>CAESWR010000114.1:160067-194987 GCA_903171835.1 Mullus surmuletus | reverse complement strand
GAAACAAGCTCAGGGCTCTCATTGATTTAGCGTTATGCTGAGTTAAAATGTTCATGCACTTTCTATTAATTTTTGTGGCGTATCTGTATCTTATTTTGAAGGCATGTGTAAACGTTACCATAGCGACCAGTCCAAGAGCGTTAGGGCTGTGGTTCGCCAACGGGAATGAGGGAGAGGGGAGAGGAGAGGAGACGGTTCAAACTGACAACTTTATTTCAGCTGTTGAAAAATAACATTCATGGAGTGTAATAATAAAATTTAAACTGTTGTGTTGGTATATTTAGATAATAGAGAAAGAAATGTGGAATTGCTGGTTCTTGTTCTTTATTTATTTTTCCACGTGTATTTTTTATAACGTTTATTATTTTTTATTATATTCGCAATATAAACAATCTACATACTCCCCCGGGCCGCAGTACAATTGTCAAGCGTTGACCGGTCCGCGGTGATAAAAAGGTTGGTGGTGTGTGTGTGTGTGTGTGTGTGTGTGTGTGTGTGTGTGTGTGTGTGTGTGTGTGTGTGTGTGTGTGTGTGTGTGTGTGTGTGTGTGTGTGTGTGTGTGTGTGTGTGAGAGACAGAATGTGTGTCTGTGAGTGAGAATTGGGTAAGGGTATGAGTAGAGGGTTAGTCTTTGCTGCAATGTTCCACTAATGTTGCAGGGATGTGATGATTGCTGCTGATCCTCATTTACTCCCCACATAACATAAGTATTTTATACAGCATTACAATTTAATCTCTTACATATTTCATTCTGTCCTATGGGTGTGTGTAAAGTTGCAGGTGTTTGTCATTCTGCAACATTCTGTCCGTAAACGCCAGTGTTTTTAATTTCTGTTTGAATGTGTATGTGAATCGATGTGTGTCATCCCATCTGTGTCCCCTATGCTCCTGTTTTATCATGTAAAGCACTTTGAGCTGCCATGGGCATGAAAAGGGCTATACAAAAAATGATTGATTGATTGATGGTTGGGGGATGGATTGATGGCTGGATGGATTGATTGATTGATTGAACATATTCACAGCTATGCCTCAGTCTGTTTGACAGTGTTGGGGACATTGTCAAACAGACAGTGTGGGACATTCCACCCATCAAAGTTGCCTGATTCACTGTTAGAGGGGTGAATGGCATGAAGCACTTTTTAGTTGTGGTCCTCTCATTTTTCTAATGTTCCTCTGCTTTTGTCTGCTTGCCTTTTGTGTTTGCAGATCTCCTCAGAAAATCAGCTGAACACACACTGGTTGATATGGTGCAGCTACTCTTCTCTAGGTAAATGAGTGAGACAGGTTGGATGCAAATGTGTGTACAAAGTATAAAAACAACTTGGAAAAACTTGCAACATATTAAAATGTAATTCAATGCTTTTTTTTGTTGTTCAATCCGTAACTGCTTTTTCACATAGTTAGAAAAAAATGTCCCCTTTTTACACCACTGTGTAAAACAATGTATTTCAATGATCTCAATGTGTCTTAGGTGTAAGGTAAGTGAGTGATATTCCAAAGGAAATATCATCAAATATATGTAAAATCTACTCAGAGGTCTCAGAGAAACAGACTCCCAGACTTCCAGAATCACCTGTAAATGTGTCTGTGATAGCCAGCTGACATTGCTAAAAAATGAAGACACTGGAGCTGTAGGACAAACTCCACAGAGTGATTCACAGAAGTAATGTTAGCTATGTTTGCAGTAATATTACATCAGCCTTGTTTGTATTTGACCTTTTTTTCCCTTTAAGTAGCCAGCTATGAAAGTACTGGTAGATTTACCTCTCTCACAGTGGTCGCTGCATACATGAACATGAGCAGTATTGTGCAACCCTACTGCCCCTGACTTAAAATAGAGGAGTTTTTTAAATCCATGTTTTCCAATGGCTTTTGGTTAGGTTTTTTTTTTCTATTTAATTTTCCCCCTTCTGTGTTTCATCGAAGAACATCCCTTATGTGGCTGAGGTGTTGATGAAAACTTAAAAAGATTTTCCACAAACACCAAATGCCTTTCAAACTCAGGATCACCATTATACAGAAACTGTTCCACCCTGTTAGGTGCAACCACGTTTCCTCTCTCTCTTCCTGGTCTCCCTCTTTCCTCTTGATTTGTGCTCAAAGAAGGGGGTAGGAGGGGTCTTATAGAAGGCAGAGCCAGGAGCAGTGACGGGTTGGGCTAGGTTTGGTTTGAGCCCCTGTTAGGCCTGTCGCAATAATCAATAAATCAATTAATGGCCCGGTAAATGACAACAAACCCAATTATTCTGCTGGCCTCAATATATTGCTATGTGCGTGCGTGTTTGTTTTCCTCGTCTCACGCTACCAAACAGGCTGAATGTCAAGAGGGTTCACTGGTGGTGTCATTGGGGGGAGGCGGGCCCGCTAGCATGCACACAGAGTGAACCTTGTGAAAAGTTCTTGACATTCCAATTCGAATGTTAAATACTCTTGAGAAATTATAGTTTATGTCTTTTTAAAGGGTGTACTTGCATTATTATACCATATTATCATTACATCAGTTAAAAAGTGATATATAATGTTGCCATATATTACAATATTCTGCAATAATTTGTGGGACAATATATCGTATTAAAATGCTGAATTCTGTCAATTTTCTTCCCAGAAACAGACTTTTTCCGTCGTGGTTTAAAAAGCGTGTTCACACACTGACAGTGTGATAAAGATGCACGTTCAAATCCATCCGTCCGCAGCCGCTTGAGAGTGCTGCCCACTGCTCACTCACAGTCCCTTTTTACATCGATGATAGAGTTATTAAAAACTGTTATGAAAGTGTCTGCATTGAGTTACAGTGGTTTCAGTCCAACTGTGTTCTAAATAAAGCAGGTGTCATCATGTGTCCTTTGAACTTTAAAATAGCATTTGCAAAGTAATAACCCGCCCCTTTATGTCTTTTAATGATCCAATTAACAATCCAGTTCATGACTCTAACCTTGATATTGTCTGGACTGTAAGGTATGTGATCACAGCTAGCCCGACTGCTATATTTGTCAGTATTACTGGTGCTGTCAAAAATGAGCAGCTGTGCGCATTCACGTGAGTGGTAGGGGTATCCCATTTCTCCTTTGAATTGAGGGGTATATAAAACCATAGTTAATTTTGGTTTTTGTGTGTCTTGCAGACTCCCACAATTCAAAGAGGAGGCCAAGAGTTGTGGGGGTGCCAACATGAAGAAGGTAACAGGACTGAGATGTCTAATGTCTAAATTGCTTGTTCTAGTTCTTGAATGCTTACAGTCTTTGTTTTTGTTATTTTTAGTATCTTTTCGAGTTTCTGCTTGAACATTCTGTGGTTGTTAAATACAGCAGCGTTATGTGATGATGAAAATGCTCAACATAGCCTGTGTTGTTATTAAATACATGTTTTTCAGCAAAGGGACAAGATGAACTCTCGCTCTGGCTAGACACATGGGAGTTATCTCACTGGGCCATTTCGCCCCCTGTGGCATGACTTGCTGCCCGTGGATTTAGTTGCTTGTGTCAAAAATGTCAAGCCGTACCTGAATGATGTTTCCTCATGTCCTCTGTCTGACCAGGGGGAATCACACCTTCAGACATCTTTTTCCCCCTCATCCTCACATGTACCAGGATGGAAACCATCCCTGCAGTCACACTTAACTTTCCACTGACCCAGATGGGTAACCCCATCTCTAACCAGGTTCACATTTTACAATCTAGTTTAAACAATCCCTTTCCTTCTTCATCTATCTCGATATATCCCACCACTCTTTCCACTAAAACGTCCTTCTCCTGCTCCTCTGTCTTGTACACCAAGAGCAACTCATTTGTCTACTAAAAAGACAAACTCACTGCGACTCAAGACCTAGATGGACAAAGCTGGAATTGCTGCTTCAGTTACACAATTATCTCCTCCAGTCCATTGTAATTGTAATTGATATATAGGATTTCTTTTCATAATATATTGATGATTCACATTGCTATCTAGAAAATGCAGAATTTGAAAAATATTTGACAAAATATACTGTTTCATCAGACCAAGACACACTCGGTATGAGATCAGCGCACTCCTAATATTTATCACCCACTTCAGACACAAATGGTCTTTTAGCTCGACTCAAATACAATGACACTTAAAAAAGTATCATTGTGCGCAGAGGTGTTTTATGGACAGCTGTCCCAAAATGGAAAAGTCCATCAACAGCTACTCATCACTTTGCTTTTGGATGGATGGGTTACATTTTTGACTCCACAAATCTTTTTTTAAGCTTCAGGGTAGGCATCTGGTGACAGACATGGTTATCAGTGTATTACCAGTTTGATGGCAATTTTGTTTATCCTGGCATCTCAAACTTTGTTTTGAACTCAAGAATATCAACTTCCTGCAAACAGCATAGTGGAGAGTAAATAATGACTGAAATTTCATGTTTGGTTGAACTATCCCTTTGACTGTGCTTGGAGAGACGTTGTTGTGTCTCTGTTACCTTTAGACAGAAATGGTTCCCCTCTGATGATGTTCATTGCATGGTAAAATATCCTCTGGAGTTGTGTTTTTAATGTCAGGGTATAATTCTCACAAATTCCCTAAAAAGCCCAAATTAGCTTTTTCATTTCCACACCATTGTTTCTGCTGTGGTTTGAAATACAGAACACTAGTCAAGTGCTATATTAATCTAGTCTATTAATATATCAAAAGTTGGCACGTTTTGTTGCTTTGAGACATTAATATTAAGTTTTATCTTAAGGATTTGTTCTAGCAGTTATTTTGCATGTTCTGCCTGCCAATCATTTCACCCACATTTCGTGCTCTTAGCCGTCTCGTCGTCTCATGATTCAGGCTAATAGTGGCTCTTTTGTTTTTTGATTTCTCATCTTTGTTGTGATACAGCGTTGTGTAATATTGCCTGAGTATGTTATGTGTTGGTCACACTGCTGACAGATTACCCATCACTAATCACGGGCATCTGCCTACTCCCTTCTCTTCTGAGGCTTACAATATCTTGTGGAAAAACAAACGAGTCCAGGTAAGGAAGATGACTTAAAGTATTTAGACTGGAGGGTGTCTCCCCAAACCCTTTTAACTGTCCATTTATGACCTTGCCAAACCCGCACATCTTTATTCAGTTGAGAGAAGTTGGCAGAGAAATTTGACATGCTGCCTCATACCGCACTTTTATCCAGTTTCTGTCCTTCTTGTTTTTGAAAACCAAACCACTGTACATGGTTTTCAATTTTTAGTAACTGACATTACATTTCCATTTTTATTTCTATTTTTTGCAGCATTTATTTGTTCATGCATATGTGCCATGCATGGGCATGTTAGTTTTTTGTCTCAAAAATGTTCTGGGTTTTAACTATGTATTCAATGTCACTGAAACAGAAGATGTTGTATTGTTATGGCCTTTGTCTGCATATTATACATTTTCCCTGTTTTTCTGAAGCACACAATACGCTAACTACTTCAGCTGTCATTGCTGAAGTAGTTAGCGCATTGTGTGCTTCAGTATTTCTAACCTTCCAAGTGTATTTTCCTTCCTCTATTGTTTCAGATTTAGTTATAGTAGTATTTTCAATAGACATACAGATCACTGGGAACTTCACTGCAAAGTCATCAAAAAAGAAACAGAGAATAACAAGTGAACACCTCTCAGCATAAGTCAGTGTTTTGCACAGCTATGGGTTTCATCTTCTAACCTGTTTATCTGGCTTGTTTTGAATATTTTTTGTTTTGTTTCCATGTCCAAATAGTATATCTGTGTAGGAACCATGGAACCAGTATCTGAATTGGTATCATTGGAATAATTTTATTTTCAAAATCTATGAATACATGTGTGTCCAGCCATAATTACAAATCCAGGTTATCATGGCCGTAACATGCAATAACAAGCCAAAAAGACACTGCAACATGCATGTTTGGTCCTTGCACTTATCTTTATCCATGCAAACACTGATATTCACACGTGGCCAGAGAGGCTTCTAAATCTGATAACAGAGAAACTCAGATTCCGTCACAAAGGGATGTGAGTCTATCACCCTACCAAACATTGTCAAAAATAGTTTGTTCACAGCTGTACTTAAGTACTCTCTTATGTATGTAGGTGTATCTGGGATCATTTCCTCTCTCATGAACAATGGTCCTGTAGTATATGCCTTAAGAACACCATCTTTTTTCCTTCAGTTGAAGATGCGGGCTGGTGGGATGAGTGAGGCATCCAAATGGAAGAAACAGAAACGTTCACCAAGGCCGCCTCGCCACATGGTCCGAAGTTCCTCAAGTCAAATGGACCCAATCCAGTCCACTACACTCAGCAACAACAACTTATTTGGTGAGATGCAGGTGCACAGTAACAGAACACACCTAATCAGAATTCAAGATTACTGATTCAATCCCAGAGTTCATGTCAAAGTGTCCAGACACCAATCGTACTGACGGATACTTTTTCACAGTTTGTTTTGTACAGTTTTCTGTCCTCTTAAGACTGTAATGGGAGTCAATTGGGTTTAATGAGGTGGATGACATCACAAATTAGTGATACCATTAGATCATTAGATCATACCATACCAAATTTCATACATCCTTCTCTGAACATATATTTCCTGGCTGACTCAGTTGGAGCTCATCTTTGCAGCTAAACAAAGTTTGCCATATTTCAAAAAGGATATTTCTGGCTCCACATTAATATTATTTGGCACATCACAAAACAGTACAACCATCCTTGATTTATAACACATTTATGATCATTTGTACTGTGTATGTGTTATTACATTACTAATGTACATTACATTACACTTGTACATTACATTACATTATTATAGAATAATGATATAATGCTTAATAGGAAATGACTATCAAATGGTATTCTGGCTTCCCTTATGACTTGTACAAGGATAATTTCATTTTAATAAACACTCTGTTGTCATACTTGTCACGTGTATGCCATCATAATGCCTGCATCTCTCTTGTCAGGTGGGGTTCCTTTCATCGAGCAAGGTTCTTCCACCTCCTCCCTACCAGCTTCAGAGAGTGCCTGCTCATCTATCTCCAGCCCGACAACCACAGACAGCGGCCTGGATACCTGCTCTAAAGCCACCTCCAGGGAAGACCTCTCTGACCTCGAGCAGTGTATGACGACGACCACATCTGCCTCTGCGACATCGCTCCCTGTGACTGAGACCAGCTCTCCAGATGCACAGGTTGGGCTGTGGCATTTTTATGGGACCTGAGGAGCAACCCATTAAATCCCCATTGTTCCTGTCAGAATTATTATTGTTTTTCTGATGCAAGGCTACTTTTGAAAATCCACAAAACATATCAGTGTCAGTAATGGCATAAATATAGAAAGTTAGTGATCATAGTTTTTTTTGTTATAGTTGTAGTCTCATAGAACAGTTGATAGGACACTGCAAAATTGCTTGCTAGCTGCCCCCTTTAAGAATCCCTGCTGCCAGGTTTCACCTAACTAGAATCTAATTAGAATCATTCGGCCAGAAATAAGTATTCTTAACACTTACTACAGTACAAAGATGTATACGTTTGGCATAAATGCTGACTGGTGCATGACCCGATGGGCACCGGATTCAACATGTACAGTCCCAACTGGTGCAGGTGCAAGGCCCCACTCAAAGCTTTTTTCAGCTTCAATTTTCTTTGGCACTGATGTATGATTAGCTCATCATTCATGTCATGATGGCCAAAATAGTCTGTTGTTTTTCATTTGCATCCAGTCTGAGGGGATTCCAATGCAGTCTGAGTCGGTGGAGTTTGTACCTGAGGTTCTAGAGGACAAAGATGTCATTGCAGAACAGTCAGATAACAACTCTGTCCATGAGACTGACTACATCAACCCCAGGGGAGTCCGGTTCACACAGTCCACACAAAGAGATGGTAAAAATACAGATGGTTAATCCTTCCCTGACTTTCTTCGGCTGTGACTTCATCTATGTTTTGTTTTGGTTTTGGTTTTGGTCTTGCTACATGCTAATTGGATTTAATTAGATTTAATTGGCCATGAGAAAAAAGGGCAAAAATGCTCTTTGGTATTAAGCATACAGTTTCATATAATATAAAACTTTAAGCATTGAGATCAATTAATGTTTCTCCACAAACACTAATATATTTTTTACACTGTAAAAATGCTAGTTTTACAGTTAAATGTAGAGATGTTACAATAAAGCCGGTTAACATTCATACTACTTAACTTCTATCCTCTTGTCTCCCCATTAGGAGCATCCCTCATCCCCTATGGACTGCCATGTCTGAGGGAGCTGTTCCGCTTCCTTATCTCTCTGACCAACCCCCATGACCGGCACAATACTGATGCTATGATGCACATGGGTCTGCAGCTTCTGACTGTAGCATTGGAGTCGGCACACATTGCAAACTATCAATCCTTGCTAGGTCTGGTCAAAGATGAGCTTTGCAGACATCTGTTCCAGGTCAGAAACAATAGAATTTCGCTATTGTTTTTTGCACTATGATGGCAATAATCATTTGTTGTTCTTGAATGATCCAATTAGATGACTATCTTGACTTATAAGTTGGTGTTTCTTTCTTTGTCTTAGTTAATGACTGTGGAACGTGTGAACCTCTATGCCTCTTCAATACGAGTATGCTTCTTGCTTTTTGAAAGTATGAGATTGCATCTGAAATTCCAGTTAGAGGTAACTATTCTTGTTCTTCTTTCTTCTTACTTACTATTTTAAGATGCTTTGACAGAAATGGTCTTTCTGAAATAAATAGATAAAGAATAAGATCTATAATAAATAAGAAAGTAATCACAATATGTGCTTACCCTTGCAGATGTATCTCAAAAAATTAATGGACATCATCACATCAGAGAACATTAAGATGCCCCATGAAATGAAGGAAATGGCTCTGGAGGCACTTGTCCAACTGTGGAGGATCCCCAGCTTCGTCACTGAGCTTTATATCAACTATGACTGTGACTTCTACTGCTCCAATCTATTTGAAGACCTTACTAAGCTGCTTTCAAAAGTAATTTATTTATCTTAGCGCCATTTTATGAGTATTATAAATTGTATAATTTTATAATTTTTCTGATCATTTTTTTCTAGACAAAATGCAAATGTTTATGATCTTGGACAGAATTATTTGCAAAAGCTGATACGTATTGTGGGATTTGCCTCCTATAGAATGCCTTCCCGGTGTCTGGGCAACTCTTCACCACCCACCTCCTCTCACTAGATGCTCTGCTGACAGTGATTGACAGTACTGCAGCCCACTGCCAGGCCAAGGTCCTAAATAACACTGCTCTACAGGATAAGTCAGACACACTGCAGGGAGAGGGACTGAGTTCAGTAAAAAATGGAAAAGACACTACAAATGGTAATTACTCCCTTTCCTCAATTGACTTAATTGACTAACTTGACTATTTTCTCATCAGTTTTATTTATATAGCAACAGAACATAACAGGTATCTCTGGACATCTTCTGTACCAGATGTGCGTAGGTATTTGGCTAAATGGACAACATAAAGTCTTATTTTAATTTGCAGCCCCGCGGGAATAATAATTCAAGTCAGGGAGCTGTGGAAGGAGAGGGAGCTGTGTGAGAGCGAAGTGAACCAGCTCAACAAAGTCTCTGTCCATTGTTGATCCAGTGATCCAGAATTGGAGGTCACCAGAACAGACAAAGGCAGAGCAAAAGCCATAAAATTCTGAGGAAAAAACACTTCAAGGCGATAAAGTCATTCCAGGCAGGGTGGTCGAGGCAAAGATCCAAAATGCAGGATGGGTTATACACAAAGAAGCCAACACTAGAAAGGCAACTTGAGAGTCAAGCATACTCGGGTAACAAAGACTATCTGGCAACTGGGTGAGTGTGGGGATGGAGTGATAGCTGGTGATGGACTGCGAGTGATTGAGATTTGGAGTGAGCAGAAGAGAGTAGTAGAGAAGTTAAGCAGACAGTGACACTTTCACATTGAGCTTGGACTACTATGGAGCTGGATTTCTGCTTTTCAGTGCAAGTTTGCAGATCAATCCTGGGCTTTCTGTCTTAAGAAGGTAGATCTCTTTTGATCGGGGTACATTGCTACGGTAACTTATGCAGAAACCTGCTCGGGACCAGGCCATGTTCTGGATAAGAGAATCCTGTTCTGGATAGCGAATCCTATGGATTGACGGAATCAGACTTATGGATCTATATGCGCAGAGCATGAGAGAAGCCTTTCGGCAATAGTGTTCAAATATCACAATAACCACTTTCATTCCCCTGATTAAATCCTCCGGGAAATGTACAGATGTCCGTCAGACATGCATAATTTCTGCATAATGTGAAATATGATTGTAAACCTACTGACAGCTCAAAGCATGAAGTTGTATTGTTCAAAAGCAGTTAATGAATTAAAAGAAAGAGAATTTCAAGAAGTAAAGACATTTGTGTGAGGGATTGCTTCCCCTTTTGCAGCTCCAAATTACATAGTGACATAGCAATGTTACTATGCTTGCTATATCAGTATCCTACTAATGAGGTAAAGCGGCCATACATTCTGCTGCAAACAGTCATTTGTCCCTGTAACACCAGGCACAATAATACTTAAAAGGTCTAAATGGGAAATGGGACTGCCCTCATTTCTTTATTTCCAACACCACAAGTGTATTTGTTTTATCTCCCCACCAAAATACATTATTTCTATTTCTATTGTGAATAAGACTAGTATTGCAATTGATGTAGTTCATTTTTTAATCATTGACAGCCCTCATTTTAATTTTACAACGTAATACAATGCAGAATACAAAGCAAATACAGTACAAAAAAAGTACACGCTGCAAATACATTTTGTCAGGGATCATACACTACCAACATCAGATGTGAGTTGCAAACTTCTGGATGGTTTCCATGTTGTGGAGCCTCCTCTCGACTCTTTTAAACACCATTTGTGTTCTTTAATGCTGATTCTCTTACTTCTGTTACCCTCCTGATTTGTCTTCGCATATTTGTGATCTTAATGACTTTCAGTCCCCTCTTAAAAAGCATTAACATTTCTTTTCATCTCCAGAGGTTGGTGATCTGCCTCCTACACAAATAGAGAATGTCCCAGCATGCCCACCAACCAGTGGGAGTCTGATGGCAGCAAAGATGAGGCTGGGTAGACAGAACGATGGAGATAATGACATGGGTATGACCTGGAACTGGGACACTCTTCACATGAAAGACATCATGCATGGGATGTAACTGTTGAAATAAATGTCCATTCTTTGATTCAGTTGAGAAGAGAGCCCCCAAAAAGCCTCAACGTTTCTCCTCCTACTTACCTGATTCCCAAGAGTTGATGGATATCAGAACAAAGAAAAAGGTAGCGTATTTCCGTTGATGAGAGATTGAACCACTGCTTAAATATTGCATTTCATATTTCTCCCAAATTGTAGATTGATGCTCTCTACAGTGCAGCTAACTTACACAGACTACTACTTGTCTAGCTGCTGATCACAGGCACTGAGCAGTTTAACCAGAAACCAAAGAAGGGAATCCAGTTTCTTCAGGAGAAAGGCCTCCTCAGTGATCCTATGGACAACAACCAGGTGGCCCAGTGGCTTAGAGAGAATCCCAGACTGGACAAAAAGATGATCGGCGAGTACGTCAGTGATCGCAAGAACACAGAGCTCCTGGACAGCTTTGTCAAGTAGGTTCAAAAAATGATATATATTTGTGATATTTTCCAATTTCTATTTTTTACTTATTTTTGCTATGTTGTATTATAGTTGTAGTCGTAGTAGTGTTGTAATGTCATAATAAATAAATAAAATGTTCAAAATATGTATTTACAAATAACTATTTCTTGCTGCAGTACATTTGCCTTCCAAGGGCTTCGTATTGATGAAGCCCTGAGACTCTACCTGGAGGCCTTCAGGTTACCTGGAGAGGCGCCGGTTATCCAGAGACTCTTGGAAACCTTCACTGATAACTGGCATGTAAGGCACACTTCCTGTATTTTAGGGCTCCTATTCACTGTATATCAGCAGCAGTTTAATATCCACGGTTACACAAGGTTGTATTAACAGCAGAACATTTTGGAATGTGGAGAACTCCACTAATTTTTCTTGAGCTAATGAGCATATGTGTGCTTGTATGACTTTGCTGCTCTTGCACTAATTGGCAGTCTGACACTCAAAAGTAGCCAATCACCGCCAGAATAACCTGAACACGGCATAACATCACCAAAAAAAATCATGCTGTTTCATTTTCTAGTACCTACATCAAAGACAGCAAAGATACACTGTTTTTACACTGTCATTTTTGATGGATGGAACACATTAGTATTTGTGCTGTGTTTCCAGAAAGTGAACGGCTCTCCTTTCATGACCAACGATGCTGGCTTTGCTCTGGCCTACGCTATCATAATGCTGAACACTGACCAGCATAACCACAATGTCCGAAAGCAGAACATTCCAATGACTGTAGAGGTGAGTAAGACACTGGTGTTCACACTCAATCTCACACATTCTGTCTCCAACATTTCAGAAGGCATTACAATATTTTACGTGGTTAATATAGCTGGTTCATTTTGTCACGGAGAGGTCTTGGTGTTTACGTGCAAACTCAGAAAAAAAACCTTTCAAGATATTAGATTGATAAACCTAACAAGGTGTGAAATTATGAAAATCCCCCCAAAATTAATGACAGAGTAAATTTGATATAAACTTGTCTGAAACAAAACACATGCATTTTTATGATTGTTGATAATAAAACAGGCTTTAGGTGCTGGCCGGAATCAGGTATGCTGGGAAATAAAGTTGAAAAACTTGTAAAGAAACTACTTGTAAAGAAAGTTGAGCTAGATGCGATAGATAGATAGATAGATAGATAGATAGATAGATAGATAGATACTGTAGATAGATACAGTACATAGATAGATACGATAGATAGATAGCTAGATACTGTAGATAGATACTATAGATCCTGTACACAGATACTGTAGATAGATAAATAGATACTGTAGATAGATAGATAGATTAGATAGAGAGATAGATAGATTTGGTTTTAAAACCTATGCAGAGTTGGTGTTGACGTATGTTTGTGGAAGACAGTGGGAGGCCCTTATATTATACATATATATATAACAGATATAGATCTGGTCCTCAGTATAGCAGCCAACTCTGTTTTTCTCTGCTGATTTTTGTTCCAGTAGAGAAGCTTACACATCTTCCTGCCAAGTGATGACATTCAGTAAAAGAGCCTTCAGGACATTTGTCATCACGGGTTTGTTTTGTTTATGTACAGGAGGCTCTTTGTCGTAATCCATGTCTTTCTAATGCGCCAAGTAAAACATGAAGTTACACAAGTATTTCAGTCAGAGGCCCGTTTAATGGTTTGGAT
The DNA here is from genome assembly GCA_903171835.1 of Mullus surmuletus. Classification (NCBI taxonomy): domain Eukaryota; kingdom Metazoa; phylum Chordata; class Actinopteri; order Syngnathiformes; family Mullidae; genus Mullus; species Mullus surmuletus. The sequence goes on along the minus strand of CAESWR010000114.1, from coordinate 181,691 downwards.
GACCACTTAACGAATCAGTGAGTCCCCGAGGCAAGTGTGCTCACATGTAGAGTTGCATTAATTGATGTTGATGGTGGTGTTCCCCCAGAAGCTGTTAATGAAGAGCAGTTATTGCAGAGCTGGTTTGATTATTTTTGTTGTTAAACAGCAATTCAAGAAAAATCTGAAGGGAGTGAATGGGAACAAAGACTTTGACCAGGACATGTTAGAGGACATCTACAATGCTATCAAGTAAGCTGCCATGACAATGTTCCTCTTTTGTGTTTCCACATTCTGTACCATAAATGTTGTTTTATCTCTCATACCATTAAAGGATAGCACTGTCAGTTCAATGAATATTCACGACAGAGTTCAAAATAATTTAAAACCGTCTTCCAATCTCTACTTGTCTTATCAGAATCAGAATCAGAATCAGTATACTTTATTGATCCCCAGGGGGAAATTGTTTTTGTTCCAATGCTCCGTGCAAAGTAGAGATGGAAAACAAGCGATAAAGATGAAATGAAAATAGAAATAAAATATTAAAGTAGAGGTGAAATGCAAATAAATAATAAACAGTCTAGTATACAATATATCAGAAAACAATATAACTGTAAACCAAACGTGGTTTAGGTGAGCAAGTTTGGCTGTGAAATCTGTTGGCATCCAATGAAATTGGTTGGTTTTGCTGCATTGAATATAATTCTATTTCTATCCCTTTCTATTATTCCAATTGTATATAACCATGTTTTTAAGTATTCCATAAAGCCCAGGTGTGGTGTAAACAGTCTTCTGGATTACAAACTGGAAGTGGATTTTCAAAACATTGTGGATACATATCAAGTGTCCACGACGTCAAAGGGTTTGTCAGGAATCAGTTACTGAAAAGTTCAGAGTTAAGGTGCTCTGTTAAAAATACACGCCAGGTCTATTTTTGACTGCAGCTGCCTCAATTTCATCAGAGTGGATTGATTCAGATATGTATTCAAAATAAAAGCTGAAAGAAAGTGGTGGATTTTCATAATAATGTGCTCAAATCACACTCTTTCCTTCTGACCACTGCAAACCACACCAAGAAATAGTTTGTTTACCTTGGCATTCAGGAGGGTTGAGAGTGGTTCATGATGTATTTTTTCATAAATAAAAAAACATTTTAAAACACCCCATTTATTTTTTTCTCTTTTTCACAAATTGCCCCATGGTAGTAGAACGATGTTTGTATCTCCAGTTTTTGCATTGAAAGAAAATAAATAATGATAAGAAAACACATCATCACAAATATGTGACTCAAGCTATATGCTGATCGACCAAAGAATCCAGCCTGGACCTTTATTGTGCGCTCATGCTAACATGTTCCTTCTCTTTAGGAATGAGGAGATTGTGATGCCTGATGAGCAAACAGGAATAGTGAAGGAGAACTACGTATGGAGTGTGCTGCTGCACCGTGGAGCCACACCTGAGGGGCTTTTCCTTCACCTGCCTGCTGGTAGCTACGACCATGACTTATTCAGCATGACTTGGGGTCCCACCATCGCCGCCCTCTCTTACGTCTTTGACAAGAGCCTGGATGATAATATCATCCAGAAAGCCATCACTGGATTCAGGTACATATTTTGGAAGTAGCTTTGTGGGAATTTGTAGGGATATTTTCAGTATTAGCAGCCCTACATTTTTGAAGGGTTGACATATGTCGCCTAGAGGCCGTTGATCCAATTCAACATCTGAGTATGAGACTGGATGCCTTTCAAACATTCAAGCTTTTGCATGTCCCTCTAATTTTGATGCTTCTAATTTTTTTGTCTTGTTTGACATAGTCACAGGTCTCTGCGGCTTTAGAACAATGTGATTTCTTTAATGTTGTGTAGAAAGACTTAGTGTGCATTTTTCTTGTGGATATAAGTCACTACAACAGCTGTGTTCACTGCTTTAAACATAAGGGAAAAATACTCAGGCTGTACAGACCTACAGATTTCTTTTGTTTTTTAAGAGGCAGAATGTGCCGGAGCATTGCCAGTTGGTATCTAAATGACACTTTTGAGAATTTGATTTCCTATGCAAATTTTAGGAAAAGTGCAGTTTTAGAGGAAGCTGGGGCTACATTTACATACAGTCAATAAGCCTTTTCAAACCGGAATATTAGCAATTACCTGGTTGCCCTATGCCTATGTAAACACCAAAAATCCTTTTCAATAACTGGAATATGGTCATATTCCATTTTTTAAAAACCCAAATATTACCCCTGGGTTACTCCTTTTCTAAGCCAAATATTTGATCTTATAAGCGTATTGTAATATCCCCATCAAAAGGACCATGAATTTGTGTTCTGCGCATGTTCTATTCGCAAGGAATCTTGGTTTTCTGAGTACAGAAACTACTTTTAAACATGACCAAACGCAAGAACAACACCACGCGACAAAGAATAGTGGCAAGTACTGGTGGTGGGTCACTACCAGCACCAAAGTGCAAAAGAAGGGGACTGCTAACTGGGCTGTTCATTATCCCTTTTGCTGTGGTTGTTGTTGTTTTGGATACAGGAAGAAGAAGCGGAAATGATATGCATTGAGTCATGACGTTTGCGTCGAGACGTTGCCCGTGCGTCTCTGGTTTGATCAGCATATCCAAGTTGATGACAATTACCATGTAAACTGGTTATTCTGAATGTTTCAGTAACCGGAATATGTACCTTAACCTGAATATGGACTGCATGTAAACATAGTCTGTGTGAGCAAACGAAACCATGCTGAGATTGATCATTGAAGACCACATTAAAAAATGTTGGGTGAGATCTTTCACCATAAGAAGCACCTCCTGACGTGTTACTCAGAGGCACATATCTCATTACACTACGCCAGTGCACACGTCCTGCACCATAACACTGCACCTAATTAGAAATAAGAACCTTGACATAGCAGCCGGAGATGTTTATGTCAGTGTCCCTGAGCAAGAAAGTCATGATGAGCAGGTTGGCCCCCTGCATGGCAGCCTCCACCATCAGCATGAGGCAATGTAGCAATGTAGTATGTAAAGCACTTTGAGTGCCATTCATGTAGAGACATTGCAACAGAAGTAGAGCCCATTTACCATTTAATTGTTCAATAAGCTCTGCTTAAAGCTCTATACTAATGTCTATTTTATGTTTTTGTGTTTATACAGAAAATGTGCAATGGTAGCGGCTCATTACGGCTTCAGTGATGTTTTCGACAATTTGATTATTTCCTTGTGCAAGTTTACTACTCTGAGTAGTGAGGTGAGTCAACCACATCGTACAAAAAGTCCACAGCATCCCACTGTTTGTATTTTATGTGTGATGGATGGAATAACTTGGCCAGCAATGACATGTCAGATTTTGTCAATTTAATGGGATTCTGTTTGACATGATGTGACAGTGTCGAACAAAATAGAGGCTTAATGGTTCCTTTCTCGAAATGTCCCCTATTTATTGCAATTGAAGCTTATTGGTACTGTTGAAATAGTCCTTGCCAGTATCACAATTCCATTTTCATGAGAGACTTGTACAACATCTTGAAAATAAGGGTGTGTTGGAAGGAATAGAATAGAAAGGAATAGAAAACTATAAAAGTGAAAATGTGTTGTCAATACAATAAATGTCTCAGTTAACTGAGTGTTGGTGTGGTGGTGTTTTCCCTTGCAGTCTGTGGAAAACCTTCCCACAGTGTTTGGCAGCAACAATAAAGCACAGACGGCAGCCAAGACAGTGTTTGACCTCGCTCATCGGCATGGCAACATCCTGAGAGAGGGCTGGAAGAACATCATGGATTCTATGCTGCAGCTGTTCCGGGCTGAACTTCTGCCTAAAGCCATGGTCGAGGTCAGGACTCATGCTTAAATCAGTACATTTCCAGTATTCCTCAGTGAAGTTTCATTGTAAATGCCACCTTGTGTCCAGTCTTAATCGCTGTCTATTGCCTCAGGTGGAGGATTTTGTGGAGCCAAATGGGAAGATTTCCCTTCAAAGAGAAGAAACACCTTCAAACCGGTATTTAAAAATCTCAACTACAAATCATGTCATGTTTTTCTTGTAGTGACAAGACTTGAAAGTTCAGATTTCGTCATTGACATTCTTGGATTTAATTGAAATGATTAGAAGATCAAAGAAATTCCACATAATATAGTCATCTTAATTATACCAATAAAATGAGGATACTGAAAGACGGAAGTTTCCTCTTTGTTACATGTCAGTGGTGAATCAGCAGTGCTGAGTTTTGTCAACTGGCTGACCCTGAGTGGAGCTGAGCAGTCCGGGCTCAGAGGACCGTCCATTGAAAACCAAGAAGCCAAACAGGCTGCTATCATCTGTATTAAGGTACAGAAAACGATCAACATGTACTGCATTATGGAAAACACACTTTTCGTATCTTTCTTTTTTTTTTCTTTTTCTTTGCCTGCATCAGTGTCGTATACAAGCTAACAGGTGTGTGTATGCTTGGCACTAACACTTGTGGGCACCACTAGTTTTTATTTCTAGTTTTCAATTTCTATTATTCAATAAAAACAGCAATTTGAATAGTTTGTATGCATGATTATTATGCAAGTGACAGTCGTATTAATATTGGTATCAGTTGATGAGCAATGTTTATAAATGACGATGGGACGGCCACCCCATTACTCACTCTTACCTGCGCATGTTTAATGAATATATGAACCTGTGTATTATTTGATAAGCTTAGTGAACATTAATGCACAATCACAATATATCAAAGGCACTTTTATACATAGCACAAGGCCCAGTTATATATAAAACACAATTTTGTGCAGTATAGAATAAATATATAGACAATCTGTTGTTTTTGCCTTTCTTTTTGTGTGATACATGGGGAAAATCATTTCAATGCATTTTTAAGCAAACTGGGGTTTTGTGTGAAATCGTGCTAATAGATACAATTGCAGGCACTTGCCGATGAAACAAAAAAGTGTGGGGAAAAGAAGGTGATTGTTCCCAAACATCCCATTCCAAAGATGGGGTTTGGGGTAGTTTGAGAAATTTAGGGATTGTGTGTGTGTGTGTGTGTGAGAGAGAGAAATGAAAAGAATCCCTCACTTTCTCTAAGAATTTGAAGTGCTATTATTATTACTATTAGTATTTCTAATTATACATATATATATATTTCCTTTTTGGGGAGTATTTTCATCACAGGGAAAAGATGTAGATCTGCAGAAAGTGAATGAATTGCAGCTGTGGAAATTTATGATTTCTCATGTTTAATGTTTCAAATTAGTCATATTAACATAATCATTTTGATGGCAATGATAATTTTGCAAACTTCATGAGCTGCATCTCATGAAATCTGGAGTAGCTGCGTTAGTTTTATTATCTCTAATATTGAACTTTAAAGCAGGGGTCCGGGCTTTTTAATTGTATGAAATGTTGCTCAGTTGATTTTTATGTTTCTCTTTCTGAAGCAATGTGACCCAGAGAAGCTGATCACAGAGAGTAAATTCCTCCAGCTGGAATCTCTTCAGGAACTAATGAAGGCAACTGTTTATTTCTTACTTTACTGCAAATATTTTTAATGCCATCATCTTTTGTCTTGATTATATGGTGATAAATACTGTAGCTCAGACCATCAAACATCAATGTCCTCTCCAGGCGCTGATATCGGTCACCCCTGATGAAGAGACTTATGATGAAGAGGATGCTGCCTTCTGCTTGGAAATTTTGCTGCGTATTGTCCTGGAGAACCGGTATACATCCTACAATCACTCATGCTTCAACTCGTCTCATGCCTGTATGATAAGCCTTCTTATCTTTTTTTGTGTGCATAGGGATCGCGTTTCGTGTGTGTGGCAGACGGTCCGTGACCACCTCTGTCACCTCTGTGTTCATGCCACTGAGAGTTGCTTCCTGGTCGAAAGGGCTGTGGTGGGACTCCTTCGGCTGGCCATCCGTTTACTACGACGAGAAGACATCAGTTCCCAGGTAAAGTGGCAAGAAGACTGGGGCAAGATCCAAACCATATGAACATTCAGTAGTTTGATTAAGGGAGTTGGTGTCAGTAGAAAAGTCAAAATTACATAGGGATCATTCCCCTGACTTTGATTCAAACACGCAAAAATGATCATGAACATATCCATAAAATGCTGCCATATTGCTTGTCCTATGTAAACCAAGTGCCATTTTTTATAATAAATCCCACATACCTGTGTTTTTAGCCTTGTTGTTCACTGTCTGTACTTCCTATGCATATTTTGTCATCCTATGCGGTGGTGTCACATGATCCCGCTGCACTTCCTATGCATGTTTTGGTGGTGCCACATGATCTTGCTACAAACCATTCAGGTATCCAAACCCCCATCATCGTGCATGATGTCATGGTGCCACATGAACATGCATAGGAAGTACAGACAACAGTAAACAACAAGGCTAAAAACATGTGAAATTTGAATTATTTTATTGAAATGACTTGATGACTGTTTGTATTTTTTTTTGTGAACTTTTCCTTGTGAACTACTTGTTTAGTCATTGTAATAAATTTACTTTCATCAGTTACGGAAAGACACAAAATGTTTCTAACATCTTTTTTAAGTGCACAAGTGTGTGTCAATGAAAATGACTTGTATACTTTAAGGCAAAAAAATGTTTTCCAGATAAAACATCACTGTGAACTTAGGTTACTCTGTTATTGTGGAGAGTAAGTCTGCTTGAGTTGATTGAGATAAAGAGAAAAAAAAAAAATTCTAATGTTGGGAGTACTTAAGACACCTTACTTTTTCTCACTGCACACACAGGTTCTCCTCTCCCTGCGTCTCCTTCTGATGATGAAGCCACATGTGTTATCCCGGGTCAGCAGGGAGGTGGCCTTTGGCCTTCATGAGCTGCTGAAAACGAATGCAGCCAACATCCATAGCACAGACCACTGGTACACGCTGTTCTCCCTGCTGGAGTGCATCGGAGCTGGAGTCAAACCTCCCGCCTCTTTACAGCTTACCTCTGCGAACAGCAACAATGACACAGGTCTGACATTTCTCGATTATGACTCGGTTAGAAGGTTCCTGGGAAGATTAATGAGAAATGTGTGCATGCAAGTGACTGGACACTTTAAATAAGAATCTGTCAGTGAGTTCACCAGAGGCCTGAACTGCAGAACTGGATTAATATAATGGATACAATCACGCAGTGAGACAATGGACAAGAACTCAAAAAGGAGCAGGTTTGCTGCATTTGGCCAATCACAGACAGAGAAAGTTAGATACCGTGGAAGAACACAGAAATATAAGGAATATCATTTTTCAGAGTAAAAGTAACACTGTCACAGCCGCCAAAAGCCACGAGAAATGCTGGGGGGGAAATTACAGACTGCTGATGCGTGAATCAGTGGGATTACAATATTAACCAGAGTATATCTCACACATAGCAGGTTAGCATGGCAAGGTACCCTGATAAGAGAGATCCACTTTCATGATATGGAAAATACAAGATTGATACCCAAGTGACCTTGCGAAGACCAAGTCCAGCTTCGTAGTTCAGGGCACAGAATTATACCACAATTAGCTGTTTGCTACCAGCTCAGCAGGTCACATACAGTGTGTGGGGCCATAATACTACTTTCAGTGATGTCCTCCAGTTTTATGTTATGTGACAAGAGGTTGTACCTTATGCCAGACTGATTGACAATCAAAGCTTTGGATTGATTTGTAACCACATTTTTGTCACAGATTTTCTTTGTTCCACTTCAGCAGTTTGTTTGTTTAAGTTAACTGAATGACCCCAGTTATGAGTGTTTACATTTTTACCTCAGAGAATAATGGGATAATGTCTGCTGTGTGTGTGTTAGGTGCCCAGTCAGACAGCGAACTGCCGTCTCACCATCCTAGTGAAGTGACTTTAGATCGTGGATACACCTCTGATTCTGAGGTCTATGCCGAGCACAGCAAGACCAGGATCCCTCGATCCACAACAGACGTGGATGTCGCTAGAAGTGGATGGCTTGTGGTAAATATGTACACTGTACACACGAAGATAGAGAAATACATCCTCTCATATATCGGCACAAGCATAAAAGACCTATGTGGCTTATACTCAAACATAATTCAAGTACCTGAGTTAATTTAACAATTTTTTTTTTTTTTTTTAACAGGTTGGCAAAGATGACCTAGAAACGATTAAGACTCCTCCAGTCAGCCCAAAAGCTCAACTGAATCACCCACTGGTAAACCAGTACAGTCTAACACTGGGTCAGGATCTTGGCCAGCATGATACTAAGTCTCTCATCAAGTGTGTGGAAACACTCTCGTTCATTGTCCGCGATGCTGCCCACGTCACACCACACAACTTTGAGTTGTGTGTCCGAGCAATTCGAGTGTTTGTGGAGGCCAGCCTCAATGGAGGTGAGACACGGACACATGGCTATGGGAAACCTTGTTGGGGTTTTTCGGGGTTAGGGTTATTTAATCGCACATAAATCAAATTTCAATTATTTGAAAACTTTGATCCTGAAAAACTCCGGCAATGTTCTGTGAATAAAATGTTTTCATATTTTGGTCAACTATGCCTTTAAGGTTCTGGGCTGATATGAATGAGTATGTATACAGTTGACGCTCGTTCACCTTTCGCGGCCCTGCAGTTTCACAGATTTTTTTAGTGCAATTTTGCATGCTTTTTTTTTTTTTTTTTACAGCGCATTGTTTTCTGCGTCCTGATTGGCTAAGGGACTGTAGACCATTGTCAATCAATCTCCTCCGTACGGTGTCTTTTGTACAGTACAGAATGCGTTCAGCTTGCCAAATTTACATATACTGTGCTGTACTTATTTTTCTACGAAGGTTTGAACTTTGAGAGTGTTTAAACAAGAGAGAAAGGTGAGAAAATGTTAATGCCTGTCTGAGAAAAGTGTATAAAGTGTGTAGTAAGGGGTTTTGCAACCTTAAAACCTTATAATCATTGTAAAAAATAAAGCTGACTACTTTGCGGATTTCGCCTATTGAGGGTTATTTTTACAACGTAACTCCCGCGATTAACGAGGGACCACTGTATGTATATATATGTATATATACATATATATGTATAAGAGTAAAAACTTCATGGGAACAATTTGCTTTGTCAGGTTACCGCAACCATGACAAGAAGAAGAGCCACAAGTATGACTCCTCCAAGTCCCGGGTGAGGAGGAAGGTTGGAGGACGGGAGAAGGAGGGCGGTAGTGGCAGCACAAGACGAGTTGGCAACCGGACCTCCAGCCAGCGCCACTCCCGTTCTCACAGTGATGATGATGAGGAGGAGGAGGGTGTGCCGGCCAGTTACCACACGGTGTCATTACAGGTTAGTCAGGATGTAAGTACAACTGCCCTCTTTACCCTTCTACTTTACATTCACTAAGACTGACATTTCCCAACGACCTTTGTAATGTGGGAGGAGTCCCATCAGGCTGGAACATGGAGAACTTGTGATCTGCATTCAGTAAAAGTCTTTTCACCATTCTAAGCATTAAATCTGGATGGCGTGCGATGAAATAGGTCCTCAATCCTGAAAAATGAAGACAAGTACACAAAAACTGCTGCAGCCTTGAAGGTACCAGTGTACCTGATTGGCCATTCAAGTTGTTAAATACCGTCCCTAGAAAAACCAGTTTATTTTTCTTTATTTTAGGAAGGTTTTTAGGTCTGGAGGGATCTTCAGACTTTGGAAATGTATTGTTTGGGTGGGACAGCCAGTAATTTCTAAGCACAGACAAAATGTGGACTTTGATCTTAGCTTGTGTGTGAAAAGTCAGCACACACATCAAAATCGAGATAGCATTTTACACCTAATGGTAGGCCAACATGAGCAACGCGCAATGACTCACCAAGAGTCACCATTGCTGAGAGTCACCATTGGTGGGATTCACTGATGTTTCTGACGTTTGGCTCATACTTACGTCGGCCTCCCCGACACCTACAAACAAGTCAGAGAGAGCAATTTTGGCAGATGTGTGTTTATACATGTAAAACATTTAGGGTTGACCCCATTTCTATATTTATGGTAAATGATTGGAATTACATAATCTTAATATTATGTATTAAATGAAGTATTATCACATCAGTCTTTTACTGCAGATATGAAGACTCTTAATCTGTTGCTGCCACTTCTTTTGGTGTGTGTGTGTGTGTGTGTGTGTGTGTGTGTGTGTGTGTGTGTGTGTGTGTGTGTGTGTGTGTGTGTGTGTGTGTGTGTGTGTGTGTGTGTGTGTGTGTGTGTGTGTGTGTGTGTGTGTGTGCGCGCGCCCGCGCAGCTTTTAGACCTGATGCACACGCTTCACACCCGGGCTGCCAACATATACAGCTCCTGGGCAGAAGAACAGCGCCATCTAGAGGCTGCCGGGAGGAAGATCGAGGCTGACTCCCAGGCTCTGTGGATCAGCTGCTGGTGTCCACTTCTGCAAGGTTGGCTCCTCCCACGATGCACTACAGAAAGTCAACCAGCTGATTCAATCCATTGCAATAGTTTTGTGATACCAAAGTTACTATTGATTAATCTTTATCCTAGCTTTTAAAAGGAAAATTAATGATATTGGCAAAAATTAGCATTTCAAAATTTCCGCTCCGTGTCCCATTTCAGGCATCGCCTGGCTGTGTTGCGATGCAAGACGACAGGTCCGCATGCAGGCGCTTACCTACCTCCAAAGGGCACTGCTGGTTCACGACCTGCAGACACTAGATGCGACTGAGTGGGAGTCCTGCTTCAATAAGGTCATTTTCGTTGTGCTCATACTTAACCAAACGTAACTGCATTTTCAGATTACTTTTGGGGATTGCAACAGTTTGCTGAGGTTGCGGGTGTATGTGTTTGCAGGTGCTTTTCCCTCTGCTGACAAAGCTCCTCGACAATATCAGCCCAGCAGATGTCGGTGGGATGGAGGAGACCAGAATGAGAGCCTGCACGCTTCTATCAAAGGTTTGCACACACACAACTAACAGTAGATGAAGTGGGGCACTCGTGTCAAATTGTGCCATTTGATAAAGGCTCCCACACAAGCGTTTCAGAAAAGCATTTGGAAGCCAAACATAGAAGACACACCCCAGAAACACGATTGGTTTCCTTTCCAGAAAATGTAATTTAGAAGTCAATGCAAACAGCTTTCTTCTGTTGGCGTTTTGGGATGTTTGATTATTTTCAATTTGTCCAGGTTTTCCTGCAGCACCTCTCCCCTCTCTTGTCTCTGCCGACATTCGCGGCCCTGTGGCTCACCATTCTGGATTTCATGGACAAGTACATGCATGCAGGATCCAGTGACCTACTGGTGAGATATAACACAAGGGAATACGGATGGTGCTCACACAAGGCACCAAAAAGTAATTTTAGATATTCACTAAGTTTGACCTCCAAAAAACACGTGATATTCACTAAGAAATATTCCACATCCCTGTGGGCGATGGCAGCCACCGTACAGATGTCCATCACCTGGCATTACTGTCACATGTTTACAGCCAAGTGATAGGCCAGGATCGTTCAGTTGATGAAATGAGTTTTACAAAGGCAATGATCATGAAGTTCCAGTATAAACATGAGCGACAGGAACCCCAAATACTTCAGACAATGATGTTAGGATTGACCCTGACCTCTGCATTGCTGTGCACAGTTGGAAGCCATCCCAGAGTCTCTGAAGAACATGCTCCTGGTGATGGACACGGCAGGAATTTTCCACAGTGCCGACTCGAGGACGGGATATTCCGATCTTTGGGAAATAACTTGGGAGCGAATTGTCTGCTTCCTGCCTCACCTGAGAGAGGAGCTCTTCAAACAGACAATCATAGCAGGTACACAGCAGTCACGTACTTGTACTCGTCCAAATCAGAAAGCGTGATACCCTGTGATACACCTGTGATATCAGCTCCTGGACATCATGTCAGAACACTGATCTTGCAATATAATACAGTAAGTCAGCCTGAGGTGCAACAAGTTTGACTCTGTTTTTCAGATCCAGCACCGGTTCCTGCAGCAGAGCCTGTGCCACCGACCTTCCCAGCAGGCCAGCCTCCATCCCCACAGGCTCCTCCCCCACCGCCACAGTCACCAGTCCCGCTTCCTGCAGAGCCACAGATGCTCAGCAGGCCAGCATCCCCCCAGTCGCCCCAACCAGCCAGTGTTGATGGCAAGTGAACTCTGCTCATGATCTCTACAGCATTCAGAGTGCATCTAAATCTACTTGACTTGTTATGCACTAAGCGGTGGAAGTGTAACAAATATTTAAACAGTGCACAATGTGTTGGTGAGGGGCAGCAGTGCCTTCTAATTTATGCATGTCTATGGAGGCAACATTTGATTTAATATTTTGAAATGTAAAGATGTTGATTTATGTTGGAGGATACCCAATGAGATTTCAATTGAAAGTTATCTCTAATGACATTTATGTAGATTTTAAGAGTGACGCTGGGTTTCTAAGTATATCGTTTTTTTCAACATTTCGTTTACAATGTTGCTGAACTGAACTGAAATTTTCTTTTGCAGGATCTGACCAAATGTCCCCAGCACCCTCTTCGGTTTCCTCCATGCCAGTGCCAGCTCAGGTCCAGTCTCCCCTCATCATCCAGCCACTCGCCTCCCCCTTGCAGGTCGGGGTGCCGCCCATGTCCCTGCCAATTATCCTGAACCCTGCACTCATTGAGGCCACGTCCCCGGTGCCGCTGCTCCCCGGTCCCAGACCCACAAGCCCCTCTGATGAGGTCAAGTAACATTCTGGCGTGTCGTATCTTACAACACCACGTTAACAGAGCCCCACCTGCTGGACCGCTGAACACTCTTTTCAGTCTGAATCCAACGGAACTCCAGGAAATGTTCACTTTGTTGTGTCGGAGTCGACAGATCGGTTCTGGTCACTTAATTCAATTAGAACAAGGGCCAATACACAAGTTCTACTCGTGCTGTTTCTTTGGATTCTTTGTGTGAGAATGTACCCTCCAGTAATCATGACAGGACTGATTCCCACATCTCATACAGCCGTTTGAATTTGACTTTGTAGACAGAAACTGTAAAATAATGAGAGTCTTGAAAGATGCGGTCCGATATTATTAGTAATAAATCCTGTTTAACGATCCAAACGAAAGTCATTCCACCTTTTAAAGCTTTGTGACTTCAATGTTTTCAGCTCACACATTTCTTTGTTCAAGATACACACATAAAAATCAGTTTTTAAGCAGAAAAAGTGCATCTGTTGGAAAATGACATTTTATAATTTAACTACTAATAAATCAAATGTGAAAAATGCAAACATTAGATATGACTTGGACTCATGGCCTCTGTTGTTGCTGTGGTGGTGTGACATTAACACAAATTCATCACACAAGGATGGGATCAGTGCAGAAATATCACACTGATTCATTGCTTTTTACACACGTCTGATGTCAACTGAAGCGTGCATCATGTTCATGACTGCGGTTCACAGTATTAGTGGGTAGTAGTCCTGATTACAACTCACTACCATGTTCGATCTTGAGCCGGTTGAAAGTCTTGCTTAAGAAACATCTCCTACTTGATAAGACCAGGTTAACCTCATTGTCTCACTCATCCACGTGTGCAACATAAAAATGTGGATATTTCCCACCCAAACAGTAAAGATCTCCACCGGTGTTGTCTGGATTAGGTGCTGCATGTAGCTCATGAAGTCGTGCTTAGTCCACAGGATCTCTGGGCACCCGGCATAGACCATCAGACCTCATAAGGTTTTGAGTGGTCTAAGAGATTTCTTTTGTCCAGTCGCTCACAAGATTTACGAAAGAGAAACTGCTCAGTCCTACTATTTCCTCCATCAATAAAAAACAAAACAAAAAAAACAACAAGCTTTGATTTTGAAGGAAGAAGGATGATGAGAACGTGTTGTCTGTCTTAGTTGAACTGGAGAGGCCACCTCCTGCAACATTCCAAGCTGTAGATACTTGAGTCTGTACAGAAGAGAGGATATAAAGAGTGTGCTATTTATGTCATTTATGTCATCATGTTGCTGTCGGGTGAATCAGATCAAATTTTAACTTTATTCATTGTCATTGTACTCATTTATTTTCATGGAATGAGGTCAGATTATTGTAAGTGCACAGAAAGCAAAGAAACCTTCTGCTTGACACATTATTTACTTTGAATACCACCTATATGAATTGATGTGGTTTTCCCCTTCTAAAATTTCATATGAAACATGGTGCAGTTCAATAAACTGTTTACATTTACAATCGTTTTGCCATTTCTTGTTTATAAAATAAAGTGAACACTAGATATGCTTTTGGTAGATGACTTTTTAAAACTGGTTCATCATTCTACATCAATGCATGCGTTATTGGGAAGTAATGGTTTTGGTTACATGGATTTAACAGTGGTGAGTTGAGAGACAATATTATGTTTACAATGCGTTGATACTTTATTGATGCCTCATCAAGTAAACTCACAACATAAATATATTTTAACATTTCTCAGATACTGACTCATGACGTACAAATTCCTTTCATGGTATGGAAGTGATCCTCTGGCCAAATGTTTCATATCCAGTTGTGTATATCTTGTCCCACCTGCATGTTTGTGGCGGTCAAAAGTTGGAGATATAAAGTCAGAACATTCTATTCGTCAGCCAGCGAGCACTGCTCCCCATCGCATCATTAAGCAGCTTTTGCCATTAATTGATCATGGTTAAAGCATCAATCAATGATTATTTTTGCACCAGTGGTGTAAAGTCTTACCCTACTTTTCATTTTCAAAAATGCAATGAGAATTCACTAACACAGTGTTCACTACTACTTGGTGTAGTGGTTGTCATTGTTGACGAGATCAGGGAAAGCTAAAGATGATCACGCATAGATGCTCCAGGATAATGTTCACCACAGAGAGAGGCCCACACACTGGCATAAGCCTCTTAAAGATCCCAATATGAGCCAGAACATTTGCATGAGGACGGACAAAGCCCCACCTGCTTCAGCTGTACATGCAGTCACGGAGCCTTCTCTCTTTCTTTGTTATTAACCTTAAAGTAATTTGACGCCAGTGAGTGTGAGCAGCTCTCTCTGCTGAATCATGTAAACTCCTCGAAAAAAGCTCAAACATTATTTCAGTCAGTTTTTTCTCCCTTTTACTAATACCAATGGTGTTGTACATGAATTATTTGTGTGTGTGTGTGTGTGTGTGTGTGTGTGTGTGTGTGTGTGTGGTGGTGGTGGTGGTGCGGGGGGGGGTTACCCACATCTTTATCTGTGTTGCTCATTTCATTACAAATGCACGATCCTTACAAGTTGGACCTTCTTGTAAATGTGACTAATCAGGCATTTCAATGGTATAAGATACAACACCAATTTGTAGTATTAAAGGGGATCAATGTTTGACTGAAATAATGTTTCAGTAGCTACCCAGTACGCAGTAGCTGATCAGTTTGAATGTGAAAATTCTGAGCACAAATTTCTCATGTCAATCTGTATGCGTTACCTCCTAAGTAGCTCACTGACTTTATAAACTAACAGTGGTCATCCAACACGCCAAACTTGCTTTTTCCTTTGGTGAGAGATATCCTAATTAGAATGAAAGGATGTAAGGCAGGGGTCACCAACAGGGTGCCTGATCCAAAAACTTTCTACTATTCTTTCTTAATCACACGTGCATTTATATAGATTTCAAAATGACAATATCTTAAAAAAGCATTTGAACTGTGTTTATTATACATGACGTTTAGATAAGATTAGGTGAACTCTGGCCTATTGTAGTTTAAAGGTCAAAGCAAATTGCTATTTCAGAAGAGTGTATCAACCTGGTAGCCCTTCATATGACTCGGGACCCCTGAGGTAGCTCTCATTGTCAAAAAGGTTGGTGAGCCCTGCTGTACAGGGGGCAACACAGCACTTTCTTATTGATTCCTGAGGTGAGTTGGACCACCTCCTCTGTTCAGATCAGTTCAAAGTGCGGCTGGACACCTCTGTCCCACACACTCGCCTTCAGATTTTCTGAGCTCAGGCTTTTGCTGTGTGTGATGACAAAGCAGCACCTTCACGGTCCACCGCCTCTGAAGATGCGTTTTGAAGGAACCTCATCCATGAGTCATATGCAGGAGGATTTCTGCTGGATGTCTGCATTTGATCTACTTGCATGATTTTAGTGGAGTGAATTGAATCGAAATTTGCAGACAGCCCGGTAATGTATTTTTGAAGAGCATTTAGTGTCAGAGAACAGCAGTCACCTGATCAGCATCTTAGCACATCATTCATTTAGGATGGACGTGTCATGTTGGAGCTCCATGCAGGGTGGGTTGCTCTCCTCAGGCAGGGGTTGTGCACATGCATTGTCTTCAGCCCCTGGAATTGAGGAGCAAACAGCCTGTAAAATACACCACTGCTGCTGTGACCTGCGGTGGCTCAGCTTCAGGATTATTAAAGGGACATCAAGTGGCTCACTTGTGGATTCCTGGTTTGGTCTAGGGCTGTCACGGAAGGTTTTGATGAAGAAGTCCCTGCCTCGTGTCTTTGCTCTGTGACCACAGGCAGACAGAGATGTTCTCTCAACAGTCAGCCACATCTGATGTGGCCACATGCCTGCAGAGGTCTCCGACTACAGCCTGCTGGTCCAGAATTACTCTGCATGACGCAAAGTGCAGCAGATCCTTGTAATTACAATGTTGCTCAGCGTGGCCAGCTGGCCTTGTGATCTTCTGAGCTGAAGAAGTTGGAGATGATCTGCGAAATAAATACGATACCTTTGCTGAAACTGGGATTATTTTGAAAGAAAAGGGATTCTTCTGGTTACAATCGGCTCTATAGCTGTGACACAAGATGGAGGCCACACACGTTCTAGAAGGCAAAACTCAGACTGACAGAAACACTGACAGAAGTGGCCAGGTGGAGAGAGAGAAAGAGGTGCATGATGGGCCTTTTTAAAGCCTCCTATGACCCTGCCTACTCAGGTCTGCTTCCTGAGAAGGGGGAAGAAACACACGGAAGAAGTCTTCAGATCTCAGTCTAGTGCAAGTCAGGTCCTGGGAGGACATTTTGGTTTGAGAGACATCAGTGAAGTGTGGCAGGTCTTCACCCGCACAAGGGATGACATGAAGGCATATTTAGCCGTGACCTTCAGTGGTGTTTGTTGTTCTCTTTTGCTTGTTAGCTGCATTGTACTTCAGTCAGCGCCATCTTATTTATTTTGCGCCTGATCATAATGTTTAATAGATGTCTCAATAGTTCATACTTTAAATATTCACAGATACTCAACAAAGCAAGCTTTCAGCGTGTCACAGTTTCAGTCATCAGCCCTCATCCTGAGAGGTGGACAGCAAAGCAGAGGGGAGAGGGGAGGAGACGGCAGGAGGAAGAAATATAAAATAAAAGACAAGAAGTGCAACAAGAATGAAAGTGATCATCAGTGATACACTTAATCACAGGCGTGACACACACACACACACACACACACACATACACACACACATACACACACACACACACACACACACACACACACGCACACAGACAACACCACACTCAGAGAATCGCACCTTCATATCTGCCGTGGTGTGGTCGCTACAGCACAGCGGAGCCTCCAGACTCTCACAGCCCAGGGAAACACCGCCACCTTCCCTCGCTCTCGTCTCTCCCGTGTTTCTTCCGACTCATTGCGACATTGCCCCGCCCACAACACTTAGGCCCTGCCCACACCAATCAGGTGCCTGTGACCTTGGTACCCCGACACCCATCAGAAGGCCATCAAACTCCC
The DNA here is from genome assembly GCA_903171835.1 of Mullus surmuletus. Classification (NCBI taxonomy): domain Eukaryota; kingdom Metazoa; phylum Chordata; class Actinopteri; order Syngnathiformes; family Mullidae; genus Mullus; species Mullus surmuletus. Next base: position 164,053 of record CAESWR010000114.1, on the reverse strand, counting down.
CTGTAGTACATTAGTAGACGTTATTTGTGAAGTATTTTCCAAAGTATTTCACAGGGGAACATAAAAGAAGTGTAAGTGTTAGTCAGGCGTGAGTTAGAGGAGTCAATCAAATTGCCTGTATTACTGAATTAATGAAGATGTTTTGTTGTTGTGGTCTGGACAATTTGTGCTCCCTGTGTCCACAATGTTGGCCTCTGAAGGGACAGTCTGCTTTTTTCCAAGTAGGGGTGTATAAGTTCTGCAGCGCTGTGGTTCAGTGTGTTATCTCGCAATCAGCTCTTTGCCCTCGTCGAGTTTGAAGTTGCAGCACTTTGTTGTGAACTCAGACAGAGGCGACACATTGAAGCAGGTGGGGCCAGCTTAAGGCTGAGGTTTGGCGCTCTCCAGGTGGTCCCAGCTCAAACCAACAAATCCTTTTGATGCTGCTACATACAGAATCATTTCTCACCTTCAGATGTTTTGAAAACAGCCCTTTTATTTGGAACTAACCACGGATTCCTCACACACCATCGCGCTCCGCATCAGCTGTAGCGGCGCCTTCTCAGACTTTCCTGCCTCCCCGTTTCCCTAATGTCAAGGTTAACAGCTTCAGTTTTGTGAAACGGCCCTAGGAGGCCACAAGTGAGTCACAAAGGATGTTTACATTTGGTAACTTCTGGCCAGCTTTTTGGTCCAGCCCCCTGTTGCTGCCATCTGCTCTCACCATCCACTTCATCTTGTTCCATGTCAGCCATTTGACTCCTCCTGTTCATTCCAATGTCAATGAAAGTTATATTTTGTTGACAGCTTGTGAAGGTGTGATGGGTTCATTGAATGTTTAAAAAACAAAGAAGCTTTCTACAGATGTACCAACCACATTTTTGGAGTCCTGAGAAAACCTTCACTTGTGAAATATACATATTTTCATGTTTAATCCAACTCTGATTTTAATCTAACATAGCAAAAAGAATATGGGGAATGCCCTTTATTATTTGGTGTCACAAGGTGACACACACACACACACCTCTGGCAGCATGTCCACAGACAGTGTAGGAGTGCCACCTGGAGGAGAAACTCAGAAAGGCGCCAGAGAAACGTGTGGACATGACAAATGTACTGTTTGACCTTTGACCTCCACACAAACACACACTCTGGGCAGGGGGGCAGAGGGAAGGCCTCAGTACTTTTCACAGTCTGAACCAAACATAATTCATGTGATGAAAAATTAAACAACAAACCAACTTTCCACTTGATAAAACTTTGAATTAAATGTTTGCAATAAGAGTGTGGAAGCTATTAGAAGAGTTCAGTTAAAAAAAGAAAAAACAGCTGTCAGATGCTGGCTTTGTTTTTGTAGATTGTCTAGATGATGTGATATATGCCAAATTTAAGAAGTCAAGAGAGAGTTCATTTTAATTTTATATCATGTAATATACAGAAAAAAACAGGTATATTTGCAAGTTGTAGTAAGTAAGCAAGTAAGGACAGGCTAGCGTTATTTTTTTATATGTGAAGTTCAGGAAAACAAATAAAAAGGGTTAAAAATGTCTTTTACAAAGTCAGCAGAGGCCGCCTTTGTACATATATATATAGTGTGTATATGCTGCTCCATTACAACCTTCTGCTGGTTACAGCTGTGATCCCGCATCTGGACCCCCCCCCCCCCCCTGCCTCGGGTGGTTTTATGGTTTTCTCACACTGCTATGATTAGTTGCACACTCCACCCTTAATGTTACCTTTTTCATATATTAAAGTATTTCTAACATGGTTGTCAAATACATTCTAGGTTCTCATCTTCAAATCTGGTTGGGTTTTTGCAAGCTGCAAACTTGCTCCTCTCAACTTTTATCCCCAATGTGCTGAAATGGGCAATAAGGACTCTCAATAAACCATATCCTGGACCAGGTCTCCATCCACCCATCCAACCAACCAACCAACCATCCATCCATCCAACAAACCAGCCAGCCAGCCAGCCAGCCAGCCAACCAGCCAACCAACCAACCAATCACATGTAGCTTAGCTAGCTTTACAAGTAGTTTGAGTTTAGTAGTTACAAGTTTTTTAACGTTCTATCCCAGCATTCCTGATTCCTGCCAGCCCCTATAGGCTATTTTATTATCAACAATCATAAAAAAAGGCATGTGTTTTGTTTCAGACAAGCTTATATCAAATTTATTCTGTCATTAATTTTTTCTGGGTTTTCATCATTTCAAATTTTTTGTGAGGTTTATCAAACAAATGTCTTGAAAGAATCAGATGGCATCATGACATCATGACATCACAATGACATCAATGACGTTGTGACACATTATACACGTTACATACGTCCAAAATCTGTTGAGGGTTGTTCTTTTTTTCATGTGTTTTCATTTCTCCTGTACACCTTACAAAGAAACGCCTGCAGTCTCATTCTACCGAGTTCACTGACAGTAAAAGCGCAATTTGATTTGACGGCTCAAACTCGACTTGGAAGACAACCTCTGTGTTTTCAGCCACTATGGAAAGGTGTGTGTTGTTTGTGCTCCATTTATTGTTGCAACGTCGCTCCACATGAAGTCGTTCTTTAAACTCGAGTAGTAACTTCTTCCCAACCCCAACCATGTCCTTTTTGTGTGCCGTCAATGAACTCGTTGTTTTTCAGGCCAGCAAACATCCTCTGTAAGTCCATCCCAAAGTCCTTTACAAGATGACTCACCAAACATGTGGCTTTGCTATGAAACGCTGCCACATAACCAACAAATAGCACCAAGTGCTTATTAGATGCTTTGGTGTGTTGCCAGCAACCACACATCTCCAACCTCCTCCTCCCTGTTGCTGCTCAGGTTCCTGTGAAAGGAATGACAAATTAGAACCATCCATCTCCAGATTTTACTGCAGAGATACAAGATACGGCCATCAACATCTAATCCAGCAGAGGGCTCCACAAAGACATCCTTCTCCCTTTCAGACATCTCCTCCCTTTGTAAAGTCTCTCCTGATTTAACCTGTGCCAAATAAATATTAAGTAAAATAAGCACAGATCGACACAGCGAAGCCACTTGTTTTGCCGATGCAGTTGTATTATTTTTTGACATTCTGCACATGGATTACAGTGCTTAGAAATATGACAATCACACCTTCTCTCCATCTTGAATAGTGACGAGTATTATCTGTCTGTCGTCAGTTCTATGTGTACCACTAAACACAAAAAAATGTAAAGAAAAGTGCTCAAGAAATCACCATGGCAAGTATGGAATCAGAATTGTGTCAAAAGAATCAGGCGAATCTTTTGAAAAAGCAAACAAGAAGTAGTTGGGGGAGAGTGTGTTTAAGCAAAAAAAGTTCAAAAAGTGTTTTTGTCAACAGTTGGCCTCCCACGGTGGCTTTTTTCTGCGATTTTCTTGGATGATCCTTATTCTAATTCAACCAACTAGTCCTTTAAACTTTCTTCATCACCTTTCTGCTCAACTGACACCTAATTTTACTGGGGCAGTAGCTTGTTCAACACTTCATAGTGTGGCTGCACAAAAAAAACATTCTCCAAATAGTTATTTAGGGTAGCTTTTGGTTTTGACCCATGGCGGAAGTCAATGAAACAGTTTCCAGCGAGCATAACATAAGGTTTAGCGCGTATGGACTTCTCAGCGCCAAAGGAGATTTTGGCTGCAGCGAAAAGAAACAGCCTGAAGAGGCGAGGACACACACCTCTGATAGACACTTCAGCCCACTGAGCAAACAGCATCTGCAGGATGAAAATCATGGAGCTCAGCTGTTGCTTCTAACAGGATGTGGAAGAAAACTCTCAGAACCTCGGTGACACACAAAACATAGGGCACTTTAGACATGTTGCCAACCAGGAAGGCAGTTAAGCACGCGTTTTTGCCACCGAGAGGGCATTTTATCATGTCTTAACTGGCCAAGAGGGCAGTATAGTGTGTTTTGCCAACCAGGGGGGCATTTTAGCGCACATTTTTGCTTCCAAAGAGGGCACTTCAGCCTGTTTCTCAACAATTGGGCCACAAGGGGGG
>CAESWR010000114.1:134446-137408 GCA_903171835.1 Mullus surmuletus | reverse complement strand
ACATCAGGTCTGTCCTTCATTGCATACAATACCTTCATCTAAGTCTTGTGTATTTTAGCATTTCTTCTTAAAGAAAAGAGGAAAAAAATGGACTTTGTCCATTCAGAGAGCGTGGCCAGTCATAAAAGCGCCTTTCCGCCCTTCGATGTAAAGCACTTCAATGTAAAGGTGAGTGGAGGAGCAACTCTTCGCTGCGGCAGGCGGAGGAGAGCCACTTGCGAGATCTCGCGAGAGTTTCTGTAGATATTGCGGGATCTCACAAGCAGCTCGCTAGGTCTCGCGTGTCGTTTCACCGCGAGAAATAGAAAGATCGGTCGTGCATATTAACACCCACACCCACAACAAACCATCGCTCCCTTCCACACAAACCCACCAGCTGACCGTGTCGTCAGGGTGTGAAATGACCGCTGATAGACCGTTGAATCTTGAGTTGAACTCTGACCCCTCACATTATCACCTGAAGTACAGTTCAACGTATTGACTTTATTTTATTTTGAAAATTAACCGGATATTTTACTCTGTAGCCGCATAGAGCTTCCGCTGCCACTCGCGCTGCGCTGCACTGAATTGATGCGCTGTGCTGCGGCGTCCGGCAAAAATAGAAGCCTTGCGTATCCGATCCGCCCACCGCTGCTGAGCCGCAGCGCAGCCGTACTGTGTGGAATCACGCACATTGATTATAATGCCTGCGTCTTCGATCTGGCTGCCGTTCCGCAGCAGAGCGCAGCCGTTCCGTATGCGGTGGGTTTTGGCCGTAGGAGCACGATGCCTCGGCTCCTTTAACAAACCCTGCGTCAGAACTCTGAGTTTCTTCATGACGGATTCGAGTTGGTTCAGTCCAATCTGAGGATGTTCACTCCGAGTGGCGCATGTGCACCACAACAATAAAAAGCCCACATTAATGGAGCCCCTGATACTATGAATCACCATGGTAACAGCTCAAAAGACGAGAACAGCAACTTGACCCCTCCAAGGCAGGAAGTCCTCATGCATTCGTGCAATGGGAAATTGTCTTTTTTCTATTTATAAGAAAAAGTAGGGAGGGAGAGTTGGATGGATGGACTGATGGAGCACACTGGTGGTGGTGGGGGGGGGGGCAGTGGTCCAGGATCTTTTCTCCTATAATCATAGTGATGTTATGGAAAACAACACATGGCTGAGTGATGTGTGACAGCCCCTCTGTGGTGACCCTGAGGTGGCCCGAGCACTGAAAGCAGGTTCTCATAGGTCCATGTCAGCCTGTCGTGGCCACACTAAAGTTCTGCTGGGGGTCTGTCTGAGGGTCAGGGTCAGGGGTCAACAGGTGCCTGTGACATGGGTACGACACCCATCAGAAGGCCATCAGACTCCCCTGTAATAAAGTTTATTTATGAGGTACTTTCCAAAAGACTTTACGGGGAAGAAGACAGAAGAGTGGGACAGGTGAGCTCATTTATACATTTCAGGTGATTTAATTGGTCAATTGTAAGAATCGTCATGGAAAAGACTCTTCATTAAAGGATTTGACATGTTCAACACAACCAGAGTGAAAGCTGTTTGTACAGTGATGGTGGGTAGAAAGCCATAATGCACTTCCTTATACCGACTTCCTTAAAGGTCAGCTTCTATGGGATATTTCATTTAGTTGCCAGAGGCCCAAAAACATTATTTTAAAGGTTTTTGGGCTTGTTTTTTACGGCAGAAACGCCGTTGTTCAACCGTACCTAATTGAACCAGAATCGAACACAGAAGTAGAGGTTCCCGTTCCCGAACATGTTCAGATTCTGCGGCTGCAGCAGGACGTTTCAGAATGGTTGGTTAATCTTTTTTCTAAATCTCTTATTTTGTTCATGTGTTGTTTCAGTTACTACCATTTAGCTAACGCTAGCTCCAGCTAATAGTAAGGCTCATCTTATCTGGGGGGCTGGTGGACAGCAGCCTCCACTACAGCCGGGGGGAGTGGACAGTGACTCCCCAAAGTTTCCACCTCATAAGTTTCCAACTCTCAGATCCGCTCGTTTCAGCACACAGTTGGCAAAAAATGGAGAAAGCAAGTAAATGAGGCGACAGGATTTTTTTCATTATTGGACCTCATACTCATGCTACAAGGACACACATGACTGTTAGAAAACCTTCAGAAAATGAATTTGGCTCGGAAGGTGACCTTTAAAGTGCTTAAAGGTGGCGGGCGGGAGTAGTTCCTCCTTCCTGAGTTTTACTGCCTGTAAATTGAGCTTATACAGGAGCTAAAAAAACCCCACTAAGAGCAAAGCCAATTTGTAATAAATTTGAACTGTTTTATTATCTATGATCCAGCCATATTGGGCTTAAGGTAGTTATTCCAGTTTCTGAAATATACATGCGTGAGCAAACAGGGTTATGTACACATAACCTGTACACATGGTAATTGTAAAACCAGCAACGCACGCACTCGGCTTTACGTTCACCGTTTTTGTGGATCTGGCTGTCCTGGTACATTTTTGTCTACAAATTCATTTTATCACACTTATGGAGTGATTCGTTTCGTACTCACTCCAAACTCCAAAAGTGTGGCATGGTGCTGTTCTTGCATTTGGCCATGTTTACAAGTAGTTCCTCAAAAGACCAAGGTTCCTTGCGAACAGAACATGCGCAGAAGACAAATTCAGGTTCCTTTTGATGGGGATATGCATGCACTTGGACTGACACACACGCGCACACACACACACACACACACACTCTGTAACACAAAAGAATCAAAGAAGGCCTTGTCTTCATTTACTGCTTTTCTTCTTTATCTCTACTACAACAACATATCAACGAGCCATCAAATCATATATCATCATATGTCAGGTCTTGCACTGACCACCAGCTTGGTAACTAAAATGTCGTCATACATCACTTAGGCTCTGATGTTCAAAGCTCCTCCTTCGTCTCTAGCAGGGACCATGTCCCAACATCATATGCTTAGATATTTAACCAAGATGCAGAAATGTGTGTGTGT
>CAESWR010000114.1:86946-131946 GCA_903171835.1 Mullus surmuletus | reverse complement strand
ACTCATAATCATTTCCAAGTGAATACAATAATAATAATAATAACCCTTAAGAGTTTGTAAAAAGAAACAACTAAATTTCAGTCAAGTCCCTCGGAATGAAAAATGCCCCCTCCCTTAAAAACTGCTGTAAAAATAACATATACCGGTATTAGTATTTCTTTTTTAATCAACTACAGCCTGAAATATATAGAATATTAATTAGTAGGGGGGATTTTAACCCCCTAAATGCCAGTTTGTTTACATAACTCCACAGTATTTTAATCAAAAGACATACAAAAACTCAAATAATTTCCATGAAATGCAATTCATGAGGATTAAAATATCATTATTCGATCCTCAGATGGGTCAATGATTAGTAGCAACAAAGTGTCCAAAAGAGTGCTGTAAAATATCATATATTAATATTTTTTCCAACTTAAAATTAGTCCGTTGTGTTAATCAGCTTCAGCCTGTAAGATACATCAAATATCAATTTTGGGGGGAATTTGGCCCTCTCAAAAAATGTCTGGACAAAAAACGTCCCGAGGAACTCTTCAGGGTTAACTAGGCCCCTGGAGAGGGACTGACGAGCCTGAGCCCCCTTGCGACTGCTGCCCCCCACCCCTGTGACCTCCTCTGCCTCTGCACGGCTTAGAATTGTTTCCTTTGATGTCGCAAAAGTCTTTGAGAATTGAAGCTGCATTATGAAAAATGACAAAAGGAATGTACCTTCAGCATGACAGCGTAGTACGTTGCCCACTAACCAAGATTGGCCTCTGGAACAGTGAGGAGGATGTGTTGATAATACATAGTGAAATATTTCTGCTCGGGTTGTGTTATTCAATTCTTTTAAATATTCCGTGCTGCCGCTGTGGCCGGGAGGCAGAGCCCTACAAATAACAAACAACGTTGCACTCGATTCTCTCCAGATTTATTAAAAACCACAGTGACCTTCAGACACTCTGAGTTTAAGGGGTTCGTCTGAGGGGTTGAGGAGGAATCAGATGGTGGTTAGTCGGGGACCGGGGAAGGTCTGCATGCTCTTGCTGGGTATTATTTCAGAGAAATTGAAACCTAAGCGTTGCTACGGTCCCACCGTCAGACTGCCAAAGGGCTGGTCAGCTTGGTTCGCTCAGATCATCTTTCGGCTTTGTAGAGCCACTGAGAACTGGTGGCACCTCAGTTCCAGATGGTTTGTAAAGCTCATCTTCAACTCACACTAAAAGAATTCAAGACACCATCTACATGTGGGCAAATATTTTGGATGGTTTAAGTAAAATTTTCTTTTAAACGTTCTAACTCTGTTCATTTTCATTGTTCTCCGATGAGAGCCGGAGGTTCTTGATACCCTGAAACACGTAAGTGTGACGCTCAGGCCAGAGGGTTTTTTTGGTCATGAGCCTCGCAGAACTTTTTGAGAAAAAGTCCCTGTTTTAATGCTAAAAGTAGAGTGGAATGTGGATTTGGCTGAATGCCACATGGAGGGAAGCACACATGGAAGAAACATTGACTTGACTCCAATTTATTCCAGTAGTCTCTCTCTCGCTCCCTGTCCCTCTCTCAGCTCCCGTTTGCATCTCGTAGTGCGCCGGTTACCATTTCCCTTGTCTGCTAAATCAATTTGAGAGTGATTTCCTCTTGAAATCTCCATAATGCCTCATTTCTAAACTTCGCAGAAGACTGAGTTATGAAGTCATATGAGAGCGCCAGGTTCCAAGGATCCTCGCCTGTCAGAGGGGAGATCTGATGACTGAGGCACTGAGGCAAAACTAAACTGCAAGCATTTCCCTCACTCATCAAGGCAGAGCAAGGAACATAAGCACGCAAAATGAGTGTTTTGGTTGTTTTAGCACTTGCTGACCTGTAAAATCCATGCTGTGATTAGTTTGGGAAATTATGATGTATGTCAGGACGAACAAATATGTTCACCCATAAAAATCCTGTGAGTCCACAGCCTTAAATTTGTTCCAGGCGTATCACAATTCATCATATAAGATCAATAAACTCTGCCCTCTTTCTTTATCATGGACTCTGAAATGAAAGGAAACTTTGAAGTTAAATTTCTGTTTGTCCATAAACTCTTCAGATTTATTCTTACAATAAGTAAAACAGTATGAATTTTACAGGCCTACAAATGGGAACAAGAGAAAAAAAGATCAGACAATTTGCAGAAACACTTTTATTTTGAAAAATGTATTTCTTTAATTTATTCACTTCCAAAAGTAGGTTTGCATATTTATATTAAAACGTTTTTCAAAATAATGGGTACCTTTACAAAATATCCACGCCCTTCTACTTCTAGATGGAGTTGGTTATGATACGGCAACGGCAATCGTAGAAGGCAATATTGTTGACAGTAATTGCAATGATTCTTTGAATCAAATCTAACAGCCCTAGCCAGGCACATATGAGGAGGCAGTCATAAATGTAAAGGGGGCATCATGCGTACACATCATGCTCCAGCACTATTTTTCTGTGTCTCTTCAGTGATTGGGGAGAACACTTTGAAGAGGCAGCGAAGCTCTGCCAAATTTGTCTTAGTGACAACAAACAACAAAAAACAAATACAAAGTAACGTTAAATATAATATCTATATTTGTTCAGTCAACTAGAGAATAGTGTTCCTGTTTTCTGTTGATGGGGGCTACAGCAGCTGATCAGGCAGCCAGAGGCTGATGCGCTCCATACTTGATGAAAGTGACGCAGCAGAGCTTGAATGTTCACACTTTGCTGCTGCATCGGCTGTGATCGCAGCCGATCCGGCTAAGGTCCGGTACCGGTTACGGCACTGCCCGATCACCGGCTCATCTCTGCTCCGTGTTGGCAGAAAACGGCACTGGAAGCGGTCGCCATCCGGGTCTCTAAATGGAGGAACGCTGCATCCTTTTTTGTGTTTAGCAGACGCCTAACCACACTCTTTGTTTACTTCCTGTGATGGGAGCCACGTCTGCTCGCAGTCTGAAAGTGCCCAAATGCCGACGAAAGGGGAGAGGATCCTTGTTACAAAACCTGTTCAAAATCCTGTAATATATATTAAAATGTGCTTTCTCAACTTCTAATATTCAATATGAGGGGGCAAGACATTTATTTGAGGGGGCGTTGCCCCCTCTTGCCCATGTAGAGCCGGCCTCGCTGCAACCCCTTTTCCCCCCCAGAAAGAAAACAAGTAAAGTACAATATTTCCTTCAAGGTAAAAGACACGGCTCATTAACCACCAAGACTGAGTCATCAGACATTCTTGAGGGAATTTGTTGACTTTTGCACAAACATCATCTGATGAATTTTTGAATTTCCAGTAAAAGGCAAAACTTTGAGGTTTAGTTATTTTTTAAACAATCCATGAGATACTTCGGAGGAGCCTCAGTGAACCTTCATTATTATAGGCAATATATTGAAATGTGCACTTAAATACCTCCAAAGTTCAGAACCGTTATTTAAGTCAATCATTTCTCCCCTTTAATAATACTAATTCATTTTGTATCATACCGTTGGAAAGCCTGATCACCTTTACACAGACGTACAACTTGTAAGGATCATGCAACCGTCGAATGCGCAACACAGCTAAACATGTGGGCAGGGTTTAAAATTAGCACTCAACACAAAAACTTCACGTGCCAAATGCGTGCAAAAATATGTTTTGGCGAGTAAAATATTTAGGTCACTCGCCATTAGTGGGCTAGTGAAAAACTTCACCATGTAAGCATTTGCATTTCCAATTGCAAATTTGTCCACTGTCATTCGTCAGACAGAAGAAGAAGAAATGTTTAGAAGCGGGAAGCGAAGTTAGAAAACCAAAGAAGAAGAATGCAAAGAAGCAGAAGACGAAAAAGCAGGAAATATGGTGGCTGTTTGTACATGGGCAGACTGACCATAGTTAATGTGTTTAGTTCACATGTTGTTTGATGTGTGTTATATGACATGAAATCGGTAATCATTTTAATGGTGCATATATTATGTTTCCAGAAAATGTGTTAGTTAAGGTTGTGATTATGAACAGTTCATATTATACTTTAATAATATATATATACTTTAATAATACCAATTGGTGTTGATTAATACCATTGGAAAGCCTGGTTAGTCACCTTTGCAACAAGGTACAACTTGTAAGGTTTGTACATTTATGGAATGAGAAACACAGCTACACGTGTTGGTAATTGCGCCCCAAAAATAAACCTAAATCCCCTGCAATATTCTCCTGTTAAAATGTGGTGTACCTCGTTGCAAAGGCAACTAATCAGACTTTCCCATGGTATGAAATAGAATACCAATTGGTATTAGGGGAGAAAGTATTGACTGAAATAACATTTATGAACTTTTTTGAGGAGTTTATATCACTTATATCACATCACTCAATATTATATTGCAGAGCCGTTGGCGGTGGCCACCCTGAGTTGGGACGCCATCAAGTATGGGCAAAGGAATGTGCTCATGGGTCATGGCGGCTACTTCTCTCCCCACACGCTTTTACTCTTGTACTGTTGGCTCATAACTGCTGGGTCACAAACTGTCAGAGTATGATTTGGTGAAGAGCTGGCTAAAGCGCTAACAATGGGCTAAATTAAGAGGGTGGCAGCTCATTGAAATACACTCACTGTAGATCATTCAAATATATGAATCGTAGCAGACAATCTGGAATCGGCACCGTGACAACTTGCATCACTTGTTTGCTCCGGAATTTCGGGCGCAGCCACGTCCCCTTGGTAGATCCTCCTCAGGCATCCCCACCCACTGAACTTTCTCAAGTGCTCCCTCAGATGTAGTGTGCAGCCGCCACACCCATACTTCTGAGGAACGGCTCCAAAAGCCACAGAACACATCTGAATCGGTCCTGATGGTCTTAAAACCTGGCAGATGCGTTTCATAGGTTGACTCTCTATTTCTGCTGCTCGGCTCCACGGCCTCCTTCGGTGACATTGACCAAAGGAAGTGCAAGCTGGATGACATATTGCTTTTCATGACAGGCCAGTGAGAGGCCAGTGGTCTTTTGAAGTTTATTTAAAACAGCGCAGAGGCCCCTCTTGGGTTACAGTGTGGAGGTGTGTACATCCTATCCAAAAGCAAAGCTGTCCTAATCTCCTTCATCGCTTCCCTTTCTGTGCCCTGTGAATTTTTTTCCTATATTCTCTTACATAATCACAGTTCAATTTCTCATTTTCTGTGCTTTTGCCTTTTTTTTTTTATTTACTCACTCAACACATTTTTCTTTTTGATCTTGCGATTCTGAGAGAACCTTTGCCCTCTCTGTCCAAAAGGCCCAAACTTTTTAATTATTGACAAACTATACATGTGTGTTCAGCTAACTCTTTCTCCAAGGCTTCTAACTCACCATGGTAGAAAACTGGGTGCATGAATACAACCCACCCACCATCACCCAAAGGGGACCTGAGGCCAGTGGCTCACTGAAAGCAAGGATCAAAGTTCTGCTCGGTTTTATTCCAAGGGACAGAGCACAGAGTACACTGATGATAACAATTTATTGTTATTGGGGTTTTTTTGTTTTGTTTTTTTAAGTCATCTGCATATTTTAGCACTAATGTGTTAAAAGCATCAAATTGATCTTGCACTTAACAAGCAAATCCCCAATGTAACAAAAAGAGCTCTTTAAAATGTGACACATCAGTGAGATCTCTTCTATTCACCAGACAGACCCTGTTTCTCTTCAATCTCACGATCTCGCTACACTTACACTTACACTTGAATACATTTGAAAATTGTAACTATTACTGGTCTTTTGTATTCATTATTGTGTTTGCTACACTGTTGTGTGACTCTGCCCTTTGCTGTTGGGCTAATTATGCCCGTAGGACCTATGAAAATATGGAGGAAATGGCCTACCTCAGCAGAGGGCTGTGCTGTCCAAGTGCTTCCAGTTTATTACATGGCTCTGCTTCTTCTGAAAGTAATTTCAGAGAATAATGAGGACGTGAGGTTAATGGTAGCCTTTCTGGCAAGGATGCAACAGCGTCTTTGTGGTGTACTGCTGTGAGGGCTCCTGCATAATTATTTAATCCAAGCTGAAATGGTTTTTCGTGGTCTGAGGCTTGTTGGAAAATACTTTGGTCTTTCTACAGAAGGACTTGGCTTTGAAAACAAAACCATTCACATTCATTTTTCCATTTCTCAGACTGACCACAATGGCATGAAATTAGATTCTGTTTTCATAATACTAGCGCAGTTTATTTAATTGATTTAATGCCAAGAAATTCTGCAAAAGTAGCAGTTTTTGCCTCAAAATCAGCACAGGGATATCGCATAAGGGTATTTACTCTTAGGTTCACAAACCAGAAAGTGGTAAAAAAAAAAAAATCAGGTAGAATGATCCGATGTAGTGTACACCTATTGACCACTGAGACTGACACCATCTTCTGACACAGCTTGAGTACTTCATGTAGCTTTCCTTACAGAACCAGCTGTATGAAGGAGGCTAACATGGAGGCTAACATTGCTAACATACATATCTGTGTGGCTGACTGATCGCAGGCTAGCATTGCTCACCATAGACATATGTGTGGCTAACTTCTGGCAGTCTAACCTGGCTAACCATAGTTATCTGCATGGCTAACTGCTAGCAGGCTAACATGACTAACCATAGATATCTGCGTGGCTAACTGCTAGCAGGCTAACATTTGTCACCATGGATATCTGCGTTGCTAACTTCTACCAGGCTAACCTGGCTAACCCTATGTATGTGTGTGGCTACCTGCTAACCATTGTATATCTGCATGGCTAACTGCTAGCTGGCTAACACGGCTAATCATGAATATCTGTATGGCTAACTGCTAACCATAGATATCTATGTTGCGAACTCCTAACTACAGATATCCGCGTGGCTAACTGCTAACCATAGATATCTGCATGGCTAACTGCTAGCAGGCTAATTGCTCACCATCGATATTTGTGTTTTTGTGTTCCAAATGACACACCAGAGCCAATTTTCTTTTCAATATATCTGCCTGCAGCCAAATAGCTGTCTAACTCCTTCCAACCAACCACATGTCTGTTAATGTTTGCAGCCAATCACGAATCAATATATCAAACCACACATCACCAATATGACATTTATTGAGGGGGCAACATGTCCACCATTCCACATCATTCCACTTCAGAGCGTGAGTAGTAGACACATGTGGGATTTGTATTAGCTGTTTTGTTACTACACAGAGCATCTATGTGGGGAAGAACTGGGTAGTGAAGAATAACTCCAGGTCTCAAGAATAGGTTTGATTGTTGTTATTCCTTGTGGCATAGTCCATTCTGTTTATTTTTAAATGAATCGTCCAGTAAGTCACCTGCAATGTTTGCACAACTACAGCCGCAAATCCTTACCTTTCAGCCTTATAGAATCTCTGTGCACAGAACCGTACTTTTATTTTGAAGATAAGATATGGAAGATAGATAGATATGGAAACCCATGCAGAGCAGCGCACTCAGACTGCTGTCACACTGGAAGGTTTGAATACGTTTTTATGACAACTATGTCTGTTTTTTTTCCAGCACCTCATACAACCTGTCACCTCGATCTCGATTTCAAACATACCCTTATTTCAGCATGACTGAATAAGTTGGAGAGAGAAACACATGGTTGTGTCTGCAGGTTTCTTTGTCCCAACCTTTGCTTTGACATTCATTTATTTAGATTGCAACTAAAGAAAATCATAATGTCTCTGTTTACATGCTGCTTCTACTTTACCATGTCCTATCTTTTAATAAACTTCCAGTCTAGCCAGACAGAATTTCTTGAACCGGAGCTCACCAAACACAAGGCTGACAGCCACATTTGCACTGCAACTGGAGATGCAGGGAATCTGAGAGAGCAGGGGTGTATGGGGAAGCTATGGTGGGTTTTTGGACCCAGATATTTTCAGAACTGAAATTCCCTGGGCTATTTCTGGAAAGTCTCAGCAGGGTGATTCAACCATGGCTACCACACCATTTCTTTGTGTGTGCACGTATGTGTGTTACAAAAGAGCAGGTAAACTGAGGAGAGAAGGGAATCCAAAAAGTAGTTTGGAGGAATTAGAGCAACCGAAGTATTCTACAAAACCCAGGACTCTGTTAAATCACTCGCAACTTGATCAGTGTTGGGTAAAAGAGTGACACTTGAAGTAGGAGGGGGTTTGGGGGCACCTATTATTTTGGATGCTGGCATGCAACATGACAGATCTCCACAACTAACACTTGCATAAGCATAAGCAACAGGTGTCAGCAATAGTCAGAGAGCATTAATCCCAGGAGGGGAGATGGCTTGGCAAACATGATATCAGCCCACTTCCCTTTAATGTATGTGTTTATGACTGTAAAGTTTGTTTCATGTTGTGCCTGCTGTTTGCTGCACGTAAAGCTGATGCTCCCGAGGCCCCCACCAGGCGCCATTACGCCAGCTATATTTGGACTCTGCCTCTCAAAGTGCCTCTGGAACAAGGTGCTCTGGACTAAGTCCCCCGAGTGAGTTTCTCCAGCCAACAGGATGTGATGGCAGGCCCAGAATGTGGCAGGAATTTTGTTTCCATGTTTGCTTTCACCAGTCTTGCATGCGGCAAGGGTTTAAGCGTAACCTTCATGGAGCCGAGCCCTGGACCGGCTGGAACAGATGCCTGTAACTGAGACGCACGATTTGGATCCGGTCTGAGAGCAGAGACCTCAGGATTGATCAAATCTGGATTGCTTATTTTCTCAGCGATTAGTTGCGGATATGAGTGGCAGAGAATGCTACTTCTGTCAACAAGCCTTTTATTCATATTTAAATGTATACAGTGCTACAAAAGTATAAGAAAATGTACTGTAAAACTGTAATCAAACGGCAGGTTAACATTAAATGCAACAAAGTTTTTCGTTTTCTCTCTGACATTGTTTGCTCCCAGTTGTAAATTGTGCAGCTTTTAGCACAAGCTGCAGAAAACGAGCGCTCTAGTTTGTTGCCGGAGGCTGACCACAGAAATAACATCCCAGAAATTTACTGCGTCACGTGTCGCTCCTGGGTGTATTTTTGCTTATGTCAAGTCTGCCTTCTCCATGTTTTGCAGTTCGTCTGGCCATTTTGATCAAGTCATTTTTAGCGAGCCTGTCTTAGACACCAATACATTTAGTGACCTGTAAAAAACCAGCAGGTAACTGGTAACTGATTCTGTGGCTGACTGGTTAAGGAATGGTCAAAGCAAACACAGTGGTGAGTGAAAGGTCGCTTTTATGGGATGGAAGGCTGTGGGGCTCACCTTCTGTCTCCTCCAGTAAGTGCACAAGCTTCTCCTCCAGTAAGTGCACAAGCTTTTCAGGTTCCTGCGTGTTAGAGATAAAATGAACAAGAGAAAATCCTTCTGTCATCACTGTAACAAGCATTTACAGCCCAGTGGCAGACGGAATAAAATAATTTCAGCATCTGTTTGCCTTGGAGGGGCAAGAAAGCCGATGACCTGAGGGCGTGAGGGGAAATCCTTGTGAATGGACACGGTCATATTGACTAATGATGTTTTTAATTTTCTGACCCACCCATTTCCTCTGGAGGAAGTTCAAGTCTGACAGCTGAAGTACGAGAACCTCTGAGAAGACTTTTACAATGCAGCCAATCCATAACACCAACAGACAAAGGAGAATCAGGCAATTGTTTCTATAAACTGCTAAAAGTTTCATTAAAATTCTAAAAATACATGAAAGGAATTCAGCCTCTGCATCTTCTGTGTCAGCCAATCAACAATCAGGAAGTTTCAAATAAACTTAAGGCTGGAATGGATTCTGGTTCAAAGTCCAACATGTGTCCCCAGTCTGAACCTTTGCAGACTTTTTGGATTGAGAGTTTTTGTCAACAAACATTTCCTTCCTTTGTTGTTGTTGAGGTGATTGTTATGCGACGCTGAGTTAGATCATTTCATCAGGACATTTCAGGAGATGATGCTCTGAAAGCCTTTGCTCTCGTCTCTATAATGTATAATATAAAGATGTGTAATAAAAAGCAGAGAGAGAGGACGCAGCCCACAGGAAAACATAAATAAGGAGAGCATATTGGAGATGTGCCCATTCACAAAGACCTACTGAATTTGATCTGCTAAAAGATTTAAGGAGAGGTATAAAATCTGATATGGTAACTTAAAACATAAAAAATGCTGCTTGATTAAAACATGAGGCTGCAGCTCTTTCCTCTCCCTCAGCAAGCTACAATAGCTCAAACTTTGGGATGCAGAACCAGTCGCAAACAGGGAAGTATTGTACCAAATAACCAAATAATCTAAAAATAATCGGAGCAAAAGTAATCCTGCTCAGTACGAGAGGAACCGCAGGTTAAGGTTTTTTTTCCAAAAGACTGAACTATCCTTTTAACACCAAAGCATTACTATAGTAGCACCAACGTATTACAATGTGGGAGGTTGATCCCTCTTTGAATGTTTGACAAAGAATCAGCAAGTTCATCAATATCATGATAAGCCCGGTTCTTGTTGGAGATTCTTTTACTAATTGTTTCCATTAATTTGGCATTGTATCAAAATGTGTTCAAATTCTTGAGGCGGGTGAAGGAGAAATGGTACACGATTCCCTTCTGTGCCACGTATACTGACATTCACACTAGATTGAATTCACATGGCACCAATTTAATAAGTTTTTCTGAGGCAATTAAACATTCTCTTAAATTTAAGAGATGTAGCAAACCCTCTAAGATCAGCTCACATTTTCTTGAGGGAAACCTGCGAATGAGCAGGTTACCGTCTCTGAGAAATAGTCCACAAAAAATATTAATGAACCCATAATCAAGTGAAATGTATTTATTAGTAATAGTAAGGAAACCACCAAGCCACTAAGTGTGCAGGTCTGTGGACTATGCCTGATCTTACCGGTTGAAACCAGATTTTTACAGAGGGAAAGGTTGGGTTGATGTTGCTTTCCTTCATTAATGCGCCATGTTCATGAGAAGATTATCATGGCCAGAAAGATCAAAGTTGTCCAAGTTAACCAGTTAACCGTGACGAGCTTTTGTGGCTGAATATGTTGTTCCAAAGTGACTTGCTTGATTGGTTTCTGAGGTCACCTCAGGTCTCTGGGGAGCTTGGCACCTGGATAAAATCTGTCTACTATGTAGAATATGTCACAAGTGAAAAGTTATACATAGCCCATCAAAGTGAATGGCCTCTCATGTTCTCTCTCTCTCTCTCTCTCCCTCTCTTACAGGACCTCCAGTAAGTGCACAAGACACCTTGTATGATCAGCAAGGGTAAAGTGACTGGTTATGTGTGAGTGTGTGTACTGCTATGTGTATTTAGGTGTCAAGTAGGTGAATTGATTGCTCACACATTTACACTCAGTTGTGACACCATCAATACAATGCTCATTCCAGACTGCAAAACGGTGGAAAAATTATAAATCATAAACCACTTCCCCCAGAAATCTGATGCAATTACAATAGTTTAGACATCCAGATGTTCGCTTCTTTTGCTTCCATTACAACAAACGAAACAAAGGGGTGAGAAACGTCAGTCAAACTGGAAATCTTGTGATTCACATTAATACTTTAGATCTTCCACGGCGAACAATTCATCTTGTGAGTTAAAATGCACTCTATGCTAAGTCCACGAGTCCTCGTCATGAGTCTGTGTGGAGTTTGCATGCTGTACTAGTGTCCCCTGTGGGCTCCGAAATTAGCGACTGACTAAATAACTTGATGAAGTTGTCCTGGGATTTGGCAACATGTTTGGCCACCCATTGCAGCAACACATGTAGGACCCCCGTGCAAAACGTGTCTCTGGTTAATGCTGAATCCCAATTCCACCCCTTAGCCCTTCACCTTGGTTTGTGCAGTCACGTCAGGGGTAGGGGCATCCCAATTCTTCTTTGGATCAAGTGGTAGAGATGGATTTTCCGGGAGCACACTAGCAACCAAGGGGTACAGATGGTAATAGGTCTAACCACAGGTGTTTCTTACATGCTCATGAACATACCAAAGTTTGACACGTAAATCCATCAAGCTTGTTAGCTAACATTGATTACCTCGGTTAACATTCATTACAACAAAACTTATTTTTTGATATATACTAACCTAAAACTGGTCCAGCAGTACTCGTATGTGTCGAAGATATCTTCTTATATTTCTGCGCCTTGCCAGAACCATAGCAACCATCGCTATTGACAACGACATGTTGACCTTTTGTTTGTGATTTGTCGCTTCTGCTGAAATAGTAGCCGGCTAGCAACAAGGTTTGATGACTTAGCAATTATCAAGTGGTGTCCCATTCCTTAGGGGAATGTTTTCACCCCTTCCCCTTGCCACTTTGTTTTGAGGGACAAAGGGTAGACGAAGGGGAAGGGGTAAAAAGTAGAATTGGGATTCAGCCTCATCATATCTGATTTGGAAATCTTACTTGTCTGTCATGATCAAACGCTGCTCCCAAAGTCTGGAACCATGTGTCTTAAACAATAAGATGGCTTTACATTTTTAATGCTCGTGCACACAAATGAAGAAAATAATTGAGAAAGTGTGAGACGATGTGGTAGCTCAGATTGGCCCAACAGACCCTCCACCATATGGCCGTCCATCATGAAGACGTGCGGAACACAGTGTGGCTGCCCCCCCAACATGGAGCATGTCACTGAATATGGAAGCATGTGTCCAGATACAACGTGAAAGTGATTGCACAGGTGCAAACCGCTGTGGCGTGAGATGGCACCTCCCCCTTTGTCTTTTTTCCAGCCGTTGTGCCTGGATAAATACAAGTATCCCATAATTGTTTGAATTATACTCAATTGTAATTCTTTCACAATTGCTAAATTATTAACTTACTATTTGATTGGCATGCTGCTTTGACACCGTGGTGGTTGGTCAGGGTACTGGTTCAGAGCCACAAACCAAACAAACATTAATAATGGATGATTCCACTGATGGGAAAACCACCAGCGGAATACTCAACATGGCCTTATTATGCTTCACATGAAGCAAAGGGTGAACTTCAGAAGCAGAGCGGGGCAACAAGCAAGATAATTCATCCGCTCTGTTATGATCATCACCTATTATATCTTCCTATTTCCTGAAGAGTGACAGCTAATGTTTCTTTAGTGTTAAAGGTTAGCCTTGGAGTAAAATCAATTAAATAAGTAAATGAAGCCCTTTTATACATCCCAACTCAATTATCGAGCAGTTTCGCACTGAAGGGACTATCCCATATACGACAGCAAAGTACACCCCTCCACCTGCACCCCACTGTGGTTTCCCATTCATTCAGCAGCACTTGGCCAAATGGAAGCCACATGTTGAAGAGTTACTGTGTAATTCAACTGAAGGGTTCTTTCCGGCAGTGGATGACCTTTATAACTTGCAGCCGGCCCCAGGAGACCCAATAGCAGTGGATAGTCACCTACAGGCAGCATGTTCACACTCAGCACCTGGCAGTGCGCCTTCAAGCACTGCCCTCTGACTGCCAGTCTGATTTATATGAAATTCTGCTCATCTGGAAAGCCTTGTAGTCGCCACATGGCCCAGACATGTCAAGTGTGAAGTTGAAGGGGGGGGGGGTTACAGCTCGGTGGTAAGTCTCGTACAATGGCAAACCTTTCTAGTAGAACACGAGGCGTTTGCTGCTGTATTTTTTTTGTTTGCCTTGGGGACTGCATCTGTACACCTTTAAATGAAAGAAAAGAGATATATCTCGACAAAACTGCTCATCATCCCAAGATGAAGTGGCATTTATGACTGTCTCATCAGATTCCATAGTTTTGGATAAAATAATCAATTCCTCGTTGTGTTTTTGGCAAATGCCAACAGTTGCTCTCATGACTTTCAACCAATTAGTGTTAAAAGCAGCACATACCAGAAACATTTATTCCATTTCTTTGAAAAAAAAAAAAAAAGCCCAAAACATTCTTAACAACCTGGACAGTGCCTCCAACCTTTGTCTTCTCGTTCCTTTTGCTCCAAGTGGAAGCGACTGAGCTGATAAGTTGTCATGTGTGCATAAGGAAGTTATCCATGTAGTTTGGTACTGTGTGATGAACAAACCCCTAAAGTTTGTTATAACACATAACGTATACATTGTGTGCTGCAACTGAATCGAAACAATTTATAGTGGAACAAACAAATAATATTGAAAAATACATTTTTACTTATCAGACACCAAATCATTTCATTCTATATTCACTCAGTGAAGGGATCTTCCGTGACGTTAACATCTGTTGAATTTCCTTTTTCCTTTTTGTACCATCCCTCTGTCAACCTTTTTCAGGGTCCTCCTGGAAGAGCAGGCTTTCCGGTAATTGTCCCGTTAACATCGTTTTTGTGTGAATCTGTATATTTGCATGAGTAGATAGTCATCACTGAGTCTTGCAGTGTTCTGCCTGGAAATGTTCCCTCTGCCTCATATAGAGTAAATCCATGTATATATATATATATATATATATGTATGTGTATATATATATATACACATATATACTGTATATATATATATATAAATATATATATATATATATATATATACATATATATACCGCTGTGGCGTGAGATGGCACCTCTCAGTATATAGTATATATATATATACTATATATACTGTATATATGGCCAATATATTGGAATATTGGCAACCCTGCAACCCTGTCAGATAATGCACCATATTTCCCAGGAGATTACTGTAATTAAAATAGATGTAACGATATGTTTTTGGGTATTTTTGCTTGCATTGCCAGATAAACAATATATATAAAAAAAATTCCATGTAAAACTCAAAATTATTGCCACCTTGTCAAAATTGTAAGGAATAATATTATAAGCATTGCATGCAATGCCTGCCCCACCTTATGGTGCTGGCAGCATAGAAGTTGCATCCATCACAGCTGCATCCATTTAAAATGGAGAAAAGTTCAACTTTTTGTTGTGTATTTCTGTGTTTGAGAGACTTCAAAACAGCACGTGGAAGAAGGCGTCCTTCAAATCTAAAGATCTGGACCAATTTTCAAATGTGGTCCAGAAGTGCAGTAGATAGATCATAGATCATCATCTGTGGGTTTTTATGAGATTCAGCTTTTTTCTCCGCTTTTTCATGTTCCAACACAAGCAAAATAAAAAGCCTTTTGAAAGCCAAAACATTTATACTTGCAACAATTGCTTGGGAAAGTGATGCTGTACATCCAGGAGTGCCAATATAAACCAATGTTGGATTCCTGATGTTATAATTCTTGTAAGAAGTTACTTGCTTACCAGACACACCTGCGTTCATTTACTTTTACAAAGCTTTTACAAACTAGACAAAGATTTGAGCAATAACTTAGTGCTTACTCCAACATCACAGCTGATATCTTTTGCACAGCAGCAATTAACAACTAACAACTTGCTCAGCCAGAATGAAGTTCAGAATTAAACACAATTCACTTTAACCTGCTTCATACAACTTTGACTTCAAACCACACACAAAGATGCTTCGCAGTTAGAGTTACTGGACTGTAAATGCTCGGGCTGATGGATTTGCCATGGCAAGCTCAGACGCTCATACCCCTCAGTCACTACAGAATACACTTTAAAATCACTCAATCACTAATAAACTACAGCTTCTTAGAAAGCAGAGTATTTGTATTAACTGCAGAGCACAGAGGTCAAAGCTCATAGTGATAGCCGAAAGGAAGCAGTCTGTATTCATTTTCATTGGCTGCATTACTTATTATGTTTATTGGCCACTAGCAGGTTTTGGGGGGCGCTGTTTCCATATTTTTGCAGTTATACAACAAGTACAATATTGTATAAACAGGTAAAGAGTCTATATGAGGTAGAGATGGTTCATGACCTCCAACAGTAGAATTATGTGTGATCAGGTGCATACTCAGAATTGATTAAATGAATGAATGAATGAATGAATTCAAATAAAATGAGCTCTACAAGTGCTAGTATGCATTGCTTGCTGTTGAACAATGTCGCAAACTTGGCATGCCAAAGTCAAACATGTACAGGCTTGAAAGCAAACTGGGGGGCACAGGAGTCCCAAAATGGCAGACATGTGAAAATTGTGTTCCGAGGAGGGTCCTAAATTAGAAGGCCAAATTAGCTGTTGATATGTCAAAGCACCGAGAGTGTAATGCCAACTTCCTGTTTGGTGGCAGCCGTGACAACCATCATGGCCACTGGAGTAAAGTCAGAAGTAGGGATGAGCAAGTACACCAATATCTGTATCTATATGTGTTCAACCATCCAAATTATATGTATCTGTACTCAGAGTGGGCGGAGCCTAAACCAGAAGGAGGCAGGGTTTTTTATTTTAAGAAGTTTCATAACTTATTGAGAAATGTTCTTTCATATACACAGAAAATAAATAAACTGCATCAATGAATATAACACTTGCAATGCAACATAACTTTCTGTTTTAATTTTTTTAATAATCAAAGGAATTCTTTTTAAATGATATTGTCAGGGAAAGTGTTCTTCATCTTCACACACAGTTAAACAAAACAATGATTATAGTGTGTGTGTGTGTGTGTGTGTGTGTGTGTGTGTGTGTGTGTGTGTGTGTGTGCGCGCGTGTGTGTTTGCTGAGGCTTTTCCATTATCATAGATAATGAATATATTACTGGTGTCATGTGCTTTTACTCAAAGTGTTGATGACACGAGACATTGTCATGAAAATGATCTCCAGCTGGGACTGCATCCTTTGGAGGCTGCATGAGAAGGCCCCTTACATCTGACTACTGTTTAAAGATCATCCCACTTCAAAGGTTCCTTCAAATCAACAAATGCAGCCTTATTCTGCTCTCTTTTGGAGGGCACATCAATAGTGTCCTTCATGGCCTCTCATTCACTCTCTGATTTTTTTGTGCTCCGCAGCACAAGTTCATAACTCGGTTCCTTTTTGCGGAAATTCGTGATGTCAGGGTGAGGGTGGGAGCATTTGCTGATGCAACCAGGAAATTTTCTGGCAGCTAGACCAACCCATCTCAAAGAATTCAATGCAGCCTTCGGAAGTTCCGGTGAAGAGTGACCTCCATAGGCTGTGTTCTCCAAAGGACAGAGCCCCTGAAATGGGACACAGATTGCATGTGTGCTTACTGGTGGAACAAACTGCCAATCGGCACTTTAGGGTTAGGGTTAGGGTTAGGGTTAGACACCAGAGTAAATTTTCCAAGGCCTCCCAAACAGACATTTTCAGAGGTTTTCTGTTATAAACGTGGAGGCTAGAGTTACTGTTTGTCAGATTGTGGATTGAAAGTGAGAATGCTCGTGTCTTACAGCTTTGACATCCATATTTTTGAAGCTCAACCCTTTCATCAAGTTTTTAATTACAATTTATGTGTGGAGTGAAAATTTGGACGTGCCAGCAACATAGAATTACATTTTTTGGCAACAGTTTCTACATCTCACACTCCAGTGTGTCTCAAGTGTCTCCCAATGTCAACTCAGAGATGGACCGGCACAAACCGTAAGAGAAGTTCTGACCACAGGACGAGACTTCAAATTTGGGTATCGCTTTTCTCAACTTTTCCAAAGTCCTTCCTTTTTTTTAGCAGTGTTACCCTGGATTTAAGAATCAGTAGAGCACAAAACGTTGACTACTATCACTGTCTCTACCTGACACTAATGTAAATGGACTCTGTTTGGACGGGGCCACTGGTGGGCGGTGGTGGGCTGGTCTGCCCGCCCCCTCAGGCATTGGATGAGTAACGTTCCACAGAACGTGAGCAGGGTGCGTTTCATCAGAAAGGAAGCCAACACACTTCACCAGCTGCTGCTGTGTAAACACACACACTGTGAATGAGAAACACTACAGGCATTAGTTCTCTCGTTTTTTTTCGCGAAACTGGAAAAACAAGAGAACGAATGCCTGTGTTTCTAGTGTTTCTTTGGAGTTGTGTTTGTGTGCCCTTGTGAATGGCAAACAGGAGCAGGTTGTGGTACAAAATCTTTGGGTCTGTGTGTAGCCTTTTTTGTATAACCCAAATCTAGCTATTATACTCGAGCTGAATTTAAACACAGAGGTGATATTTTATTTCATTTTTAAATTTAGGATAAGGATAAGGAAAATAAGGATTTCATTTATTTATTTATTTATTTATTCATTACACATGCAATACAAAATAATGCAAAATGTGTCCTATATATTATTTCACAGTATATTGCCTCGTTTATATCAAACAGTGCTGCTGCATATACAATCAAAAGTCTTCACCTAAATGACAAAGCTGTCTGTCAAAGCTTACACTTTGTTACAAACTACTCTACTAATATCCCAAAGATCTTAAATCTCTCACGAGTGGTGGGTTGAGCATGGCAGCTCAGTTTGCTCTGTCATATTATCAGAGATTGTTTTTCCGTCTCTCCCCACATCAGGCATGGCATGCTTCACTGACTAAGATTTCATACCTTGAAGTGATAACATGGCATTAGGACTCCGACAAACTCCCCTCACCCCCATGTTACCGTCTCTTAGTCTTGGCAATGACTATCGTGACTCATTCTCTCGGAGCTAAGAGTAACAGTATAACTAACAGTATAAATTGATGACTGGTGACACTGTAATACTAGTTTGTCAGCGTCTATTAATGTGAAATTGGACAGACCGTGATTATGCACTAATCTGAGATCACTAAGAAGTTACATGTCCAAATGTCAAGGTATCATTTTAAGAGTTCACTTCAGTCTTCGGTGTATTTTGTCATTGAACCATGTTCCTTCTTAATTTGCACTGGTCAATAGGGTGGCAAAGGAAGTATGGGAATTCCTGGAAAAATGGTGAGTGTTCTGTGCATGAAAGGCACCACTTTGATGGCTAGGTTCTGATGACTCAGCCGATGGCAAAATCAACATGTCCAACTTTAAGCAAAGCAGTGGCTCCAAGTAAAAGCTGACGTCTCCTTTTAGAATCAAACATATACAGGTGATTAAACGTAGTAAAAATATGTACTTTGTGCTCCTGCTTTTATCTTATTACCTTTAACAAGTTAATCCTAACGTGTCCCGTTTAAAAGCTCTTGCCCTTAAAACATCATATGTTTTATTTAGCTCTTAGTATCTGAATTAGTTTATAGTTAATGTCCTGTATTTATCACATTTAGATCATATTTTTGTACCTCAAAATGTGCTATTTGTCTGTATGATGTACATCTCAAGAGTTTGCCAGCTGAACTAACTATGAGCAAATATCAGCTTTTAAATCAGCAGACCCCACCTGGGACCCTTCTCCTGAATTCTAAATCTACTTTAGTGATCGTGGTTTTGCTCAAGGGTTTCCACTGTTAAAGGGAGTTTTTCCTTTCCGTGTCGCAAAGTACCTGCTCTTAAAGGCTCTTACATAGAAGCTGCCTCATTCCTGATGGGGACTTTCATGATGATCTGGACGCAGTATATGAGCAGGGATCAGTCATACGGAGGCTGGATAAAAACTTATCACAATCCTCCCAGTATATTTATTTCAGTTATCAATATCGCGACATGATATATCGATTGCTATATACTGCGATAGTGCTGCAAATCTTTAAGTGTCCCCTGATTCAATTTTAAGAATCAATTCTCGTTTCAAACTATTTCTGATTCAATAATTTCTATAATTATAGGATCTACTTGAGTCGTGCAGGCAGAGCGACGTATTACATTGTCAAAGCAAAATGTGTGTGAAATTATGGAGGTTGTTTGTGTTTTACTCATCATACATTGAAGTTCTTAGATGCAAAAGGCAAAGAAGCGTTGAGTAAGTACATCCTGCCTGTTTTCTGTATTTATGGTCCAGTCGACCAGATGAGCAGGGGGTAGGTTGAGGAGCTAAGCTGTTAGTTTGGCTCCATTCACAAACTGCCAGTTGCATTTCTGTTCTCAATGGCGTATTCGTAAAGCCGAGGACAGCGAAAAGCTTCACCCTCAGATATTCTACTGTGGAGGCAGAAGGAGCTCATACACCTCGCTGTGGCTAACATAGATCTACAAATGTAGATGCTGCATTCATGATTTTTTCGTTGGATGTCTGACATAAGCAACCCTCGATTTGGCTGCTGTGTTTGTGTGTGTGTGTGTGTTTGCGCGCGTGTGTGATGCCCACTCTTTGTGCAGCACATTTCTTTGCTGCAGGAAATTGGAACATGCAGGACTGATCAGGAGCTCGCGCCCTCTGCTGGGGAGGCCAAGCACATGAGCACATTCACACAGGCTGCTCTATGATAGAAGGGTGCAGGGGAGCGAAACTGGAGCTCTTATGCTTTCAGACATTTTACTGAGTTCAGGATGTGAAGGGAGGGCCAATATTTTTCAAAGTGCAACATGTGTTGTGGACTTTTTATCTTTTTTTGATTTTGTTGAAACACAACCTCTTATTCTAATCTATCTGTACTATAGCAGTAAGTTGAATATACTAATAAGTACCATCCCTACTTCTACAGAGCACAAATTTGTACAGTAGAGTAGAGATTTGCACTAGTATAGACTAGTTTTGTTAACCTTTAAAGAGTTCCTGCAGCCTTTTTTTTTTCTTTAACCATTTAGACACATTTAGACTACATCCCTTAAAAATATTTGATATTTCAGGCTGAAGCTGATTAACAAAACGGACTAATTCAAAGTTGGAAAAAATATTGATATAAGAGAGTTTGCTATAAACATCTGCCATTGCAGAAAAAATAAGGAGTCTTTTCACCCTGAGGGAGGATGGAGGTTTTTAAGGAACTCATAAGGGTTAAATTGAGTAAAAATAAAATGTTTGATATCATGTATTGTATCAATACAAAAATGTTTCTATATTTCTACAGTTGTCTATTTAGGGTATGATGATCTAGTCAGATGAAATGAATTGTTGTGGATTTATGATTAATTTATTGAATTATAGTATAGTATATAGTTACCAGGTGGATCCAGCACAAGTCATTCAGTTTATTTCTTTTTCATAAAAAGAAACCGGTATCATATTCAGTTTCTTATATTTCCATCAATACAAATATCATGAAAACGGGCTCAGAATGAAGCCAATGAAGTCAATATTTGTAGAACAGACTCTACCAAGATGGCGGACGGCCAGAAAATAAAGGGAGTATCTCCAATTGGCCAATGTTTGAACTTTTACAGAAAGGGCGGGAAACTGAAATAGGGAGAGGACAGAGTTTTATCCTTCTTCTGAGGTTAGTGGAGGGTAGGGATCATCAGAAAACCAAGGAATTGTAGATATTTAAGGAAATTACCCCATTAAAATAAGACACTGCGATGGCTTCCCCATTAAATGGAGAAAAATGCAAATGAAAAGATAACAATAGTTTGCAGGTTTCGCTTTCTGCACCTCCAGTTTTCGTATGTACCTTCAGATAATGATTGAACTTTGTATTAATCAACTTTTTTCAGGTCATTTTGAGACATTATTGAACCGTTTGGCTGTTGGAATTGTGACACTTAGTAAAGTGCAGAAATTATTATTCAGGGATATTTCTCTCTTCCTCTTTTGTTTTCATTTCATGCTGCTCTTTCCTTTCTGAAGCTGAACTGAATTTGTGTTTTCACTTCATTCCAGCAATGCAACTTAATATCAGGTCATATAGAAATTGGATCTAAATGTCCAACATGGCGGCTGTGCTGATAGATTCTTGTCACAGCGATGCAGCAGCCAGTGCTTATATCAATACCAAAACCAATGAAGGTTGGAAAGTGATATAGGAGCTTTCAACAAACACACAATAAATAAGTAAAGACTGTTTCCTCAGCAGCACTAAAGTAATCTCTCCGCATTTTGGAGCATCCACCGTTGCTGCAGCACTGAAGCAGACCTTGAGCTCTGACTTATCTCCTCCTAAATCCCACCTAGATGAGCTCCCCAAGCTGGCTCACCAGTCCTGAGGATGCTGCATGTCCCGAACCCTCTCCATGTCCCTAACACTGTTCCTCTCTCTCTTGTTTCTCTCTCCCTTCACACTTTTTTGCATGTGTCTGTTTCTGCTGTGACTGATCCCAGGGCTTAAAAGGACATGCAGGGGACACGGTAAGTTTAGGACGTCCTGTCTCGTTATGATAATAGAAATGTGATTGGCCGCCAGTCGTCCAATGTTCTTCCAATGCCCCTGAAGTCTGCAGGCCAACTGCCTCGAAGCATCAGACACACAAACACGACTCCCCAATCAAACAGAAGTCAAGTCGGGGGTGGTCATTATTTATCAGAGACTGTACGTGGAAAACATTCTGCTGATGGCTTCTCACCCTGGATGGACCTCAAACCTTCTCATTGTGAGACATGACAGGGAGGATTTGTCATATAAGCGTTTTGCAGGTCTTGGAAAATGGAGATAGATTAATATATTTTCATATGGAAAGAGGCCACAGCAGAGGGCCACAGCTTTGCCCTCTTAAGTAAATATTTGTTCAGAATTTTCTTGAATTACCTTTGTGCTGGATTGATGACTGCGACGATCGATGCGTTCTTGTGATTGGGTTTCTCTTCAGGAAGGAAGAAGTCAATTAGGAAAAGCTTTGGAAAGCTGAGACTTGTCAGAGTGCTCTGGGAGTTTGCAGACGGTGCCAGTGGGGATTTGGAACATTTGATTTGCATCACTGGGTTATGAAGTATTCTGAAAATCTGATATTGCAACTTGTTTGTATTGTTAGCACTTTGGGGAAATGCAAACCATCTTTATGGTCCCAAACTGAATCTGTCATGCTTGCTTGAGACACGACCTCCCATCTTATGTTACTTTGTTTCAGATCTCATACAGGTTACACTTACTTAAAATACCCTTTGGAGTAATCATTTAATGGGGGTATTTGCTACCCTATATATCCCTTTCATATTTATAGATGGAAGTATGGATATTGATATCTACATTTATATCCATATTTCCTTAGTACCCGGTAAGCAGAGTATAATACACCTGCCATTTAGAGGCGGCAGGAGACTCATATTTTTGTTACATTTTCCCCTTTTCTGTCTCACAGGGAGCACCAGGAGAGCCAGGTCTGTCTATAATTGGACCTAGAGGACCTCCTGTAAGTGTCTTCACCTTTCCCTACACATATCTTCTCAGCTTAGCTAACTACGACCTGCAATTTGTAATTGCTGCCATTTCATTGGATTTTTTTTTAGCAAGAGGCTTGTATTTCTAATATTGTGGGATTTGCGAGTCAAACCACCAATGACAGTGCATGATGAATTAAGGTATGGAGACAGCTTTCAGGAAGCAAAGTGAGACAGGGCAGGCAGTAGTTATTCATAAACCAAAGTGGTCCTCATCTTATGACCTCAAATCTGCAATCTTTATTTCTCCAGTTAAGGAGGCCTAATTTTAAGAAAAACCTTTGTGGGAATGTGGGAACATAGGGCTGACCCCCCCTCTGCACTTCTGATTTGAGAAGAGACGATGACTTTGTAGTAAACCACAAACAGATCATGTAAACAGGGACTGTAACGGTAAAGCCTTAATGGGAGTCAGATCATGGATGGGGGTGTCCTGCCTGATGGATCTGTAATGGCTGCGTAAGGTAGGATAGCCAAAGGTCCGTCTAAGAGGAGAGGCAGTGAGGCGACAGGTTAATAGAGGGAGAGTTCTGCTGAGCTATGGGACAGAGGAGGCTCGTGAACAGCTGATGATGAAGGCCTGACTTAATAATAAAGAAATTAATGTGAGAGGACAGCTGAGAGAGGGTCCGCACTGGATCACACACGGGTTTTCCAGATTCAATAACCTATCCCTGCCAGAGAGCAAACTTCCATAAGCAGCAGTCAGACATTAGTGCACAACATCTGGGCCCAGGTGTGAACCATTAGTAAGCATCAGATCCTCCTCCTCCTCCTCTGCATTAGTTCTTTCTGTCTCTCTTTCTTCAATCGCGGAAGAATGTGTATGTGTGTGTGTGCGTGTGTAAATATAAATATATATACATGTGTATATAAAAAGCACATTTTCCGCAAAATGAAAACAAAAAGAGTGTGCAGTAAAGGATTGTGGGGGAATGTTGCCCGATGTCTTTCAGCATTGCAGCACTTTTTTTGTTTTCAGGGTCAACCTGGAACAAGAGGATTTCCAGGATTTCCAGTAAGTAATGACCAATCGTATGATGTCGTATGACTCATGTAGTCTGGATATTTGATAGCATTAAGCAAAAGCCAAACGCATTCCCTGAAAAAACGTACGAAAATAGCGGGAGCAGCATCTGCTCACACGATCAATTGTGAGGCCCAATTGTTGAAAAACACACGCCAAAGGGCCCTCTTGGAGGCATAAACACACGCTAAAGTGCCCGCCTGGTTGGCAAAACACACTAAACTGCCCTCTTGGGTGGTTAAAACATAATCAAATGCCCTCTTCAGCTGCAAATACGCATAGGTGCCCTTTCTTTTCTTTTCGCCCCTGCCCTTGAAAAAGTCTATGCACGCCACTGAACATGCATCAAGTGACTGATGTGAGGAAGCAGAACTACATACAGACACAGACTGCAACACTTTGGAGGGTCACACAATCTCGGTTTCATTTGATCCCAGAAACACTTCAAAAGCAACTACAAATGAGCATGATCAAACTTTTGAATCATATTGACCCTGAATCACTGACAGACTAAAGGTATATAATGTGATTCGATGGTAACCCAGGAGTCGCCCAGCTAATTGTCAATCGATATGGATTTTAGTGGTAAACGTTCACATATCAAAAGTCAGCTAACAAATGCACTTAATTTAAATTAGAGGTGCCATTTCCTGATAATCACGCCTGTTTAGGATATGCTGAACGGTCTGGATTGATGTATTTTATTTATCAAACTCATCTCGCTCTTGCAAGAGAAATATCAGAGTTCTTGGCAGGATGATAGAGGCGGGGCTGCAGCCTCAGCGAGGAAGCCGGGAGCGCCGCTCTGTCGCTCCCGGTGCCTGCACCTGCTCCTCCAGGGGAATCTCGGCAGCGTTCCCAGGCCAGCTGAGAGATATAATCACTCCAGCGTGTCCCGGTTCTGCTCCAACGTTTCCACCCGGACGAGCAGCGCAGTGATAATGATAGTAATGATAGTAATGATAGTAGTATTACAGCGGGAGGAAGTACTGCATTTTTAAAAGTGGCCAAACTCAATGATTGAATCGTAGCTGTCGGATCCCATGTTGGAACAACCCTTCTTTTCCATTGCATGACTTTTTTTAAGAAAGCCGCTGCATGATCAAATAGTTTTGCCATCAGAAATCCGAAGAAAATTCTACAGTTTCTGGTTCCATCTGGTTCCAATGTATGTTTGTATTCCATATATCAGCTCGCCAATATTATTTTTTCCCAAGTTGGAAAAATATTCCACATGTACACGTATACAACAAATAAATGGGCATGAATTATATGAAATAACTTTTCTAACTGACAGCACAATATTTCTCTTTCATTCTAGGGTCCGATTGGGTTGGATGGCAAGCCTGTAAGTAATACCAGACTGAGAATCAGAAAAATAATTATGGGCATTATTTGAATGAAATATTCGGGCTCTTTTTTGTGCACTGCCATCACAACACTTGTAACCACGACTACTTTACGCTAGCCAATCCAGAGCAGTTTTGGTGAGCTTTGATCGGCCATGATTCTGGTCAGCTGTGGCCACGCCCACACAGAGGGAGGCTTCACCAAATCACCAAGATGTCAGCATACCTACGTCTCGCAAACAGTGCCATTTGTGTTGTTACTGATGAAAGGGTCAAAGATCGTTGTCCAGACCTGCTCTGTGAAAAGTGTCAGGAGATTATATTTCAATTCAAGCAATAGAATGTAGCTGAATTAATGTAGGTTGGTTTATACATGTTATTACAATTTCTCAGATTTTTTTCTGAATGGGAAATCAAGTTGATTCATTGATGTGATTGATCATGATATCACTACCTCTACTCATCATTTCAATGCTCACGCAGGGTCAGAATGGGCCGAAGGGAGACATGGTGAGTACATGAACAATAACACCACTCCATCAATTTTCTGAGTTTTGTTGCTGTCAACTCAAATGAATTTTTCCGAAAACTCTGGATAAACCGGATAAAAATGATGGACGTTTTATTTTGTTTTTTCTTGTTATCAACTTGAATGAGGTTTTCAAAAATGATCTTGGTTGAGACAGCATGATTGAATGCAAATTCAACTGTGCACCATGAATCACATGTGCAAACAATTCCAAGCACATTTGATCATCATCAATTACATGCATGTCTGTTTGCTTATGACAAATATTTATGCCTATACGCATGACAGTTCAGTTAGGAAAAATCCCTTAAAATTCATTTATAATGTCGTTTAAAAATATCATATTTATACATGGACATGACAAGGTAAATGCAGTTCATATAAATTCCCAGAAAATTCCCATTGACTCCTGTTAATTTCAGAAAATTCCTAAGTAAAGTTTCCAACTTTGAAAATTCCTGGAATTTTGCAGCCTTAACTCCAGGACTGGTTCACCTCGAGGTATCAGGAGAAGAGTTTGGTGACTTAGGCTCATTTCCTGAGCTTCGTGTGTCAAAATGATGCTGAGAATTTAGTTCATGATTTTGGCTGCTGGTTGGATTCTGCCTGTGGAGATACTGGCTGTACCCTTAAATTTGTAAAACCACTCCTCACCGCCTTCAGCTTCATCAGGCTCCTCCCCCGCCCGAGGGAGCGACCTCCAGCTACAGTCCAGGTGGCAGCCTCGGCCTCAGAGCAGGAATCTGACCTCCTGTTTCATATAGAACATCGTTATACACGCTTCAATAGATATGCTACCATCATCTTATACTGCCTGGAAACTTAACATGATTCATTGCACTCATCTCTTGTCCTGCCTGATTCTCCTGCTCTCCCTCATTCATCCATTGTTTGACTTGTTTTTCAGGGTCAGCGTGGTCCTAAGGGGTTCCCAGTAAGTCTCTGAAGTTTAATATCAGTCATGACTATTACCATTTAAATATGTTATGATCGATTTAAACATTCAACGTGTCTCACTCAGTTGTCTTCTGTTTCTATTAAGGGGGAACCAGGAACCAAAGGAGAGAAGGTCAGACACCGTCAAAGATTTCACAAACTCAAACTGAAGCAGTTGGCAAAGACAGCAGACCACTGTTTTGTTTAACTTTGTGTGAAAATGAAAAACACTCTCCCTGACAATATGGTCCCAATCCAGTGGGCACAGTAAAGAATGTCTGTGAAATCAACATTTGAGAAACTCTTTCTCTGGTTTTCTCATTTTTGAGAAATGCTGATCAACATTTTTCTGTTTCCTGCAGGGTACCTGCGGTGACTACACACACCGGGTAAGGACGTTCATACTGGACCCACCACCTCATCATTATCCAACTTGGATGAGATGATTTCAATCCGTTCATATTGGAATTTATGTATTTTAGGCTGCACCAAAAGTTTCCAGTTGACAAAGTTGTTCACTTTTTACCTTGATGTACTTGGATTCTATCCTGTAAAGATGGAGTGGTCGGGCAGAGGCCACAGCAGATAGTAGAGTGATGGGAGCACATGCAGAGAACATCCATGTTTTATCCACCTAACTAGAGAATCTGCTGAGAATCACTTTTGTTTTCTTTGAGGCCTAATTTTTATTACAAGATGAAGTATTTCACATAGAAAAAAACAAGAACAGCTATCTTAGGTTCACAGGCAGTCATGGAGCTCCTAGATCAGAGGTCACCAACATGGTGGCCACAGGCACCAGGTAGCCCCCGAGGACCATAGGAGCTGCCCGCGCGCCTGTTCAAAAATATAATTTTATTCTGTTGCTGTTCTCTTAATCACATTTCCAATTATACAAATTTTTTAAAATGACAATATCTTTTAAAAAAACATTAAAAATTTGCTTATTATACGTGAAGTTTAGATAAGTTTACGTGAACTATGACCTATTCTAGTTCAAATGTCAAAGCAGATTTGTTATTTCAGAGGAGTGTATCAAACTGGTAGCCCATCATATGACTCTAGACCCAGGAACTAGCTCTTAGTGTCAAAAAGGTTGGTGATCTTTCATCATGCAGAGAATGAAATGTGCAACAATAAGAATAGTTTTGTCAGATTACAGCATGAACTTTTATCCCTTGATGTAAGAAGTCCCTCAATTGGGGGACATTGGATCTTAAGAATGTGTGACAGATGACTCGAGCTGGGAGCACTTGAAGTGTCCTTGTCTTCTATTGCTGCACACGCCCCCTTACTTCATTTACCGACCATCGCTTTACTTATCTGACTATGTGAGGTTCTGAGGTTTTTTTACCTGATTCTTCACAATCTGACGTGGTGTGACTCTGCATACAACCAAATTAATGTTTTTCCTCCCATTGTTTCCAGTTTAGTCAGAGTAGGAAGTCTTGTAGTTTGTTGATTGAAAATGGTGTCGGGGATGCAAAAGGAAACCTGACAGACTGTTTGTACTTGACGATGCTGGTCGTTCAACAGAAGCGGCGTATTGTACAGCCCTGTGTCGGACAGCTGACCACAGTAAGTTTGGATGCTGTGGCCGAGCTGGCGCCACCTGATCCGTGCTGTGCTGCAATCTAGGGGCCTGGCTTTGATCTTCAGAACCTGAAGGGGTCGCTCATGTTTTGCAACCTGGGAATACTGTTAATGTCCAAGAAATGTCAGTCATTTCCAATATTTACATCCTGGCGATTCCATTCTGTCAAATGAAAAGACGAAATTGTCCCTCTCCAGGCCCATATTTTGCCGTGCAGGTGCCTCTTTGTGTTTCTCTTCCTTAAACTTGTTCCCGTTTTTCTCTCCTTCTTCTCCCTTGCACATGTCCTACCTTGTCCTTTTCACTCTCATGTTATGTTTCATTTCTATCTTCCTCCATATTCTCCCGACCCCCTTCATCAATCCCCCCCCCCCCCATCCACCCCCACCCCTTCATCTACCTCTTTTTCCTTTCTCTGGCCTCCGGATGACCTTTGCAATGCGACCTTTTGGCACCTCTGGCCACCTGTGCTTTGCGACTGCCCAGCAGATGTTACCCATCGCCGTGCGCAACATGCCCTCAATAAGCCCTCTAATCCTAAAACGCCTGAAGGTACAATTCTCTCTGCCCCCTCCTGCTCCTCTCTCTCGACAGACCTCGTCGCTCTCACGCCCACCCCCATCCCCACCCCCATCCCCACCCCCATCCCCACCCCCACCCCCACCCCCAACCTGTGGCTGTAACTGCTTCTGAATGTCCGTGTGTCATATTCAGAGCCAGAGTTTTGTTGGTGCATAACCTGTATTTGAATCAATGACTATGTTTACAAGCAGTCAATAGTGTCATATTCTTATTACTAAAACTTTAGGAATGACCCGTTCACACGTGCGAGCAAACCAGATTATTCCTGTATACATGGTAATTGTAACAACTGCGATATCCCCGTCAAACCAGCGATGCACAGAGAACGTCTGGTGCAAACCCTGCTTGGCGTAACTTTACACTCACCTTTTGTGGATCTGCCTGTCCCGGAACTTTCTAACGGCTACAAATGCCTCATCACGCATATGAAGTGATTGGTTTCCTCCTCACTCCAAAAGTGTAGCCTGGTGTTGTTCTTGCACATGGCCATGTTTACAAGTAGTTCCTGGACTCCAAAGACCAAAATTCCTTGCCAATAAAACATGCGCAGAACACAAATGTATTTTCCTTTAGATGGGGAGATCTCAATAGGCGTATACATGATCGGTTATTTGGCTTAGAAAAGGAGTAACCTAGGGGTAATATTTGGGTTTTTAAAAACTGGAATATGAGCATATTCCAGTTATTCAAATGGGTTATTAGTTTTTACATGGCCGCGTGCAACCGGGTTATTGCTAATATTCTGGTTAGAAAAAGCTTATTGACTGCATGTGAATGTAGCGAATAAAGGCAGCTGAAGTGTCTCGTTGTCAGATAAAGGGCAAATCACACTGTCACAGGAGCAGTGCTAACACTGTTGTTCACTGTTGTTAGGGAACCACTGCTGGATAGAAACCTTAGCCTTTTGGCTTGTTGGCATCAGTATCAAAGTCCAAAATCCTCCTCTTAACGCAGTCCAGACAATAGTCCAAACCCGGTATAGTGGTGTTCCGAGGTCCAAAATGCCAAGCCAATAGTTAGGTCCATAAAAAACATAGTCAAAGAACTCAAAAGAAGCCAGAGCAAAACACAGCAAAGCAACATTTAGTTAATATCATCACCTTGTGGATGTCACCAAGTGGAGTGAAATGTGGAACATGAGGAGATTCAAGCAAAACATCCAGAGGCAATGCGTATCAGAAAAAGGTCAAATTTGGACCCCATCCCTTCATGTAGAAGACGGAGCATGTGCTCACAGCTTCACACACTTATAATGATGGAAATATTTACATCTAGTTTGCTGCAGTTTACTCTCAGTGGCAGCACTCAAGGTCAACTATCCAGGCAGCTGTACATACTCTTGTCTTTTCATCATGAAACCGGATTTCTTTCTGAATCCTTTATTGGCTGCCAAAAAGTGGAGATATCACAGGAGTCAAATTAAGAGAGTGATCAGAAATTGTACAATAAACAGAGTTCTCCTGTGGATGTGGGAATGTTTGCGTGGTCACATCCTGGTGCATGAATAAGCATTAATCAATGCTTTACCTAATGCACTAATCAAGATAAGGTGAATTAATGCATGTGTCATCAGGAACTAAGCTTTGAAATAATGTTTGCCTAATACCAAGTCACACATGATACATTATTGATTATGCCCTTGCTCATTGACCAGTCACATTGATTAACAAACTGTAGTTAGTTGAAATGTCAGTCAGAAGTGTTAAGCCATTAACTAATAATATGTGTCCCTCAGTCATTAATTAAGAGTCTCAGATAGTGACCTATAATATGTACTGAATACTGCAGTCAAAGGTGCCAGAATCCCTCAAAGAAAGTTGGAAATGTTATTTCAGTCAATCATTTCTCCCCTTTAGTAATGGCAAGTGGTGTTGTATTTTATACCATTGGAAAGCCTGACTAATCACCTTCACAACAAGATACAACTTGTGAGCAACACAGCTAAACATGTGGGTAACACCCTCAATAAGGTGATCCCAGTTTCCTCCAGCCAACAACAAATTATTCTGTGCAGACACCAACAATAAATGCGGTCATACAGGAAAAAGTGGGAGGTGCTTGTGAGTGGCGTTCAGAGGAGCCAGTGAGAGGAGGTGTGTTGTTGCTCTGATGATGGGATTTCCAGCAGACGTTTGTTTGTGTGAGCGAGCTGCCCAATCTTAAACAGACACTCAACAATCAGACGTGGGCCTAATGCAGATGGATTTGTTCCTCCTGAGCTCAGAATCAAAGCCTCTGCGAGACATGGCAGTGATTTGTCATCCTGAACTTTTGTACAGGTCAGCACACGTCTGCACACGTCAAAGTGGAAGACTGTGATTACAGAGTGTCTGAAGTCAAGCCAAATGTTTGTAAAGAAAGTCAGACTATGTGTGCAGATAAATCAGAGGCTGAACCAAGATGCACAAAGCGAGAATGACGTTATAAAATAGTCACCTATAGCATTACTGATTTATCATTGTAAAGATTATTTCTTATTGCTTATTATTATAAGCAGCGATTATAGTTGTATAATTAACTGTTTGTTTTGCCTTGATTTCATTGAAATACAGATGAGTTGACTGCAAAATTTACATTGTAGCAATGATGATTGTAATGAGAATCCGTTTGCTGCAACAGCAACTATTTTTTCTCGTCAGGCCAATAAGTGACATCGCTGATTCCCCTCCACCTGGGTCTCCACACCGAGGGAGTCATTTACCAAAGACAATTCAGACCTACTCTTTGTATGTTTGTATTTCGAATTCTAGCATCAGAGAATTGATTTCTCAGGCTCCTGTTTCACTACTCTTTGACTGTGATGAGCTGTGACTGCTGCCAAGTCAAAGATACATCAACATCTCAGACTTGGAGCAACTCAATCAGCATCGTCTTCTTTCATATTCACATCTGGAATTCCAGTGCCTCAACTAATAATCCGAATTACAGCTCAAAGCGCTCCGTACACGTGGGGGAAGTCTTGCTCTTGCTCTTCTTAGCTAGTTTAAGCAGCCACAGGTGGTCCCTCTGAGGACCTTTGGGCTGAGTGTCCTTACTCAGGGTGCTTGGGAGACCACCTGGCCATGGTCCATTCCTTAAAGGCTTTGGAAAAGCGAGTACATGTTTATGCCACCGATGAGATCCGATGGTTATGGATGACACTTCTTGCGCCGGCTTTCTGCTCGCCATGCACCCCTGCTGCCCCCCCCCCCCCAACTCTCATGCTCTATCTGCTGAATGATGTGAGGTCGTTATACTGCCACTGCCAACATGGCAAAGTTTCCTCAACAAAGGTTGTAACTCAAGGTCTCTCAGCAGGGCGAGCCTGGAGTGCAGGGCCCCCCAGGACCCCCGGGACCAGCAGGACTCCCAGGTAGCCCAGGTCTGAATGGAGCCAGCGGCCCACCGGTTAGTGTCCATCTGAGACCAACAGAACTGGTCCGAGACAAACACAAAACAAATATCCCGAAGCCTTCAAACATACTCCGGTAGAAACTCAGCAAAGGACAAAGTAGATTTAAGTTTTGTTGCTTTGTGTGTTTTTCAGTTTTTCATTCAGCCAAGTTCATTTGTTAAGAGTTTGCGGTACAGGTACTTTGTTTATCGCGGTAACTCACTTTTTCCAAAAGTCGGGTATCATCTCAGAAACCTTTACTCTGAATGTTATTCATGATATTTGATGTTATTAATGATATTTTTTTACAACATTTGAGTTGTTTCTCCCTGTAGGGTAAACCAGGGGAGCCGGGAAAACCCGGGAAAGACCCAAGGGTGAGGCCAGGTTCAGTCCTCCACGTTAACTTTTGTCTTTGTCATAGTTTGACATGAGCCCTTTTGTTCTTTGTTTCTGCAGCTTTTATCAGGCTTGAAGGTAAACAAATTCATCTTGTACAAACAAACACAACAGTTTAACACATTGCATCCAAGGTACACTTTCACTGTTGTCATCACGACTAATGATGGGTGTTGTTTGCTTCACAAAGCCAGCCTGTGGGAGCCCATTTCGACATTTATTTTCGATATATTTTGAGGATAATCTGCTCAGAAAAATACATCCAAATACCGGCAAAAGAGTTGTTTCAAATGTCCAAGCGGCCACTCACAAGGAGTTCAGGTGGCAACGTAAATTTAGCCATTCTTGTCCAGCCTCCCCACAGCCACAGCAGGAATATGTGCAATTGTGTTAATTAATTAAGACAAATGTTTAGGGAAAAAATGGACATTAGGAGCAAATAAACACACATAGCCACAAATGTTAATTATATTTTCACTTCAGGTTACGTCATTTTGGGAAGAGAGAATACAGATTAATTTGGACAGTTTTTTTTAGAGCTGAAAGTCTTAGAGCAGCCTTTCAGGGGAGCTTGAAACCCTCCCAGGGGAGCCAAGCTTCCCTTAGCCCCCCCGCAAATCAGACATTGCAAGATGGCCGCTTTTCCAAGTGAACCCTGTCACCTGCTGGAAAACAAATCCAGTTGGGTCTAACTCAACCAACCTCATTATCTGCTTTATGATTGGCAGAAATAGCATCAATGTCACGATCATGAATTAATTTGCTGGAAATGTCATCTGTACATTATCTCTTGCTGCTATGGAATAAAAATAACGAAGGTGTTGTGCTTTGTTTTTTCCCAGGGTGAACCGGGTGTGCCTGGACAAAAGGTAAACTGAGTATTCATTTGAGTATAATTCCCAATCTACTCTACAAACCACCTGTTGTGTTCGTCGTAATAAAACAGCAATAACTTGATTTGCTACAGTAACAGTATGAGGATGGTTCACTATTTTCCTGCAGGAATTAATACTAAAGCAGATGCATCGGAATGAGAAACATGTACTTGATGTTTTCCATAAGTACAGTAGAGTTTAGCGTCCTTGTGTCTCTACTGGGATGCAGGAGAACATATTTGCAGGACATCATCATCGAAACCAGCGTTATTCTTTTCTTCCTCCGTCTCCACAGGGCGAGCGAGGCGATGTTGGCCCTGCTGGTTCTGAG
Organism: Mullus surmuletus; assembly: GCA_903171835.1. Taxonomy (NCBI): domain Eukaryota; kingdom Metazoa; phylum Chordata; class Actinopteri; order Syngnathiformes; family Mullidae; genus Mullus; species Mullus surmuletus. Next base: position 98,053 of record CAESWR010000114.1, on the reverse strand, counting down.
GGCACAAAGGTATTTAAAGCCCACCTCGGTCATAGTCAGCCGACAAACACTGTGTATCTTACAAGACTGTGCCAGAGGAAGATGTTGCTACAAAATACTTGCAAACACTTCATTTTGGTGACACACCTTGATCTTCCAGACCGCCAAGTATCTGCCCACCTGCAGCGTTACCATGGTGTTGTTGTTGTTGTTGTTGTTTCCTTCTTGGACTATTTTTTTATTGGAGATCCCTGTTTAAAAGGTGCATGACTGGAGGTTGTGCCGAAAACAGAATAAGGAAAATTCAAAGACTTTTTGATTCTTTTTTTCTTTTTTTTAATGAAAATTACACAAAAAGGGAAATATGCAGCATAGATCCCTGGATGCTGGAAGTGGCCACCAGGTGCCATCTAAATCCCTTTGGTGGACCTCTGGTTTGAGTTTCAAAATTTAAACCTTACGAAAATATCAACATGCCAAAAAATATCCTAGGAGGAGAAAATTGAAGAAAAAAAAGAGCTGCATTTACATTGCGAAGAAAAAACAGTCCCAGTGTATGAAGGGCTTTTACTGCTCCCAAGAGGGGGAAGGAATGTCCCGAAAAACACACGAGTGGCCGAACTGTAAGGAATATTTATATTTAATAAATATTTCGTTTTTGTGTCGTAAAGCTGAAAAGGGGGAAGTTGCTCCCTACTGAGTTAACATGCAGCTGTACGTGGTCCTCGTACAAGGAGCATCAAACAGGGCCATTATGTCCATCCCAAAAGGAGCAAACCATAACAATGCTATATACACTGTAATACAATTCTGAATGCAAAGCTCACAGAAACATCTCTGCTGACGTTTGGATGACTGAAACTTGGTTTAAATTGGTCTATTTGTGCAAAGCACCAAATAAACTCCTCAAAAAAAGTTCAAAAACTTTATTTCAGTCAATCATTTCTCCCCTTTAATAATACCAATTGGTGTTGTATTTTATACCGTTGTAAAGCCTGATTGCTCATTCCATGAATGCACAATCCTTACAAGTTGTACCTCATTGTAAAGATAACTAATCAAGCTTTCCAATGGTATAAACACCAATTGGTATTATTAAAGGACTATAATAACGTTTCCAAACTTTCTTTGAAGGATTTTGGCACAATATTGGGGGGTGTTAGCAGCATGTTCAGCTGTGTTGCTCATTCCATGAGTGCACGAAACATACAAGTTGTACCTCAGGCTTCCAACGGTATAAAATAAAACACCAATTGGTATTATTAAAGGGGAGAAGTGATCAACTGAAATAACATTTGCCAACTTTCTTTGAGAAGTTTAGTTTGTAAGGGATTTGATATCTTCATGTGCCTTTCTTACTTCTTATACATTGGCATTAGTTGGGTGATGTGGGTCAATATTCTATTTATCCTCAATTAGGCCATAATCACTGATGAATTACCAGGTAATGTTCACTCTTGGGTTAATCTTAGTTACTTGGTTTTATTGTTATTATTTATCGTGAAGAAACTATTGGAGATGGCTGATGACTACATAGCCGATGTAGACTCTGGTCAGAAAGGAAGTTCTCATGTTCATCTCATCTGCATGTATTTTTCTCACCATTTGCCTCTCTCTGCCGCTGTCATTATAACTATTCAGGGCTGTTTCAAGGCAGGTCAGTGGTTGCTTCTAAATTACTTCTCCATCCTTAATCCTCCCCTAAAATCGGTTGATTATTTCTCCAGCTGGGAGAATCAGTGACCACTGAGACAAACTCCAGGACTTTTTGGGTTCATTATCAAATCAGGATTTCTTGCAATGATTCAGGGTCAGGAACCAGGCTAAACGTTTGGAGTATGACCTTTCCACCAAAGGTCTCTTGTCTTCATCTGAAGCAGTGTTGTGTCAGTTGACTGAGTTAGTTCTCCTGCTTATTGGTGCACCCCCCTCTAATGGGCTGATACCTCTTGAGACCAACATTGAACCGTAAAAGCTCCTCTGATGACATGGCAGCATGGTGGTAGCCACAGCAGCTCTGTGCAGCCATGTGTTTTCCTCATCAATTCCCACAGATGGACAGTTGGAGGATGAAAAAAAAACAGGAAAGAACTTCATAGAAAGTGCACATTCATTATTATACACATGAAACTGTGGTTGGGATAGACATAGTTTTTATGATAAAGAGAGAGTGTCTTGGCAGAAGGATACCTTCAATGTTTATCAGATGGTTGCCCAAGCGGAGGCAGACCAGAGGAGTTCTACTCCGAGTAGAACATGAGAGCTGCTTGGAGAAGTCATGAACCCGGACACTGTGATTTAAGTGAGGACCATGAGTGAAGCATGAGTGGTGCTGACCACAGATGATAACTTCACACACATTGATGAGACTCTCCTGTTTAGGCCACTAACAGAATTTGACCTTAAGTGCATGGTCTGATTGTTAGAAGTAGAAGTAGAAGCCCTTTCATCATCCCACAATGGGGAAATCGCAGTGACCCGGCCACATGTACAGGGATGTGCATAGCATGCTGGCCCTCAGAGATCATCAGCAGTTGACAAGCACAGACCAACAGAATGCCTTCTCACGTCAACAGCTTCTTTACATCTCTTAGTCTCCCAATGAGCTAGAGATGCCTCCAGCCAGACAAACCACCATCGGGCTATCGTTTGTGTACTTGATGCTTGCTCTTAAAGTGATTGTTCAAATTACAACTCAAGCTGAGACGTTCAGAGATTCTAATGACACAGGTTTCTGCCCAGACAGGCCCTTCAGGGTTAAAGGAAAATCAGACTTCACACTTCACGGCAGACCAGCATGTCATAACATTTTTTCTTCCGATGCAAAGGGTCCGAGTGGCACCCCTGGTACACCTGGCATCCCTGGCAAGAGGGGCTACAGGGTACGAAGGCATGAGATGGCTCTTCCACCAGTCTGCTTGTGCTTCGGTCATTGGTTTTCTACTCACAACTGAATGCTGTTTAGTCTGACGTTCATCATTTCTGTCTTTGTGACTGGCAAAGCTTCACATTTAACAAGGCATTTATGCTCTCTTACGTTTTTAGGTTTGTCTGTTTGTATTTATGGCTGGCTAAGTTGGTGCCATACTTGGAGTGTACATACTCTAAATACATTCATTCACTCAAAATCAAACAATGAATGACCAAGAAGTTTCTTTGCTGTGCTTGAATCAAGGGGACTTTATTCAAAAGAATGTTCCTTGACCAAATAATCTTGTCTTAAATTAATTAATTAAATTAATCTTCCCTGTGTCTTTTTTATTAGAGGATTGACTTGTGGGTGTGCATGCCAAGTTGTATTTGCACTCGTGTGATTCACGATTTTGTTCTTACCACAATGCTAACGTCAACAAATCACATTTGTGGGGCTCCAGTGACCTTACGTGCTCTCATGTAATTGATCTTTATATTCCCTTTATATTAATGGTCAACTTTTTACGTTCGCAAATTGACTATTAGGCTCCCATGAGGCTTATGGTTGACTGGAATCTCTTGGGGAATTGGTGTCCAGAAAAAAATAAACCATTTTGGTCATGGAGGGTGTTGATCAAAGTTTGTGATGGTTTCTTTCTACTTAACAGTAATGTTTCATTCATAGTTGAATTTGTCTGTCTGGCAGGGAGAGAAGGGAGAGCCCAGCGCCACAGCCCCAGGAGTTAAAGGAGAGCCTGGTTCTCCAGGACTTCCAGGCCTGATGGGAACCAAGGTATACAAAGCAGTGTTAGTGTGGGGTGGATTGAGGAAAGAGTAGTGTGACTAAACGTCCTGTTTTCACATTTGTAGTTATTTATTTAACCAGTAAGACTTGAAAAGAGAACTATTGTTTTCTTACATGCCGATTTTTCTACTACAGAAGAAACATTATTTGTATCATTATTTCATTCCAGAGATTTTAAAGTTATATTTGCACCATTGAAACTTGTAAAAGAGGCATAATAAAAAATGTTGAGTAACCTCTGAGAAGCATATCTGACTTTGTGTATTTGGTTATGGATAATATTGTAATATAACAATTTTCTATCCACACAGAGGAGGCATAGTTTAATGGATTTAAATTATAAGGCATCTTTGAGTAAACTTCAATTATCATTTGAGTGTCTCATTGCTGGGCTGAGTGTCCTGGTTTTCAGTAATGATAATATGGTCACCCTAACATAGAGGCATTAACACGTGTGATATTTTTTTTACAGGGCGACAAAGGGGACCAGGGGGACAAGGTGAGAGCAGGAAGCATTTTTAAAGGGCTACAATATTATTATACTAGTGTGAAATACGTCACCAAAATGTGTATGTGCAAAATGAAACCAGTGTACCCTTGAGTCCAGTATGAGAGGAGCAGTTCACCAAAAATGGTTACTGGATTCAACAGGGCGACTTCTTGTACATTTGACCAAGTTGTGATTCTCAATTAGGGGCACTCGCAGGCCACTTTCAACATCCCATAATTCAACAGAATGTTTTACCAATTCTGATAGGAGCCATTTTTATAATTAGGAGGGCAAAAACGTTTCATCAGTTATGGATGACTCATGATAATTGTGAGGAAAAATCCAGATTGTTGATTCATTTAAACGCAATCCTTACAAGTTGTACCTCATTGTAAATGTGATTAATCAGACTTTCCAACAGTATAAAATACAACACCAATTGGAAATATTAAAGGGGAGAAATGACTGACTGAAACAACATTTCAGAACTTTTTTTGAGGAGTTTATTATCCACTATGGATTGATGAATGGATGGATAAATGTGTTAATTTTAAGTTATTTAATAGCCAAAAATTCAGCCGACACTTTAGAAGCTATCAGTGTCCTGTCTGAAAACGCACCAATCACATCTTAGATCCTCATTTATTCTAAAGGGAGAAACCGGGTCTGAAGGGCCAGCTGGACCAAAAGTAAGTCACAATAAATGAGAAATTCAGGTCAAAATGTTTCACAAAAAAAGTTGTATCTCTATGACCACGGAATGTTTAATGAGACTGAAGATTTGTTATTTCAACTCCTAGGGTCCTCCCGGTCCAACTGGCAAGCCAGGCAAGGCTGAGCTTCAGAACAATGAAAATGTATGCCACGCTCCTTCATCGCAGAAAGGCATTAAAGTTGACATTCATGAAACATTAACTACATTTCTTCTTTTTCAGGATATACGCAACATACCCCTGATGGTAAGCATCACTGATCACCATATCAGTCCAAACACACACACATTTTTTTCTGAGATTCAGCTCAGTTGTGTTGACTCTCCTTCTAGGGTCCACCTGGGTTGCCAGGACCTCCTGGGCCGTCCGGTTCCTCTGGTGCCAAAGTAGGTGACATTTTAAAAACTATCATCACATGGAAAGGCAGAATTGAGCGCCTATCTGCACGTTCATAAGAGGAATATGTCATTGTGATGTGCAAATACTTTGTGTGACCTGGGATTGATTCATTTTTTGCCCAAGACAAAGAATGGCTGCCTTCCCAAAGTCTGGCCACACATTATCTTTATACCTAAGAAAATATGGAAAGACATTTGTTCCTACTAAGCCAGCCTGCTTTTCTTCTGCATCACTCCTCTGTGTGCACCATATAAACACAACACACTAACCTATCTTAGGAAGGCTGGTTGGGTCCCAGCTGACAATATCCCTACAGAACCTGGCCCCGTTTTAAGTTTTGTCGAGTTGGTAAACCGATGTTGATGTTTTCAGGGTGAGGTTGGCCTACCAGGTGCTCCAGGACTTGATGGAGAAAAGGTAAGTCTTTGCATTTTCATTAATTCTTGATGAATTCTGCATTGCTTATGTAGTAGTATTTTATTTTGGTTCATTGATTGGATAAACAGAAATGCATAACAGCAAAGCAGTACAAAGAAATTAATGATCCAAAGAAGTGTAGGCAGAAGCCGTAGCCTATATAATGCCTACATTACATTACACCATAACAAAAGCAAAAAGTGTTACAGAGATCAGCTATCATAAAGTGTGTTAGGCTTAAAATAATTTACAGTGGCTGCCAAAGGTAACTTAATATATGTGGTCATACTAGGACTTTATATTTATCAATTGCCCTAAGTTTAAACATTTTTTTAAATTTACAGATAGATTTTATTAATCACAGACACTTTTACACAGGTTAACTCCTAAAACAGAAATACATCTACTTCTGAAGATGGTCCTTACCTTTCATTTTTCAAACACACACTAGATCTCCAAATTTCAAGGTATTTAAGTTAATGAAGAGTAGGTTCGTTGAGTCGTAATATTTTTGAGTGGGTTACAATGACTCTTTTGGAATTTAATTATTGGATCATTGTTAGTTATGCAAGTGTTTGCCCATACCTCCAAAGTGATGTATGGAAGGATGAGTGAACAATATAGTATATACATGGAGTTCTCATTTAAAAAGTCCTTTTGTCTTATAAAGGGTCATTTAGATTTAATATTGCTTATATGCAATTTCCAATTGAGATTATCATCAATTATCACGCCCAAGAATTTGTTAAGCAGAATCAGGTTTTAACAGGATGCATGAAGCGTTGAAGTTGTCCATGTAAATGTCAGAAGGCATAACATGGTAATGATTATACAAGTCAGTCTGAGACTCATCCTGGAATTTCTTTAGAAGTTATTTCCATGGAAGACTCGTGATGATAGATTTTGTAACTGAGCCTTCCTGTTTCTTGTTTGGATTGTGCGTCCTGCTTCACCGTGTTCCCGCCAATAGTCTACTCATTTCTCGCCAGCTGATTCAGAGTCTTCAAGCATTTTTTTTTTTAGGAAATTGTCAAGAGCCAGCAGCAATAAAAAACGGACTTCTTATGATTTCAGGGACCTAGAGGGAAGCCTGGAGAGCCTGGTTCCCCAGGCCCAGCTGGCCCTGAAGGTCCCAGAGGAGAGGGTGGTGCCATGGGCTTTCCAGGACCCAAGGGTGACATCGGTCCATCTGGATCACCAGTGAGTGATGGTGTAAACACAAGCCGAACCAAAACCACACCGCTTTCTCAACGGGGCGTTCTTGACCAAAGACTCAGTTTCACATCTGCCGTCGCTCAGAAGGAGCCTTGGGTGGTTCTGAAGTTGCCCTTTTATTATCCAATTACAGCCTAGCTAAGCTTGAAAATGAATTAAACCGTTTGAAGTTTTAATACTCCAGCCTGTTACTGTCTTACTCAGGGCAACCATAGTGGCCTTTAGATCAGTCTTTCTCGATTAAGAGTCTGCGGACCTTCTAGTGGTCCGTGGCGTAATTGCAAGGGGTCCGTGAAAATAAAAGAAAAAGATCCAATTACATTTATAGAAATAGGATTATTTTACTTAAATGTGACCAAATGAGACCTTTATCTACCTACACTACAGAGCGTAACAGGACTTTTTTTCTATCATTACATCTGTTTCATTCAAGTGGAATGTATTGTATTTTATCAAGAGATCTCGCTCCCGTTTGCATTGTTCAAAGTTACTGGATGACGCTGTTAATAGAAACCTAACATGATCTGCATCTGTTTCAAATTATGAGCCCTGTATGGTTTTGGTAGGCATACACCATTCATTTCTTACTAATGCGCTTATTGTGAAACATGTTACAAGCCAACAAAGATGAAGAAAAGCTGTTTCTATCAAACTGCGCCCCCATGCATGTTTTAAGCAGACATGCATGCAAACATGTCTAATGCATTTTTTTTTTTTTAAATGTAATGCAATTCAATCTTATGCAATATTTATAAATGAATTTTCTGGGAATTTTCCCTAAGTCAGTGTAACTATCATGTATATAAGCAGAAATATTTGTCATAAGCAAACATAAATGCAAATATGCCTGATCCAACATTTATAAATGACACTCATCAGTTTTTAGAACTATTGAACTTTAAAGGTTTCTTTCACAGAGCAACAAAAACCATGAATGGTGAAAAATAAAAGAAAGTATTTACAATAGCCCAGGCATATTCCTTATGTCCCCTCAGTACCCCAAAAAAGTCCCATTCAAAAATGTCAAAATATTTAGTTTGGCTTCTCTTCAAGCCATGCTTTCTAATCAAGGACCAGGACCTGGCTGCTGCATTATGACTGGTCATCACGGCAACAAAACCCTGAAAATTTCCAATATTCCCGAGCTAAAATTCCCATGGAAATTTCAGGAAACTTTCCAGAGATTTATTGGAAACGTTCTACTCCTTTCCAACCCTATCTCAGATATATTCAAAAGCAGAAGAAACAATTCGGTAAAACTGTAATGACAGGAATAAACTATTCACAAGAAAAACAACAATCTGTCACTTTCCAAAGTGGTGTATAAATCCTGACCCGAATTATTGTTTTGTCAGGATCTGGCCGACAGATACACAGTATCCTCGTCTCTGAGGAAGCAGCAGCTCTGCAGTGTGTTGGGGAACTTTTGTGTTTTAAAGCTCAAAGGTGCAACCTTAAAATCAGTTTTGTAGTCTATTAACCAGGTGGAGGATGTGGTGTGACTGCATCACTTTGGTGTCTCTATTTTAGCTTGTGTCTTTTTTAATTAGTAAACAGTTTAATTTTAACTTTGAACACTAGCACACTTCATGATTGACAGCTATCTCTTTGCACTTTAACATGCAGGTCTAGACCCTGCTCATATATATTTGTGTATTTATGAAGACCCAACAAATCCCCAAAGAGCGAGCATTCGGCAAAAGGGACGGGCAAAAACTCTCTTTAAAGGAAGAAACCTCGGAGCAGACCAGGGAGAGGCTTCTGCTACGACCGCTTGGTTTAAGAGCGATAGAAAGAGAAAAAAAAGTGACAGAGAGAACAGCTAGAGAAGAGAAGCAGAAGGCGATGAAGACGAGGACGTCGGCAAAGATGATGATTGTTTGATATGTGAAGATATGAACATATTTATTTGTGACAGAACATGTAATCAACTCCATGGTTGTTTGTCTTTCAAACACTCTCAGGGATCCAAAGGTGAGACTGGAGAGGGAGGAAGGTCAGAGACGGTAAGAGTTCATCAGTGGTATCATGCTCTTCAGGGTGACACTTGTAGGGAGCAAAGCCAAAGAGTTGTTCTTAACCTGCTGTTGTGTGTGTCTGTATTCAGATCTATGGTCCTCCAGGACCCCCAGGACCTCCAGGACCGGTCGGTCCGGTGGTGAGTGAAATGGTCATGTTATCCAGGAACCATTATGATCACTGCACTTTCAGTGTCAGTTTGTGTGGTTAGGGTCTACTGTTTGGTGATTTTCAAATGGATGTAAAAACTATTTAAAAATGTTAGCTCTGAAAAAAAATAAATATTTTGGATTATTTTCCTTTTAGGGGTCTCAAGGACCTTCAGGGCCTAAGGTAAGCAAACAAATCCACAGCTAGTTATTTGGGGGTCAGATGTGTCATTCTATGTGAGACCAAGTCACAGAATCAAGAGTAACCGAGTGTCCTCATGCTCAGGGAGAGCCTGGCATCGGCATCAGGGGAGAGAAGGGAGCGACGGGTCAGAAAGGTGACAAGGGAGACAGAGGCCACCTGGGACTCCCTGTAAGTACACAAACCTCCCTCACCAAGTTTCTTCTCAGAAATCCTTGCTCTGCTTTTTTAAAGCTGAAGCCTACGATTTGTCACATTGAGCATAATTGTTCATCATGTTTATGGCTCAAAAGTATCATCTACGGAATGCTAAAGGCAAAAGGAACCAGAAACATCCTCTTTCTGGAGTAGCCAGAGAAGCAATACGACCAGTGGCGTGCATTGACTTTTTGAAGGGCAGGGGTGAAAAGAGAAAAAAGGCACCTAAGTTCAGTGTGTTTTCGAGGGCACTTTAGACCTGTTTATATGTTCTACAAATGGCACATTATATAGCATTAAAACACACTAACTAGACCACTCTAGTTAGTGTGTAGTTAGGATCGGCATCCATGAGAACTGCGGAGATTCAATGTGGACTGTGCAGAACACACAGAGACATGGATGGATAAAGGAAATAAATCCCTGTGGGAGTCTAGGCGGCCTCCCCCGCAAGTATATTCCATTTCCTTATTCTAGTGCATTTCAACACCATATTAGAACTTAAGCGTGTATTGTAGTTAATTTTACCCTTGTAGATACATTTTACTTTACATAGGGGAGGTATCTTATAAGCCTTTCTTGGCTTCCATCTCTCCTGCACAATGTTAAACTTTTTAACTAACCTTGAGGTTTTGTGTGTTCAATGTGTGCATTTTTGTATCCAAAGAGGGCATTTTAGCGCTCATTTTTGCCTCGAAAGAGTGCACTGTAGCATGCTTTTTGTTCTTCCTCATGTGAATGAGAGAGGAGGGGGATGCGAGGGGAAAGGGAGTCTCTTTTTTTGCCTGAACAATGGTGATTGCATTTTCTTTGCCTTCAGCTACTAAAGAAAGTGGGTTTTTTTGTTCTTTTTGCTACTACTAATTGTATAATATAAATATTAATATAATTCATGTGACACATCGTAGACAGTGGCTGTAAGTGTACAAATTCAGCTCTCATCCATGTTGGGTTTACTGCGGATTTGTGAATATTGCCGTTTATTTATGAAACAAAATGCCTCAGTACTAATTATAGAGTTGCTTGTCACATTTGTCTGGCAAAACAGTGCATGGTTCTAAGTAACAGATGTCTAGATTTGTGTTGTTCTTTTATGTGTCCATTCAAAATGTTGCCAAGATTCAGATGTATGAACTCATTCTGTCAAAATCATATCTCTCATTCTGAGTTTCTATTCTCTAATCTTTCTCATTTGAAAACAATCAACTGAACAAAACCTGCACACCAGAAGCTTACAACAAGACTCAACAATGTCAGACATAAACTTTGGATGGTTTTCTTAGTACACAGTGTGCTGAAGACACTGGAATTTTACACTATAAATTTCTACTCTATTGTAATTACAATCACATATAATATGAATGTAGGCAGACAGTAATTTGATGAGATTATGAGAAGTAAAATATTCGTAGAAAAGACAATAACAGAAATAGAATTACTGAGAGCTTTCGACCCCGGGGGGTCAAGGAATCCAGGCAGGATGTAAAAGAGAGGCAGACGCAGGCGAGATGATACGTAGATGGAAGGAAGCTGAGCCAGTGACATTACTGATACCACGGAGACAACACCCAGACCTTTGACCTGTGTGTGTGTGTGTCTAGGGGGGGG
>CAESWR010000114.1:43319-86930 GCA_903171835.1 Mullus surmuletus | reverse complement strand
TCTGGAAAGGGTGTGGTGAGATTGGAGAGCTGAGATGTGATTTAATGTAGGCAGTGCAAGAGGGGAGTGGGGGCCAGTGAACCCGAAGGTTATATTGACAGAATGTAGGGAGAGATAAACACACGGCGTCCAAGGACTGAGCCGCTGGGGGACATTAGAATGGGGCCGTAGAAATGTGTATAAATATGTGAATCACAGTGGCCAAAGCCCGCAGGAAGTCCATCATTTTAGATCGTTTCGTGAAACTCTCCTCAACATTAAATCAATCCGCATTGAATTTTTCACTTTACAAAGATGGAAAACTGTCAAAGGTCATCCAATCCACCTTACATTCGCTCACCAAAGTCTGAACATATTGTGATTCCCCTGAAGGGCAAAATTCCTCCATTGCAGGATTTTTAAAAAATGATTCTTTTAAAATCTTGAACTTACTGTTACTTTGATAAGCATGTGATTATAGCGTACCACGCACACCTCCATCACCCTGGATTGTATCATCATCTGAATGTGTTTGTAAAGTCACCTGAGTCAAAGCTTCACTCACCCACCACACCTCCCCACCCCCATCACCCCCACCCCCACCCACCTCCCACTATCCTCCCCATCACCTCTGCTCTCTAACTGTGTGACGCTGTACAGGGGGCTCATGGGTTAGACGGCAGACCAGGTCCAGTGGTGAGTGGCACACGTCATGTTCCTGTCCCCCTTCTCCTCTTCCTCCTCCACACCCCTGGCTAGCTTGCTTGGTGTCTGTCCTGTCTGTCTCGTCGGCTTGCCTGTCCAGCTCCCTTGCTTGTACCGCTGTGTCGTCTCACTGAAGACTCCGCCGCTCAGAGGTCGGGCTCTGAGGATGCACTGGCCCTCATCTTCACTGGCATATCCACCACTCATTGGCTTGTTGGAGAGCTAGGACGCATCTTTTACAATGTTTTGTAACAAGTTCACATAATAATTTAGCACTGAAAACAATCCCATAGACTGCAATTAGTGGATATGATTATAATAGAGACACTAAGGCTGAATCCCAATCCCTCCCCTTAGCCCTTCCCTTCAGTTTTGCGCGTTCATGTGAGGGGCAGGGATATCCCAATTCTCCCTTGGATCAAGGGATGGGCTGAGGGGTGGAGCCAAACAGCCCTTGAAACAAAGATTTTCCAGGAGCACTCTAGCAACCAAGGGGTACGGCTGGTAATAGGTCTAACGATTTTACCTCCTCATAAACCACCAAAGCTTTACACGTAAATCCACTAAACTTGTTAGCTAGTATTGATTAGGTCGGCTAGCGCTCATTAACAACAAAACGTCTTTTTCAATATATACATACTGAAAACTGGTCCAGCAGCGCTCACATGTGTTGCAAATGTCTTCTTCTTATATTTCTGCACCTTGTCGCACACCAGAACCATGACAACTATCGCTGTGGAATGTTTATTGTGACTTGTCGCTTCTGCTGACGTAGCGGCTGGCAAGCAACAACGTTTGATGACGTAGCAGTAGTCAAGTGGTGTTCTTAGGGGAATGTTTTCACCCCTTCCCCTTGGTACTCCGTTTTGAGGGACAAGGGGTAGACCAAGGGGAAGGGGTCTCAATTGGGAGAACTGGGATTCAGCCTTATTGTGTTTGAGTGTCTCTGTCATGAGAGTGTGAATCTGAAGGCCCGTCCAAACAGTCCTCTGCCCGTGGACCCTGTGCCAGCAGCAGGCTAAACAAGACCACTGAGAAGGAGCATGTGGAGATGCCCATGCTGCATGCTGAAATGCCGCACATACATTAGAACTTTTGGACGGTCTTATTCCACACAACAGCTGAGCTCCTGAGGATGCCTGACCTCCAAGGCTGATTGGAATCCTGACCACCCTTCCTTAAAGGACTGCTGATTTTTCCGACTTTTTAACAGTTTGGACAGTAGTTCAACAAGTTTGGTGTGTCATTCAAGAGGAGTGACCTCATATGGTGCTCTTGTCACTGTTTGAAGAAAGTGTTTTATGGAGGACTCTTCGGATTTGGTTTGGTGTCATATTTGTCAATTTGTTGTTTTGAAGGGGCTCATAGGACCAGCAGGTGTTCCAGGGCCAGCAGGACCAAAGGGAGAGAGAGTAAGTGTGTGTGTGTGTATCAGCTATTTTGAAAAGTGTAAATGAACATGAATCAATCAAAAAAGGGGTTTATTAAGGACATAAAATATAGGAATTCTTGTCACTACAGGGTGAAAAGGGAGATGCAGGATTACCAGGACCAGCCGGGCCTCAGGGCCTTCCTGTGAGTCTTCTGGTCGCCTCCAACCCCACAACAAAAATGAATAGGATCCAATGATCAGTTGTCACAATAGCACATGCACATGTGACCAGGTTATTAAAAAATAGCCATATTTTTCAATTATTGTTTTAGAGGCAAATTTGTAATTTGTGGTGCTTATAACTTGTAAGTGTTTATGATGAAATGTGAAGTACAAAATGAATTAACTTCGGAGCATCCGAATATTCCACTTTTAAAATGTCGCAAAAAGCAGTTTATTATTATTATCATTATTATTAGTAGTAGTAGTAGTAGTAGTAGTAGTAGAAGTAGTATTGTTAGCATATTATATTTATAATAAGTATTATTATTAGTAGTACTAGCAACAGTAGTATCATCATTAGTAGTAGTAGTAGTAGTATTAAAGAGTTGAGGAACTTTGTGCAACAATAGGCCATATCCCAACTTCTTTTAATATTTTGATGGCAATAATTTCCCAATATTGAGTCAATAGAGATGGTTTGTTCATCTTCACACTCTTCACAAACATTAGTTAATAACACAGTAATACACTTTCAAAGTTACGTACCAGGCAAGAATGTACCAGGAATGCTACTGCAGGTTATTTCTACTGTTTCTCTACATTCTAGAGAAACCTAGAGTTGAACCTACAAGAGTTGAACCAACAACACTCCACTTTTTTTTTTTTACTCAAGAGAGAGAAAACATACATGTTCATTATATCTTTTCTGTTGCAGGGTTTAATAGGACCACAAGGACTGAAAGGGAATCGGGTAAGACTATTGTAACACCTCACAATAAAGATGCAGTCCATGTGCTGCATACTAACACACATGCAAACAAACATGCATACACATACACACACACAAACACACTTAATATTTCTGCTGGTTAAAGTTGTAGTTTAAAGAGGCTCTATTATGCTTTTGGCCACAGGCTAAAATACACTCAAAATGCAGATTCCCCATTGAATGTCTTTCTTCTTCTGATTGGCTACCTTCTGGGTGGGTCAGCTCCTCTGTACCTCACTGGCATTGCTGTGCCAAGAGCAGAAGAAAGTCTCCAAAGTTGACCTGCTGTCGGCTTGTCAGGAACAAAGAGTATGAAGTGGGTGTTGTGGACAGCTGCAGCCTGAGGCCGATGACTGATACTTATTTATGTCATATTTTAGAAGACAAAGCAAAGCATAATAGGTCCCTTTTAAATGTGATATTATTGACCTTGCTATGTCAGATCATGTGAGGTCAGAGGTCAGAGCTGAGGTCAAAGACGTGCACGCAGGAGAATTAAATTGAATGAATCTATGTAAATGCTAGTGGTAGTCAGATCATTTGCTCAGATTTTTTCAAACCTTTTCTTCACTTTATTGTGCATTAAGTTAATTTAATTAATATACAAATAAATAAATTGATAGCCTTTGAGATAATCTGTGGTTTCTACATTATATTATATTATATTATATTATATTATATCATATCATATCATATCATATTATATTGTATTATATTATATTGATATTATTATATTGATATTATTATATATGATATATTTTTTATCATATTTATATGTTTCTCGTATACATAGCCAGGGTCAGGATGAATTTTCAGAGACACCAATAAGACCCCCTCATTGTAGACTAAGACATTCTTGCCCTCATTTTGTCTCGCAGAACAGGGGAGCTGTCCATGACGTCCTCGTTTCCTCTAAGTGTTTCCTTCCCATTAACATGTGACTCTTAATATTTCCACCCCCATCTCTTAAGTCTTCACATTTCATTTGCTCTTTCAACATCTTCAACTCACCTCGATGAGGAATGTGGCAAAATTAAAGTTGAAGCAAGCTGCAAATTTGGTGAAATCCTGCTAAATGGAAAATTCGGTCCCATGTGATTGACCAGTTGAAGGTGTTGAAGACGAAGCAATGAGATCGTGTTGGTGTTTTTACCCTTTGTCCTATCTTCCTTTGTTTCCGCAGGTCTTCCTCTCCCCTTTTCCCTCCCTCCACCTTGCCCCATGGCTAGTTATTGCCGGGGTCACCCGCCCCTCTCTCCTTCTCACAAACCTTGGCCTCGCACTCCTCTTCCTCCCGCATCCTAATGTAGTCCTGGGTTAATCTTCCTGTTAATCTTCCTCTTCTTACACTGCCTTGTATTTCCCCTCTTCCTACTTAACACCACATCCTTCTCGCAAGCTACGTTCTCCCGTCGCTGTCAAAGTGTTGACAAATTCTTCATGGAGACCCGAGCCGACCTGGCCCTTTGCATGTTTCTGACCTCCTACTTCCTCTTCCCTCGTCGATTGCAAAACAGGGGCGATGAATGACCGTAAGAGACGCCCACTGTGGAAGTTTTCATGATTAATATTTCTGAGGATATTCCTAATTCCGATTCCATTGTACAATTGTACAAAATTGTCTAATCCTCAACAAATAAGTAACCGCATGTTTCATGCAAAAAAAAAGGCTTAGTTTTAAGTTTCCTGCCTGTTAGTATTAAATTGATACTAAATGCTAGTAAATGCTATTAAATTGATACTAAATAGTTCATGTTAAATGTTAGTATTAAAGTATGTCCCTAATGCTCCTTTAATTACTTTCAGCAGAGACCTACCGCGACAAAATGAAATAAAACAAAAGGAGAAGCGACAGTTCAAAGTATTAAAATGCTTATTATCCTGTAGGTTAGAATCTATACTGTTTTGTTGATTGAAGCCCACTCATCACTGTCACCCCACTGCTTACCTTATCTTATCTCAGCATTTGATATTTGTTTAACCAAATCCGAAAAATGATTTAGTTATTGTAAAAGCAAAAAACCCAAATCACAACACTCCCTTTTGTCACTTGAAGTAACTCATTTTGTATAAGATCAGAAGGAGTTGGGTAAAATCTGAAAGAGATTCTTCACATGTGGTGGAACGAGGAGGACTAAATTTTGTCGTTTTAATACACTTGTTTGCAGGGAGAGAGGGGCAAGAAAGGCAACAGGGGGGCCAAAGGGGATAAGGGAGACCAAGGAGCACCAGGATTAGATGCCCCCTGTCCATTGGTATGTCGGGATTCTGATGTGCAGCCCGGAGCCAGAGGGAAGCAGCACTGGCCCGGAAAGCAACATGATCCAACCGATCTTTGTTGTCTCCTGGTGACACTTCCCTCTGGCTCTGGGACTCAGTGGCTGTAATAAACCTTGGGAAGGATTCTCCCCAAATGTCCATATAAGTCTGACAGAAAAATACAGAAAGGTGATTCATAGATAAAACTTTGAAGTTGAGGTATTTTGAAACATTCGGACAGTGAAGGGATGTAGAAGAAGAGAAATGACTGATGGACTGCGGGCTGGAATCCTTCCCGAACACTCCTTTTTTCCTCAGGAAAGAGACGGACGGGAAGCGGGCAGCTGAGGGTGATTAGCACATCATTTATTATGCTGTTGTGCTTTCCTGGTCCATTTGGTTCTTAAACGCTGAACTGGATGTAAGGCTGAATCCCAACTCCACCCCTTAGTTCTGCGCGTTCACATGATGGGTAGGGGTATGCCAATTCTCCCTTGGATGGAGGGGTAAGGCTGAGGGGAGAGCCAAACAGCCCTTAAAACAACAATTTTCCGGGAGCATGCTGCAACCAAGGGGAACGGATGTGTAATAGGTCTAACCATAAGTATTACCTCTTACATGCTCATAAACACACCAAAGTTTTACACAAGCTGTAAATCCGTTAAGCTTGTTAGCTCGCATTGATTAGCTCGGTTAACATTCATTCGAAGATAGATGATATCTTCTTCTTCTGATATACCTGCAGCTTGTCGTACACCAGAACCATGGCAACTATCATTCTATGATTATTGAATGTTTATTGTGACTTGTCGCTTCTACTGACGTAGTAGCCAGTCAAGTGGTGTCCTGTCTTAGGGGAATGTTTTCACCCCTTCCTCTTACCCCTCTGTTTTGAGGGACAAGGTAGAGGAAGGAGAATGGGTAAAAAGGAAAATTGGGATTCAGCCTTAAAGTGAACAATGTGAACCTGTTCAGCTCAAAGTTCAACAGGTTTTGCATCCAAGAGCAGAAACAATCATCTATATGGGTGTTAAAAATACTTTATCTTTACATCAGTTGGTTTGCAAAAAGTGTGCACACTCCCCTCAGCGGTCCCAGTTCCTGTCGGTCCCAGGGCGCCTGCATGTTTGGGTGCACCTGCTCGCACTGAGACATGCATCCTTCGGCCTTGGAGAGCAGCAGCAGTGAAGAACAAACACTCCAGAGCGGCGACGGTGCTGCGAAACAGGATTTTAAACAGCTATTTCACAAACAGGGCTTCCGAGGCTTTAAAGGGGAGAAAGGTGAACCTGGCTTGCCAGGCCTGGATGGGCTGGATGCCCCTTGCCCTGTGGTACGGTGTCCTCTTTCCCTTCGCTTTTCCAAGCATGCCGGTAGCTGCTCAAACCTCAAACGTTCCACCGTAGCTTTCTGTAAATTAGCATATTTGCATGAAGCTTCTTTTGATGCTGAATTGAATAAAGTTACTCATTGGTTTTCACTCACACAGTAACAAAACTGAAACCTTCCCACTGAGCAAAACAGATATCTCTTTTACATGAGGAAGAAATGCATGACACATACTTTTCATCTTAACTATTGATAAATTCAGATTAATGTGACTAACAAAACAGAGAAGATACCACAAACACCTCCACTCAAAAGCCTGAGCATGTTTCTCCAGGGACTCTAACAAGCCTCTCCAACAATCTTGTGTCATGTTGTGCATGGAGCACCATTCTTCCATTGTCAAGGCAACCAAAGAATGGTAAAGGACAGAGGGAACAGTACGGATTGATTTGATGAGATGAATTTTCCTCTTGATCGCACTATTGAAGACTTCACTTGAAGCTCTGTTCCATTGTTACCTATAAGTGGGTTTTGGGTGAATTCTTTGTGAGGCTCCAGCGGTGGGAAAATGGTTCCAAACATCACTCAACCAACCACAGAAAACAGAGTGTCTTTTCGCACCTTGATCTCTTGATCCCTCTCAGTCAGTTGTTGATTGGCCTTGAAGGTTTTCAAACAATCTGAAGCAACACAAATCAAAACCAGGCGAGGTCATGTGACTTAACTGCAAGGACGTGTGGAAACACATACTGGGTTTCACACACAGCTTCTTTACTTCCTGTCTATCATAATTGGACACACTGATTCCTCCAGGCGTCCCTGACTGCAGGAGTCAACAATATAAAGTAGCAGACACACCTGAAAGAATCAGACAGGAAATAAAGGAGGTGGTTGAGGAAGCAGTAGATTTGTGCACAAAGCCCATCGCTGAATCAACTGAGGGGGTTAAAAATGTATTTAAGAATTGAACAAAGGCTGTGTCCATTGAATTATTATATTCCCATAGTTCCTTTCAAAATAAAGAAACATCAACCCTGAAAACGAACAATGACAGGATGATATATTAATCAAATAGAGTGTAAATGTGCTGCATGGGGCATCATTTACACACTCACAATGACTAACACCATAATGGTGCAGGCCACCGTGTGCATGCTGCCAACCTGCTCATCAGGGCTGCCAAGGGGTTTGATACCTTGCCCAAGGAAGCTTCAACACAGAATCCCCAGACCTAAATGTTGAACTAGAAATGACAAACTCCTCAGATTCCTTTAGGTGGCGTTGCAACATTATCTGGATATTTGCGTATGGATCAGGTTTAAGCAGAATTTGGTCACTCTTGATGGCCTTCTTCTTGGCTCTTCATGTCCACCTGGACCAAATTTGAAGCCGATCCCAGAAGGTAGGAGGAGC
The DNA here is from genome assembly GCA_903171835.1 of Mullus surmuletus. Classification (NCBI taxonomy): domain Eukaryota; kingdom Metazoa; phylum Chordata; class Actinopteri; order Syngnathiformes; family Mullidae; genus Mullus; species Mullus surmuletus. The sequence continues at coordinate 78,882 of CAESWR010000114.1, read as the reverse complement.
TCTTTCATACGATGGAAATGGCCACTGAATTCAAAATGGCTGATCCTCATCTGACAGCCTCGGCTGATCAATCCATGTGTCACATCTCACACACATAAGTAACACCTGGTAGTGAGGATTCTTATAGGAGCGCTGGTGACCATTTCCTCATCTGTTTCAGAAGTCCATCAAAGATCACAGTGTGATGGGTCTCTTCCCTCTAGTCCATCATCTCATCACCTGCCCTTTAAAATAAACCGTTGCCCTCTGGGCCATAATTTATCATCCTGGTTCCACCATAGAATAATGTTAGTGAATCGCTCCTCCTTTTTACCTCACAAAGATCCCGGTCCAGTCATGTGACTGTTTGATGCCTGCTAAAATCCTTCATTGTGACATCTTCCATGAGGTTTGAGATGATCCAACCATGGGTATGAGGTTTCTTATACCTCAGTATTTTAGAACTTGTCATGGATGTTCCTGTCACCTTTCTGAAGTGCGTCATCGTTATTGACACTGAAAGCCAATGTGGGAACACATGAGTGAAGGTTCTTCTCCATGCAGTCTCAGTCATAAGCCAGGTCGTTCAGGTCAACTGGAGTTCGTTAAGGCTCTTGAAAGGGCTTCAGTCTTCATCATTTCTGGTTGGGTTAGTGGGAGACTCCCATCACTAGTGTCACTGGGGTTGACGACAGTTGTTAAAGTCACTTGTTTTTCTCTGTGTCACGTAGGACCCTGTGTGAGTTGTAGTCTTTCTGTCTCCTGGGGGTTGCAGAGAGGCTGCTGCAGGGGAGGGACGCTGAGGTGGTCTCAGTCCTCTGCTCAGATATGGTCTCTCTACATTGAGATCTTCCCATCCTCTTCCTCTCACTCTACATTGTGGTTATCCTTTCTCCTTCACGTCAAGTTAAAGACAGGCTGTATGTGTAGCGGTTGAGGCTTTTACTTAAGGGCACTTCAACATGATCTGGGGATCGACCCGACAATCCTTCGGTTACAAGACGGCCGCTCCGTCCATCCACAGATTTGTGGGCGGTTGGGAGGAGTTTGCTTGGCTATGTTGAGTTGGATGGTCTTGCACAGAGGAACCATCAACAGCATCATCTCCCACCAATGTATGTGTGTGTGTGTGTGTGTTAGCATCACAACGCTGCTGCTGCGACTCCTGGACAATACTAATGTCAATATTTTCAAAAATTATTGGAAAGAGATTTTTCAGTGCAGTAGTAAAGTTTTTGTTGCCTCACACCTGCTTGCTGGTATTGTGGATATTTGCACTTGTTCTTCACGTCACACCTTGTTCTCACTGTTGCAGGGCGACGACGGCTTACCTGTACCCGGCTGTTGGAATAAAGTAAGTGGGAGAGTTTGTTTGTGACATTTTGCTAACTTCAGTGGTGGCGTTGTTTGCACTAACATTTAACATGTGACCTTTTGCTTTCTCTTTGCAGTGACAATAACTCTGGAATGGCTTATATGATTGTACATACGATATTTATTTTTTTACTTTGTCCTATTCTTTTATACATGAAAACATTAAAACAAAACCCTAAAAACATATGACAAATATTTTGTACAGACTGTCTATTTTACTGCATATGATAGTGGATTTTTATGTCTGTGCATTATGTCTAATATGATTTATAAGGAAAAATGATTATTTGTTGCTACATATGCGTGGTATTTGTGCATAATGTATTTTTCATGGATCATGCTTATTAACTTATTGTAGGCAAGAGTTTTTGTTACGTTGTAATAGACCATGCTGCACTAAGTTGTGGGGCTAGAAAGATTATGTATTATCAGTTTATTGAACCATTGTTTTTGTAATAAAGTGTCGAAAGTTTAAAATGGACGCGGACTCTACACCATTTCTAATTTTATTGTTGTTTACACAATGATAGAAAGCTTTTATAAGTATGCCTCTTAAATTATCAAAGTTGATAACTTTCCTTGGAATTTTTGGGAATTAACGGGGAATTTTCAGGAATTTACATGAACTGCACTTACCTGATCATATACATGTATGAATATGAAACATATTGGTTTGTTATAAGCAGACATGCTTGCAAACATGTCTAATGCAATATTTTTAAACAACATTCTAAATGAATTTTCAGGGAATATGGGGGAATTTTCCCTAACTGAGTCTTAGTGTCATGAATATAGGCATAAATATTTGTCATAAGCAAAGATACATGCCTGATACAACATTTCTAAATGACACTCATCAGTTTTTAGAACCGTAGAACTAGGTTTCTTTCACAAAACATCAAAAACCATGAATGGTGAAAAGTTTGCATTTAAGTTGATGGCCACAAAACTCAATATTATAAATGTCCAATATTGCTGAGCTAAAATTCCCATTTTCAGTTTCCTGAAATTTATCTGAAATTTTCCACCCCTTTGACCCATCTCACAAGCTTATGAACACATGCAGAGTTTGAAGGGAATAAACAATCCCGAGGCGATACAACATTGGCAGGACATGTATTTATGTTTTATTATATTTGAGCCTAAATTCTACAATGTACAATCATTTGGATACATTTTGACGGCTTGATATTCCAGCTTTTGCTGTAGCATTACCATAATAAGAGATCCAAAGAATGATGCAAATAGCTGTGTGGTTTTTGCTGTAATCTTCAGCTGGCCTGTCTAGCTCATGCCAAAAGTTCTCACATCTACCTAACATGCCCTGGTAGGGAAAAAGGCAAACAGGACGATATTGTACACTATATTGCCTCCTAAAGGTGCAGCGATCATTTCAGCTCCATAGACTGCCGGATCTGGTCTGAATTCTGAGAAAGGTTGCAGCAATAGGACAAAATTGCCAGGTCATGAAATATTTGTACTAGTGGCCTCGTATTGTAATATAAACATATAACTCATGCTGTGTTATAGCTAATGAAGTGAGTGAGGTTTGTGCATGGGGCCAGTGGGAGATGATGCTGTTGTTTCTGGATTAAAATCTCTCCGCTTTTCTGTGTGCTCAACAGCATGTGTCAAACATTTTACAGATAAATCTGCACTGTTGGTTGCCTCTAAAGTCTTGTGTAGAGAGACCATAGCAAACACTCGATATGTTCTGACGAGTGTTGTTCTACCTGAGCTTTGCAGTTTCAACCTTGTGCTGCTAATTTCAATGTTTAACAACAAATCTGTTAACCAAGCCACATGATGCAATGATCTGAAAAATAGTCTCTTAGGTTTGTTTGTGGATGTTAGTGAAAAATAGCAATTGTGACACTTATTTATCATATTAATCCAAATAACATCTTTCACAGAGGATCATATCCTATGAAGATGTTGGCAATCAGCAGTAGAATATTAATTGTGTCCAGTTCAACACCACTTGTGTTGCCTTTATACTTGATCACCTCAGCTGCTCAGCCTTGACTTCTCTTTACAATAAGGGCATGTACATACTCAGACTTTTGTGTTTGTCTGGTTTAATAAGATGCATGTAGACACCTTCGATCAAAATTAGTCTAAAGAACTACAAATGAAGTCCAACCAAGACCCCTGGACAGCTCAATCATGAATTGTTTTCTAACGCATGTAGACGTGGCCAGCCTCAGCTAACTGACAGCCCCGTCTCCAGCCGGCATTAACATGTGTTTTGTGTGATGGGATTGTAAATGCGCAAAATGATAGTGCGTGACCATATGAAAGAACCAGTGTAAACCCACTCAGGACACATTGAGGATGGATTGTGATCCGATGGTTCACACCAGTGACGCATTGTGAGCACATTAAACACAGGTGTAAATGCTAATGCCTCCTGTATCTGCATACCACAACTGTGTGGACGGAAATACGTCATGGCGGCGTGCATAGGTTTCCAAAACAAACCACCAAGGTGGACAGCAGTGGTTAGCGTGCTAAGCTAGTAACATTAAAGTTGTTTTTTTTCGCACACCAAGCAGTTTTCAACCAGTCTTCTTCCGTGAAGGTCCCCATCACAATCCTCTCCCACTAGTCTTGACCAGAAGGTGCTCTGGACAGTGGTAACACTGGCCACAGTAGGAAGAAATGAGCATTCTCATCTGCTGTGGTCGCCATTGGAGTTGATGAAGACAGCCTTTCACCACATCCAAACGCCAAAAAAGAGCAAACAATAGCACAGCTTGACAGATTGCTACCATTTTCTCTCTTTTTTTTGTCTTTTATTTATTTATTTAATATTCGAGCACAAATATGTGAACGGATCTCAATGTTGACACTGAAGACATGTTAATGCAAGGTGTAAACAGGGCCTTAGTTAAAATTTTGCTCCAATTCACCCATGGTAAAAGGTAGTAAAGGATCAGTGCCAGCTGCAGAGCTAACTCATTCAGCTTTGTGGATTTGCCACTTTTACAAACAGAGACACTGAAAGAAGTCATATGTTAGATCTTCCCCACGCAGCCCTGGTCACTCAGAGATGTGTCAGCTGTCGCTCAACGGCCACACACACTCATACCCGGATTGTATTTGTTTTGGATGTCTACATTTGTTTATCCCAACTATAATCAGGCAATGTAACCTGAAATAATTGTAAAGTTATCTGACCAACAGTGGGTATATTATGCATTATGAACCTAATAAATCACTGTTCTTGAACAACTTTTGTTGACTGTGATGTGAAAGTTGTCGTCAAAAAATGACAAACTTATAACCACCTATTGGTTCCGCCGGTGAATCAGACGAGGCAAACAGCTTATAGGCTTGGTAGAGTGTACAAGTTCAGTAAAATATTCATGCAAATGGCACTCAGAGCTCAGACTGAAGCTTAGTCTGCTTCAATCTGCATGTGAGCTCTCTTAAATCTGGAGTCTGTGACGTCCGCTGTGACAAGTGAGACGCCTCATGGGCTGCAGCTTTAAGGATCGGTTAGGTGGCTGCTGTTTGAAGTGATGCTGGAGCATGAGAGCATTTTGCCTGTGCTGTGGACAAAATCACTTGTGACAATTTGATGACGGAATGGTAAAAGATCATCAGAGTTTGAGAAAACAATTCAGTTTATGTTATTTTGCCCCATAAATTCTGTCTGATCAGCAAAAACATCATAGGAGGCCTCGAATTAGAAATCTACTTCAATTTTATTTATATAGCACAAAATCATAACAAATAATCACTCCAAGGCACTTTGACATGTAGCTGGTCTCAAATATTTGTATTTACAAAGATCAAGATTTACAAGAGATCCTTAGGAGCAAGCACTGGTGGACAGGGGTAAAGAAAAACTCCTTTTTACAAAAGAAAACCTCGAGCAGAGGCAGGGCTCGAGGAGGGCAGCCATATCTATAGAAATATATAAATATATAAGAGCAAAAAGCAACACTCATGGGAGGAAACATGCCAAGGGACTGCTGGAGCACTCAGCAGGATATAAATGAAACCTACCTTTTTAGAAAAGCATTTTCTTAGTCTGCTCTTCTTAATTCTTGCCCTAGTACCCTTCATTTTCTTTTTTCATGTTTGTACTCTTGCTTTTAATACTTGTATTCTTAATTTTTAATGCCCGTTTTCACCATTTCTTTTTTCTAATGCTTTTATCCACTGTAAAGCACTTTTTAATTCACTTGATGTAAAATGCTATATAGATAAACTCCATAATAATTATTGTTATTATTAAATGAGGGTTTGGCACAGAAGGGAAAGGCGAGCATGACCTAAATACACAAAAAGAGTGAGAGAGAGAGAGAGTCACAGGTGAGGAGGATCAGGGTGATTACCAAGGGAGGATGTAAACATGGACTGTGTCCGAAATCGCCACATTTTGTAGTGATGTTCGAAACCTTAGTGATGAAATTCAATGCCCTAGAGGTGACTCAAAATTTCCCATAAGCATCGCAAAAAGTAGTGACCATCCTATGGACACTCACGAATGGTGGATATCCCATTATGCATTGCATCTTAATTTTCAATTCAATTCAATTCATCTATTTGTTCGAGCGGGACATTTTACATTTTTTGACATTTCTGAAAAAAAAAACAGAATGTGAATGTGTCCAATTGCAGCCAAGGGCTGATTTACATTGGTAGTCCCATCCCAGATTTTGTAGTTGGCACCAAGAACGTAAAATCTCCAGTGGAACCACTTTAGAAGAAAAAAAAAGGATGAGCGCAAAAATATGAACAAAATATTAAACAGAACTTTATTTGTTTATGTCATGAATATCACACATATTTGTTTGCGAAATTATCCCATTTTAGTAATGTGTAATGGCGCGACAGCAGTGACATCATTAACAGAAATGTCCGAAAGCTGTTGTGAATGAACTCACTGGAAAGTCCTCCATATAGTGTAACCCTATATGGGGAGTCGGGTTTAGGGAGTGAGTGAACGATTTCGGACACAGCCATGCTGACACTACAAAGGGTGACGAGACTGAGGAAATAAAAAGCAAGTGACGTCACAACAAAACTAAATTGACCTTTACTATGACTAATTATAAGTATGATTATAACACAGCCAGATGATCTATATTGCGAGATGGATCAGAGGAACCACATTCTGATTGTTGGAACCACGAGATAGGTCTGTCTGTCTGTGAGTCCGGTCGGCGTGCTGCTGAGTCGCCATAATGACTTCTCTCAGCTGGAGGGTTTGCTGCTCCTCCAGGTGACTGTGGGCTGCTTCAATTTCATCTTTTTTTTTTTTTTATTTTTATTTTTTTAAGGGAGAGCCAGAACCGGAGGCGGAGGCAGAAACAGAGCCAGAGCATGAACCAGAAACAGAAACAGAACTCAGAGCTAGAACCAGATCCAGAACCAGATCACTAACTGGGGGTGCATCCCATCTCCTCCCTTATCACTCAACCTCAAACAAACTCAAAAAAATGTGCATAATCTAATTATCTTTTGTTGATGATTGACATTCATCATTAGTTGATAGCCATGTCGGGGTGGATCGTCAGATATAACGATAGCCAAGTCATTGGCTATGTTGTCCTGAGAGTCATTTTCTCTTGTGGTTGTTAATTTTAGGATATAGCCAAGGTGAAAGGTTAGCAGTTTTCTAAGATGACCATCGCTGTAGAATGCCCAAAGACTTCCTAAAGCCCAAGCAAAAGGGGCCCCCACAGCTGCCGATGGCATTGTTTACTCTGTTTCCTGGCAACAAACTCATCACATCCGTTTATGAAAGTGTAAGTAACACCTGATGACGTACATGCCTCTGTAAGAAAGACCTCCAATGGCAGGTGTTCATGTGGTCTACCTCAGCAGATGCCTTATCCACCTCAGCTGGCTCCTTTGAACAGGGAGAAGCAGCCACAAATGTTTTGAGCCCTTCACTGATCTAGCTGAACTTCTCGTTTCGCCTGCTTGTATCCCATTCTGGTTCGTTTGGTCCATGATCCAGCCTCCATGAGCATGAGCGGGACAAAGGTCAACTGAAATGATATCCTAGCTGCTGGTTTAACCAAGCATTTGTGTGTTTGAGGCAGCATATATAAAACAGGAGTGATAGGATGTTCGTGAGATCGTGTTCATTCTTCTACATCCTTTTCAGTTTGAGAGCTTGGCACGTGAGATCAGATGGTTTTTTTTAGAAGTCAAGGATGGGGGTCAGCTCTCAGCCATCTATAAAAGTGTTCATGGTATAGTTGCTGATAGGCCACTTCCTCAAAGCCTGACGTCTTGTGGATGACGAGTGTCTTCAGAGAGTTCCTGTATGGCCAGATGTTCCTCTTCACTGACCACAGAGGTAGAAGTACTGGTCCATGAGGAGGAGGGATGTGCTGAAGAGTGTCGGAGATGGAGCTTCCAATGAAAAAGTCTTAGGCTGAATCCCAATTCCTCCCCTTAGCCTTTCCCCTTAGTTTTGCACGATCACGTGAGGGGTAGGGGTATCCCAATTCGTCTTTGGATAGAGGGGGTGGGCTGAAGGGTAGGGCCAAACAACCTTTAAACAAAGATTTCCCAGGAGCCCACCAGCAACCAAGGGGCAGGATGGTAATAGGTCTAACCATAGGTGTTTACCTCATACATGCTCATAAACACACTAAAGTTTTACACGTAAATCCACTAAGCTTGTTAGCTAGAATTGATTAGCTCAGGTAACATTCATTACAACAAAACAGATTGGATTGTACAGACAATCAGGGTTGTCTCTGTGGGCATCTTATAGGGTGGTCAGCAATCACAAACACAATTCATAATCACTTATTATGATCATGCCGATTACTAATGTCACCATCATCACCGTCATGTTCATCACTGTTGACATAATCATCTGCACTCCCTTTTGGGGTTTGGGTCTCTTTCTCTCTCTCTCTTGTTAAAGGGAGTTTTTCCACAGTCCTTGTCTCTGAGTGGGACATTCTTGAGGTGTGTTGTTAATAAACAACTACAGCTGAGGGGCGTGGCCTAGACCTGCTTTATGTTAAAGTGCCAACAAGTGCGAATACGTCTGTTATGAACTGGCACCATATAAATAATATTGAATTAGATATTTCTATAGATTGGAAGCCCCAACTTTTAATGGTTAAACACATCTTATAGAACTTAATTACTAGATGGTGAAACACCAAGCTGAGCAATACCTCCTAATCAAACTGCTCTTCCTTAACAAAGACCATTTTTGATTTAGAACTAAATCTTTGTGAGAAAAGGATTAATCAGAAAAGGATTTTGCATTCTGATGCTGCAGTGTACATACAACCACATCTGACATACCAACTTGCTTTGTGACTGCAGTAACAATGCTCTGTTCATATCTTTCAAGGGTCAACATCCTTTCCAACTGGCTAAGAAGTAAGAGCACCAGAGACAAATCCATTGAGCTATAGACACACAACTTGAAGACATCTGGAGGTGTCTTTGAGTTTGTGCCCATCCCGGATTTGCCACAATGATTTCCAGGACGCTGGACACAGGGTCAGTAATGGTAGGCTCCAGTGGCTGTGGTGACCTCTCCAAGGTAGTTTCAAGGCACCATTCTTTAGAGCTCTGTGGTCAGGACAACCATCATAGCCAAAGGAAGACACCAAACCTATTGTTTTGATTTTTTTTTTTTAACTCCAGGTGATAGCGAGGCATGGACACTAAAGCATACTTTGTTCGATGTGACAATCCTGCAACAGTTAAAGGATTCAGAGCAGCTCACAAACCCATTGATGACACATATTTCCATGAAAAAACAAACATCTTGATGATTCCTTGAAAAATTATCTTACTGCCTTCTCAAAAACCCCTTTACTGCAGTGATAACATGTCTGACTGACTGTGCCGTGTGGGGAACGTTTTGAAACCTGGATTACACATCATTACACGTGATATTCTTCACATTTGTGCGTTGAAGTGCCAAAATAATTGTAAGTATTGTATAATATACAACAAAAGACTGTGTAAAATAATTCATTCTTTGTATATAGAGTACACGGATTAAACATATTTTTGAGCAAAGTAAGAATCTACATCAAAAATCCAATGGGACATTATTGGCTACTAGCTCAGTCGAGAAATTCTTGCTTTTCTCTCCGGATAGAGATGAATTTTCAGTAAAAATATTTTGACGGATGTTTCTTTCCATGCAGATGACCTAAACAGAGCAACATTGTTTGTGTGCTACACAAACTTTCCTGTTTCTTTGAAAATCAAGACGCATTCCTTATGCCATGGTGACATCTGCCTTGTAACTAGAGTTGGGTCAAATGCTGTTTTATTTTTTTATACATTTGTTGCGTTTTCAGGTTGAGTAGTTTGAAATGACAAGGAATTGATCGTGGCAACAAGTGCAGGGTGTTGCTACGTCAATGACAAATCTGGTGAAGTATTACTAATTCTACACTATTTATAAACATCATATATTTTGCCTCGTCTCATTTTTGAACTTAGATTTTCAAGTTCAAGTTTAAAAAAAGGAAGGTGTAGCATGACTATGGCGTGTGTGAAAGCCAATGGAGTCAATCCTTATCAACCTTCTACTTGATATAGTGATCAGCTGGCCACAGCTGTTATCAGCTGATTAACAGCTACTGTCATCTGGTTGGCCTCAGCTGCTGTCACCTAATTGGCCACAGGCTTCTCACACCTGTCACCACTGTTGTGCCAAACTGTTGAGTTGCTATCCCAGCCACCGCTGGTTACAAATTTCATGTTCTGGTAACTCAGTTTTATTTCATTTGAACACCTTTGGAAGCGCTGAGTGGGAGAGCTCACGCTGCAGATTAAAAAGACAAAGGGATTTAAACAAAACATGTGCAGAGAACTCCCATCAGCACTCAAAGTGCTGTACATCTGGTGTGTTTGTCTCTCCATGTCTTTGGTTTTTGACTGTTTTCGTTCTTTCGATGTATGGTTTAGTTTTTCCTGCTACCGTGTGTTACGCTGCTTCGCTCTCTCCTCAGAAGGGATCATAAGCACGTTTTTTATCAACTGTAAGTGGATTTTGTATTATATTGTAAAGTTAATTTTAAATGAGAACTTGCCTGTTGTGCAATGTAGCATTCGCCAAACAAAGATACACTCCCATTTTTCTTGCTTTTTTTCCTCACACTTCTTTTTTACTGTAATGTTTTCAAGCATCTCTCCTTTAAGGTAACTGATAAAAGTATTCATATAGAAATCACAGATTTGCAAGTTGGGTTGTTTCTCTTGATGATAGATGAAGGGGAAATTGCTCTTTAGATGGGATACTATTCTTGTAAATCTTATCAAAAATATATAAATGGTGGCATGTTGAGAGGTCAGCTGTTTGGACAGGAGAGTATTGAGTATTGCTAAAATATCAGTTGCATTGCATATTAAAACATCTATGTAAAATATGATATGCATTTACTTTATCAACTTGTCAATGTGAAGGTTGAAACTTTGGTTTTATATAGTCAAAGCTACATTGAGGTTTTGGACAGTTCATCAAACGAAATCATTTTCCATAGATGTTGAATTGGAAAATTATGATTTGAACTTCCTTTTATTGAGACTCTGCTCTCTCATGGAGCGTGCCACCATTATGCTCATACTAGCGATGTGGATTTTGTTTGTTTGGATCCAGTTATTTTCTCCAATTAAACAGGAATGCAGATTATGCTGCCGTGTCATCAACATCTGTGAATAAACTGTGGTGACGTAGAATCATGCGTGGCAGGAGAAAAGCAGCAATCCTTTGCTTTTCAAGTGAGGTTTACACATGCAGATGCATGATCTTCTCTTCAGATTGGATTGTAATTTGGAAAATAAAGAACATTTTGGGGGAAAAGATATTTGACAGCACAGATAAAGAATTTGTGTACGGTTTTGTTTGATTTATCATGTACTGGTCAGGTTAGTAGACAATCTGAAAATGGATAACAGGGCATTATAAAGAGTTTGCATGCTATTGTTTAGCCTTCATACTCACTTTTTTCTGATTTTTGTTCCCTGTAACATTGATTGTATATTTTATTTGGATGATGAATTCCTCCCTGTGACTAAAAGTAAAGCCAAAATATCAGTTATGCCATTTTACTCAAATGATGATGGAATCTGCATGAAAAATTTAAGACAAGACGGGGGAGCTGCGGTATCAAGGTCTCACCTAGCTCAATGGGATGCGAGTGATTTACATCTCCTCTGAACGTTCCAATGCAGTTCCTGAACAGATCTCTAAGAGCCTTTGTGCCCAGTCACACAAAGCCACCCACTTTGGCATAACAACCATTAAAGCATAAAATTCAAAACTAAAAGTGCATTTGAACATAACACGTAAACAATGTTTTGGCTTCACTTTTGGAGAAATCTCCATCCTTTGTTTCTTTTCCTTTGTTTTTTTAAAAACCTTTGCAATATGGCAGCTGTCATCAGCCAATGAGATTTGTTTGTTAATTAATTATATCCTAAATCAGAATAAAGACATTGTTTATTTTTCTGTCTCTTGGTTGTGGTTTGTGTCATCTAAAATTCTGACTTCATCTTTCACTTCACTTGGCAGATTGACTTGGTAGACTGTGGAACAGCAATTGAGGAGTCTGTCATGTTCTTCTGCATTCAGCCTTAGATGACTTAAGTAAATTTGATCGTAAAGCAACTTTTCTAAGTAACTGTTGCCTCTGCTGCCAAGAAAGACAACGCAAGCGGTAACTAGCTAAATCAAGGTGAACAGATGTTTCAGATAATTATGGATTTCCTGTTTGACTGAAACATCCGGAATATGATCTGATCAAAGCAAAGTTTGGATTCTACAGACACTTGAGTTGCCACTAATGCCGCACATGGTCAAAAATACTCAGGCGGTGTGTGATGTTTAAGTCAGATTATTTCGATAGTTGCATATTGTTGTTGGCACCCGTAAGAGTTCCATAAAAAAAATTCTCAAGCGTACCTCAGGAAGAAAAACGTCCCCTCACTAAAAACTGCTGTAAAAATAACAAAAATCAAGATTCTTTTCTACTTTAAATGAGTCAATCTTTTTAATCAACTTCAGCCTGAAACTTATTTATCAGATATTAATTTAATGTTATATTCTAATCCTCTAAATGCCAGTTTGTTTACATATCTCCACAGTATCTTCATAAAAAATAAAACACAAACTCCAAATTCCACTAAATGCAATTTAAAGAGGATTTAATTACTGTCATTATTAGAGCCTCAGCTGGGTCAATGATTAGCAGCAACATTAAATTTGAGGCATTCGTATTTTTCTGCAGTGACACATTTTTATAGCCAATTCCCTTATTAGTTCCTGGGGACAAAAAATAAAAAGAGGCCTGGACAAAAAAACCTCCAAGGAACTTTTAAGGGTTAATCATATTAATTGAATATCATTCTGCATATTTTTGCAGCATGTGCAAATGCACTGTACAACACAGAGGCTGCGCACTGGTCTTTTCCCCCAATCAAGAAAATGTATTCGTTGTTAACATTTCAGCTATGTGATCTGGAAGAAATGGAGGCCAAAAATTAATAGACAGTCAATCCACTCTGGACAATCTGGCATGTTTATTATAAAAAGGATAAGGACAAAGTTTGTATTTAATTGATGTATATGAACACATTGGTGCAAAGCAGGATTTAATGATGAGTAGAAAGAGCGGCAGTTGCAGTAAAGAACAGAAGAAAAGAACAGAAGAATGAGAGTAAACGCACGTACACTAAACTTTGGTTGCTTTTTTGCGCTGGCGGAGAGGAGACTGCACGTTCCACTGCCTTAGCCCGGGGGTTCTAAAACACAGAGTTTTAAATGTAAAGTAATATGGATTTGTCTTTTACATTCTTTAAATGTTCTGTGTCAACTATAAAAATGAATGATATGATACAGACAATATGATTTTGATTTGGTCAACTCCACAAAATATTGATTTTGTGCGGTTAGAAACGTGCTACTCACTGTGGGACATGAGGAGACCTGGACTCCTCCCCATGACCTGTAGGGATGAATGACAGATTCAAGTTGTGATTCAAGCTGTGGTAACCTGCCATTAGAGAAAATTAAAGAAAAAGAAAACGCTTGGGAATGAGCCCCAAAATCCAATTCTGTGTTTCAGTGACCAAACATGTTTGGCATTGTAGCACCCCCTAGTGCTCAAAAGATGCACACCCCTTGGTGTTTTGTCAGTATGGCTTTGAGAGCTGATGTCAAGTTGGATGTACAAGTGTTATTGTGTTGCAACTTCCTGTTTATGGCTGTCCGGCCAAATGGTATTGGTCTGAGATATCTATGAAATGGCTTTTATGAGTATTTCTAATTATTAATGATTGTCTCAATTTTGAGGAAAACTGGACCAAGTATGTGGTATATGAAAACTTATTTTATTAAAGTTAGCTTCTTGTGTCCATTGTGTCACTGCTGTCAGAGTATAATCACAAGACTCACAATTTATGGAATTGGGTTATTTACAGCAGTTAGTTGGGGTGGGGTGGGGTGGGGTGGGGGTGGGGGTTTGCTCATTTGAGCATCTCTAAAATGGCACAGCAGTCTTTCTAAAGGTCATTAAAAATAAATTTGTCAAATTTTTGCACTATTTAATTAAAGTGAGGTAAAAAGATATGGATGAACTTTTTGTTTGTTGTTTTCCCAACAGGTTTCTTTGGCAATCACTGTGAAAAGGTTTTGAATAACAAAAATCCTCCTGATGATTTCTGCTCCATTTTGATCGCCACCACCATTTTGGGGGAAATTTGTGACTGGCGAAAACTTTTTGGATAGAATCCAATATGGCAGATATCCAAAATGGTGGAGAGATACGTCATTGGATGCAACGAACCCATGTATTATCAAAATATTCAGTGAGCCGAGGGTAGTCATTTTGAGACTGGATAATCATGGTGCCAATTTTCACAACGCTTTGGCATCTGGTTCTATGGGATGTCATAGATTACGGGCCAGAAAAAAAGCAATCACTAGAAAATGTACATTTCCTAAATTGTGTGAATGCTGAGACAAGGCATAGTAGTACAATAGTAAAAGTACCAAAAAAGAATGGTAAAACTCGTACCAAGTATTATTAAGGGTAGCACCGATAGTAAAAATAAATGAAAGTACCGTATTGACCCGAATATAAGACAACCCCTAATATAAGCCTCTTTTTCACTGACCCATTTTTGGAAAAAATACTTTAATGATAAAATCTAAGGCAAACAAGACAAAATGTCGTCCATGTTGAAGATGAAGTTTTCAAAAGGGAAATAAAAGTAGCTGGAAGTGGCGTGGTTAAAATAGCTTTCATCTGCTTAATTAATTAAATACAATCTTTTTTAGATGACTTGAACAAGTGTGGGTTAAAAGAAAGAGCATTATATATCTGATTTGTGGGTAATATTTCTGTGCAGAGCTTTATAACTGTTAAAATGAATAAGATACAGGCATATTGTGTCTGAGTTACCATTTCTATTGTTTGTGTTATTGAATATCCTGTTTTTGTGGTGTATCTGGATATTATGATGATGTCACTGGAACCAAGTCGCACCTCCCAGAGTGAAATACACTCCTCTGTTACCAAAAAACCCATTAGTTAGTTATGAGCCTAATAATGTAGATCAATAAATGAAGAAATTAATGAGGAGTTTGTAGAAACACAGGTTGGCCTGCAGCTCCATCAGAGAGAAATTCAAGGAAAATTGAACAAAGGCAAAAGCATCTTACCAAGTCCTTGGTCACTGAAGATTGCGCTGACCCCCTCCTCAAACGTTAAGTTGATGTGGACCCCTGCATGAGGAAACAGTTGTGGGTTAGTACCTGTAACTACGGTAACACTAGAATAACAAAGCTGCTGCATAGAGCAGAGGCAAAGTTTCAAACAAACTATCAGCTGACAGATATTTCCAATATGAATGTTGTGATTCAGGGGTCAAATGTTTGGCCAACCTCTGATTATCTCATAACAGTTCTGAGGGATGGCAGGTTCTACTCTGAGGGATGGCTGCTTCTGTTCTGAGGGGTTTGGCTGCTTCTGTTCTGAGGGGTTTGGCTGCTTCTGTTCTGAGGGGTTTGGCTGCTTCTGTTCTGAGGGGTTTGGCTGCTTCTGTTCTGAGGGGTGGCTGTGGACCATTACATTATGTGATGATATTTACCATAACCACCCCTGGGCGTGCGTGTGCGTGCGTGCGTGTGCTGCATGACCATAACTGCAGAAGATGCAGCTCAATGAGGAAAGCTATCACAAGACTGCACTAAGCTGATGATCTGAGCATGACATGTTGCACTGCACCAGGCTGACGTTATGAATTTGAGTGTGCATTTTTTTTTCATGAGTTTCATGCCTTTCCTACTTGATATTTACTGGTAATATAAAACATGAATTTAAAAGAGATTAATTTTGTCTTGTTAGCCTTAGATTTTAACATTAAAAAGATTTCACACCTCCAGTTCACTTAGTAGTAGTCTTTAGTGTCTTCTCCAGGCCTTAATGCTGGGGTGGCGCCCCGTAAATACTTAAGGTGTTAATTTTAATAATAACAATGCATTATCATTAAATAGTCATAAATAATAATTTTCAAAATAATTAATTTCAGCCATCAGTGGAAGCACGCATGTATGTGTGTGTGTGTGTGTGTGTGTGTGTGTGTGTGTGTGTGTGTGTGTGTGTGTACGTGCGTGCGTGCGTGGGTGAAGAAGACTCACTGTTAATTAAACCTACCATGGGCATAGAGAAAGTTACCCCGACCTTGCTACATCTGTTGAATCTCTTGAAGCTTGGGGCGTTGTGTATCTTTGTGTATCCGCTGTTAAAGTGTGCTACTCCAACAGCTGGATAGTCGCAGATGTGTAACAACCTTGTAACCCTTACCTTTGGGTGTGCTGATGGCGCGGTTCTTCACAGCTCCTTTCGGCATGACTGGAAAGAAATCACAAACCATCAACACTCATCCAATGTAATCACTGTAAAATACTCATTTTTGCCGATGAGAGACTGGAACACCGACTAGAATCTCGATAAAATGATTCAGATCTTTAGTAATGAGTATACCATCACACAAACTATTGCAGAAGAGCAGACTCTGGGTCGTTGTACCTGATCTTTCCAGAATGATGGACTTGGTCTGGGTTTGCTCCTCCTGCTGCGATCCAACACGCCTGCAAACACACAAACACATTTCTGATTTTCATGTCTGAATCTTAATTAATTACCCAATCAACCTTTAGTTTTCATAATTTGATCTGATGTCTTCCTTGTGATCCTTCCTTTGGGACCACTGTATAATTTTTGTTCTGCAGAATATTTTCAGTGGGTTAAGAAATATTTGACATTAACAGTCTCCTACAGTGCTATATGTATAAAAAAGGAAATTAGATATTACTCTTTGTAAATTACTTAACCTCAATCCAATCAACCAATGGCTATGTTCACATGCAGTCAATAACCCTTTTCTAATTGGAATATTAGCAATAACTCAGTTGTGCATGGCCATGTAAACACCAATAACCCATTTCAATAACCGGAATATGCTGATATTCCATTTAAAAACCAGAAATATTACTCCTGGGTTACTCCTTTTCTAACCCCAATATTTGATCAGGTATACACCTAACGGGATCTCCCCATCAAAAGGAACATGAATTTGTGTTCTGTGCATGTTCTATTCGTGAGGAATCTTGGTCTTTGAAGTGCAGGAACTGCATGGCCTAACACAAGAACAACACCACGCCACACTTTTTGAGTGAGGAGGAACCAATCACTTCATTAGTGTGATGAAAGACACAAACATCATGGTATTTGTAGAATGTTGAAGGTAGAAAATCCAGATCGACAAAAAGGTGAGCGTCAAGTCGAGACATACTCACATGTGTCACTGGTTTGATCGGTATATCCCAATTGACTACAATGACCATGTATACAGGAACAACCCTGTTTGCTCACGCATGTAAATGGGTTATTCCCAATGTTTCAGTAACCTGGATGTAAACATAGTCACGTAGTCATACGTTAGCCGTAATGCTGATGCTGAACTGATGTAACTGATTACCCTTCTGTAATTTGCAGAAAAACAGTCATGGACTTTGGTAAAAGTTTGTCCACCAGAAATAGCATCCAGGTCTCAAACCCGAACTTCTTGAGGATCACAACCTGGGTGGGTCCCGGTCAACTAGTGATTAATTTGTCCCTATTTACTGAAGTTATTCTGTTTTGTGGTTTAAGTAAAAATGTGTTTATCTAATCTGAGAGTTGACATTTGAAGTTGTTATGTGCTATGTAGATTCAAAGAGAACAACATGATGCCAATGATGTAAACCGACCTGTCCGTTTGTGCACGTCTGGCCTGCAGAAAGTTTGGATGTGGTGGTTGTGGAGTGATGAAGTTAAATGGGAGGAGGGTCCTGGACCTGGAGGGAGAGCAGGGGTCCAAAGCCTGCAGTGATAGGAGATATAACAACACATCCACTGACTGTCGGACTCAAACACCAAATTGCACTTGTTCATAAAGGAAGACAAATAACAAAGAATACCATAGAAGTAAATTTGTTATATTATAAACCACTTCTTTTTCATTCTTCATGACTTAAGAATGTAAGTAGAAATCAAGACTATTTCATAAGCAGGCTGATAATTGGTCCACTGCTGACTAAGGCAGTTATCAAAAATCTATTGTGTTCTAACCGGCTCAGCTGCAGTTTTGGCATCTCCTGCAATGCTCCAATTGTCCATCTGCTGCTCCATCTCTTTCTCACTCTCAAGTGACTTCAACGCAAACTCCACTTCTGCTGCCAGCTGTTCATCTCCAGAGAAAAAGTCTTTGACCTTGTTGCGGTAGTCCTGCATTGTGACCTGTTGGGAAAACAGCAACCCTGGGTCATATAAGGTCACATCCTAAAAAGGCTGCTAACTCTTGCTCGGACCACGCAGAGCCACTTCCTATAGACTTTGAGACTGATGTTCAAAGGCTAATCAAAAGTTCGGCGTATAAGAGGGATACCCCTTTGATTATAATAATTGACGTTAAGTTATTTAATTTGTCAGTCATCCTGTCATTATTTGTTTTCAGGCTTATATTGACCATGAAAAAACGTTTTTTATATTGGTGATTAATCTCAACATTTCACAAAGAAAGGCTGAGAATAAAGTTGAAACATCATATCGACTTTAATCGCAACATTTATACATAAACTTCTTTTATCTTTTTCCCAACATAAAAAACAAGTGGGACCTCACCATACTGGCATCGAGAACCGAAAACCTAACACATTGTTCTGTATAAAGGATATGTTTTTGAGCATATTGTATATCATATTTACATTCTATCAATATTATTATGTATAAAGTTGGTCTCACCTGCAGGTAGGACATTAGGTCTCTAAGAACAGGAGAGCGTTTCTGCTCCAGAAGGTTCTTCAAGCTGATGATAAGAGGCACCGTGTTCTGGATGAAGGCCTTTTTCTGGACCTGTGGAACAAATGATAAAGCTATGGGGAGCTCATCCAACAGCTGAACATTTAGTCAACTGTTTCTGTAATGTGGTTACATTGATGTATTACTGGATATGTGCAGCAGAGGCTGAATGTCCGTCACTTCCTGTTACCTCACTCTGCTTCCTTATACTGTTTTCTTAGTAATTCTAACTTTTTGGTTCAATAAATGTACTTTGTACAACTTCTTATATCTTAAAGATACCTTATTCTTTGCGAGACTCCCCCCACAGGTGTGCAAGGGAGAAGTAGCTCTGACTACGCAATGGGATGAGCTGGTGTTATTTTAATTTCCTTATGGTTTTATTTTTGAATGGTCAGCATGTTGAGGAACCAGGGGTTATACAGAGACACAGCTGCTGTATTTTCTGGAAACACGGTAAATGGACAACCAGATGCCAAAAATACTTAAAAACGGTATTTTTGAAGGATACATCCTGTTGACTCCACCCACGTACCTGTGAAACCACCTTCTTTTGTGCAGCCTGCATGACTGCTTTGGCCATGTTTGCCATGTTCTCCTCTTCTACCTCCTCCCCCACAGAGGATCCTGCTGGAGCAGCTATGTCCTGCAGCTTCATTTCCTTTAGACTCAAGATCCTGAAGGTCTCTGATAAAATGTCTGCACCATCTGCATCTAGGGGCAGATCCTCATCTGCAAAGCATTCTGGAATAGGAAAAAAAAGATCACTGGTCATCACTGCTCCTGGCGCGAATTGAACAAAGAATTACTGAGTACATACCCAACACATTTTGGTTGATCTTGTTGGTGATGTTGAAGCGCTGAGCGTCAGTAAAATGCTCCAACAGAAAGCGGTAGATCTGAAAGCGCTTCTCCTGGTTATGATCTCCTTTGAGGGAGAACTGCATCTTCTCTCTGCAGAGATTGTTATTGTTTCAATGGCACAAAAAGTAAAATCAACATCACATTCCACATTTATGGGTGCCAAGATGGACCCGATGGGTTATGTCTCCAAGTGTCCTACCTCTCACTTTGAGGGAATTTGTTGTAGGATTTGTGTTTGCTGTACGAGTTGAAGTGGAAGATACACTCAATAAAATGCTGGCTGAACATCTCTGGGTTCTTCTTCAGCAGCAGGTGGACTACGCAGTATTCACACAAGCTGGTGTAGGAAATAATAGGTAGAAATTGTTATTTACATTAATAGCCAAATAGTTTTTCACATCTCCAGAGTCAGTTTGCTGGTGTTGGAGGACTGCTGGTTCACAGCAGTCGCATTCTAGCAAGATGATATGAACCAACTTTGATTGGCCTCATTCTGTTTTATATTACCTGGCAATGGCAGGATCTGGATCAACGAGCACTCGTATGAAGCGGAAAAAGAGCGAACCCTTCCATTTCACAAATTCCTCCTAAAAGAAAAGAACAGATAGTGAACCATGGAAAATTACAGGACAGAAAAACACAGAAGAACTAAAACTAGACATGAAAAAAATGCTTCAATACCAGAGGTCTCCTTAAAGGGATAGTTCGGATTGTATTTTTTTTTTTTTTTACATGAAGTTGTACGAGATCCTCAGTATCAGTGTCGTTCATCAGCAGTGACTTTTCCTCCACTGCATCCCGTGAGCAGAGTTCCGTCTCGGTTCTGGTGTTACAGAAAGTAGTTCCGTCTAGTTGCTAGGGTCATATCGATAAAGCATTTCGCTCCAAAATACAATATGCGTTCAAAAGAGTAAACCATTTGCATCACGAATACTTGGCCACAAAAAAGTCCGACCTCGCAATCACCCGGCACTATTTTCCCTCCCTTCGTATCACTGAGTGCGCGTTTACATGCTCCAAGAGAGACCACTGCGACAAGTCTTCTCTCGCTTCCCAGCGGTCTCCTTCCGTCTCCTTCCTCCATTCAGCTGATGGAAAGGTCGCGCAGTGATACGAAGAGAGGGAAAATAATACCGGGTGATTGCGAAGTCTGACTTTTTTGCAGCCAAGAATTTGTGATGGAAATGGATTACTCTTTTGAACGTATATTGTTTTTTGGGGCACAACGCTCAACTGAATCAATTAGAATTAATTGAAGAGTATCAGCCATTCGCTGGCTATTCTCTATTTAGCAACCACAATATAACTAATCGATCCCACTTTATGGTTATTAGCCATGTTTTTGTGTTGTAATTACATATGTGTATTGTCTGATTCTAGTGCAAAGCCACTGGCCTTTTTCAGCAAACTCATCTCTCCTTTCCAAAGCCAGGTCTCCGGAAAGACTGAAAACTAACCTTTTCACCTCATAAAAAGATCAGATCTATGCTGACAAGATGGTACCAGCTGCAGTAAATGTAAATCCTATGCTGTTTTACTGTTTAGACAACTCGTTTTGCTGCCCTGACCCACACTACACACATGTCTATATCCAGATTTGTGAGAATACTGCAAAGCTGTGTGATGACTGGGTGGGGCTTTGTACTTGTCCCATCTACAGTAAGCTTTGCCACCGTTAAACTTCCTACCAATGATGAAACAATCCTGGTTAACATTATCGAGACTATTTCAGCAGATTATAGACTTACTCTCTTCCTCGATTTGGGCAATAAGACATTATGCCTTGTTGATCGCAATCACAGTATTGCTAACAAACATGCTTTTTGATACCTTTTATCAACCCTCAAATCACACAGATCCGTGTAGACCCATGCTGGGTGAAATTATTTGACGACTGAGAAGAGGATCAAGCATGTGAGCTTCTTACATTAAATTAATTTAGTTTTTGTGAGTTATGTGTTTAAGATGGAATTTCCACCATAGTGGAGGTACAGGTTAGTTGGAAAAGAGCTGTACCTACACCACACCTCCAATCTTTTATGAGCACATCCAAATTGGAAATGTCAGGATTCACACTAAATCCAACACTAAATCCAACATATTAACAGGGGTTACAAATGCAATAATGCTTGAGAAATACAACCACTCTTCCAAGAACAAAAAACTCTTTAAAGCTCTCCTGTAGTTTAGTTGTGTGTGGAAGTGCTCTCACCTGCAGGAGATTGGTCAACATGATCAGAGTCTGCTCCCTGATGATGGCTTCATTGTCTCGCAGGCAGGCAGAGATGTTGGGGATGTAGTGATCCACAATATTTGTGTATCGAACACACAGATCACACATGATCACCACCACGTTGTTGCGCACAGCAACCTCTGTGCCGACCTCGAGCTCCCTGGCAAACACTGGCAGGTACTTCTGAACAAGTTCTTCATGCTGCAGACACAGTTTGCCTGAGTAAGGAGGAAGGGAGAGGAAACATTAGGCTAATGATTGAAATAACTCTACTGAAGTTACATGGTGCCTCTGAGACAACACAAATCACATCAACAATCATCTTCTCCGAGAAACTCGAAGGGGGACACCTTACCTAGAGCGATGACTCCGTGTGCTCTAACTCCCATCGGCATGGCGTTTGATTTGAACTGGGACAGAGGAAGTGAGGCTGGCTGCTCCTCCTGGCCCTCTGTCAGCCCCCAAAAAGAATATCCATCTTAGAAACGTCAACAATGTTCCCACATCTGACACCTACATACACAATTTATGGCACATGGTGGGATTTCTGTTCAGCTGCCAGAAAGATGATTCCCAGAACGTTCAAATCAGAATGATCAGTGGGGAGATGGGGATGTTGCAGCCAAATTGGGGTTTATTATACACACAGTCACTGCCTCAGTATCCCAGAAAAGCTGTCAAATAGTGAGAGTCAGCAATATTCATAGAATATATATATATATATATATTCATAGAACTGTTGTCAAAGAAACAGGGCCAGAGTACCTGCTTTGTTTAAGTAGACTACGATTAGGGTCCAAGCCTGTGTGTGGAGGCCCTAATGTGTCCCATTTTATCAGCCTTCTTTACTTGCAAGCTTTGTTTTTGTCTCGTTAATCCTTTTGCAGATCATGTTTCTTTGTTGATAATGAGCATAAGTGCACATGGCAGCGCTAAAATCAGAGCTTCTCCTCCCACTGACCCTACCTCTACACATGTGCACCCATTTGTATGTTGTGTGTTTACTTGTGTATAGAATAACTGTATGTTTAGTCTATATATTCAAACTCATCTATATAATATGTGTACATCTGTATATTAGTCTATATTCATACTCACCCACATATTTAAAGCTGCACAGTGGTTGATAGAACTCTATATATCTTTTCACAATGCCTATATCTGTGTATTTGAATGTATCATTCTAACCATTGCCTTCAGACTGTGAAAATAACTATGGTTCTTTTATCTGGACATACATATATACTGTATATAATCATGCACTTTCCGTATACAACAATGCACTACTGGATTGGATGCAATATAAATTCTTTGTAAATTGATTTTTGGGGCTAGGGGCAGATTATATATTACTCCTCTTTTTGCTCCCTTTCATGCAAATTTAGGAACGTTTGTGTATACTTTATATGGAATTGTTCTGATTATAATCAATGAATGAAATAAAACATTTCTAAAAAGACAATTACAACTTTTCATTGCTCTGTACTTGTGCACTTGTAATGACAATCAATTTCAACCCTAATCCTAATCAACCCCCCCCCCCTTCAGAACCTTAAAATACACACCGTCTTTTCTGTGTTCATTGTCCTACCTGTGAGTTCGTTTGAATGTGTTGTCAGCACAGATTCCACCAACAGGACCATTCTCTTCGTCACCCTGGCAGGACAGTGGAGTGACACCATACCCAGAGTGTGGAGGTGTTTTATCTGGAATACAGAGTCTGTTGATATCGGAGCAGAGAGGGCACTGGGCATGCTGTGGTGATTGTTCTCACCATGAGGTCCTCACTGAAGTTCTCAGCTCCTTTTTCACTCAGGATGATGTCAGCTAAATAAGCTTCACAGAGAGACACCAGCTCACCGCAGTGATGGTTCATAAAAGCCTTAGAAAAAAAAAAAACAAGATTCTAAAATCCAATTCAATTCTTGTCTCCTTGTGTACATAAGGTTCTCCCATCTCAAACAGTCTCTCCTGCAGTTTGTGCTTCCTCCCCTCCTCTCTCTTTTTACTCCCTTCAGGAGCTGACATTGAACTATTGCCGTCATCATCATTAGGATTTCTACATCTGGCACATAATTGTCCCTGCTGAATTATTATGGCTAGTTGACAAATTTGCAAAGAGCAAGCTTTAGAGAAACTGGAAATTCCCTTTGACCATAAAAAACAAAATTAATAAATAAGACATTTGTATCATCTGATTGAGTTGAGAAATAGCATAGTAAAGGCAGGCAGTGACATCATCAAACTCTTGAATATAGCCAATGTAGTAGAAAAAAAGTATATAAAAGTTACTGCCAATGCATGAAAAATGACGAAGCACAATCTCCAACCTGAGACTGTTTCACATCTTCACTGCTGCCGAGTTGGTAAAGAGTCTCTACGGCAGCGCTGATGACTTCTAGAGACAAAGTGAAGGTCTTCAACCAAGCCATTAAATCATCTGGAAAGACAGAAAACACAGCTGGTCAACTGGGGAATCCTGTGAATCTTCCACAATCCAATCACATGATGACCACTCACCAACAATCCTGCTCTTGGTGTATCCATTTAAATGAGAAGCAATGGCTCCCATCACTGACAGGATGTGGCAGTGGGTTGTCATATTCACATCCTTTGAACTGGGAGAGATTCAAATGAGTTTGACATTTTGATCTAAACATCAGAATGCAAATGTTGTAAATAGGGTTGCAAAGGGGTGGAATTTCCTGCAAAGTTCATTAAAGATTCCTGAACATTTCCATGGGAATGAAACCAAGAGGGGGGCATAAGAGATATGTATGGGTCTGGTAAATACCTGAATCTTTTATTTTTCCATTGTTTTTTTATTGTTCTGTGAAAGCAACCATTAAAGTTCTACAGTTCTAAACACTGATTAGTGTCATTTATAAATATTGCATCAGGCATATTTGCATGTGTGTTTGCTTATGACAAATATCTATGCCTATATTCATGACTGTTAGACTCTGCTAGACTTAGGTAAATGTCCCCCAAATTCCCTGAAAATTAATTTATAATGTGATAAAAATATTGCATAGACACGTTTGCATGCATGTGGGCTTGTTTAATAATCAAAAAATTCCCGTTAATTTCCATGGAAATGTTCCTACTTTTAAAATTCCCAGAATTTTGCTACCTAGTTGTAACGCAGTGCTGCTGCTCTGACCTGACCATACTATCCCAGGCGTCCAGGATCTTATTGTATGACATTTTGGGTGATGAGGCAGCAACTTTGGAGAGTAGCAACCAGGCCCCCGCACAGTGCTGAGTCTCCATGTGTGAGATGAGGCTGGCGATGAACGTTGATGTGAACTTGTTTTGTTTAGACCAGAAGGTGAAGGCCCGGCTGAAGTATCGACTGCACAAACATTGAAAATGACATCAATTTGCAGAGATGCACAATGGATGTAAAATTGTGTTGAATTTTTTCTTATATTTTTCTGTAAAATGTGTTAATCCTAGTTAATTGGAGCAAATATTTGACAATAATCTATATTTATGCTAATGCTAAAAAGATTATACTTGATTTAGTGATGCGTTCTGGACTAGAATGTATAATGTTGAGTCAACCTGAGGTTCTGGCACTCGTTGCAAAGCATATCCAACAGGTCCCAGGTCAGCCTCTGCTTGGCATCCAGGCGGTGGTCGACAGAATACGGTTTGACTTGGCATAGCAAGACCTGCTCTAGATCCTCCAGAGCTTTCTCCTGGACCGAGTTCTCAGAGTCCAACAAAGCTGGCAGGACACTGTGAAGCCATGCTTTCTGCACCACAGCGCACCCCGGCTGGGTCTGGGGGTAGAAGCATCAGCAGGCAAACTTTTATGGTAACTTGTCGAAAAAAAAACATACAATTTGACAAGACCACTCAACTAAAGAGTGCCAAGTAATCTCTGAGAATTAATAAATCAATCAAAGAGCTTTTTGCGTTCCGTTCTCGGTGGCTGGCTGCACTCACAGCAAGGAGGTCACCCACACACTGCAGAGCTTTCTTCTTCACAGACACAGCCGGGTCTCTGCAGCGCTCGGACAGCACAGACAGGTTATCCCAGGACATCGGGATGACATCATGTTTCAGAAGACCCACCAGTGCCTGAGGAGAGACAGCAGAGTAAAAGCCTCTCGATCACACCGTCTCATGAGCCTCATAGATTTTTATCAGAGCACAGGTATCATTACAAAGGTAAAGAAAAAAAAAAAATGTTAAGCCCAAAGTAACATGTATATTCATGAAAACATTTCTTATATAAGGAGTTTAGTTCACTTATTTTGGCAAATATGCTTCTGTTAATCACAGAAATAAAACTCTGAATTTAAAATGAACATTACACCGATAGGGTTGCAAAGAGGAACATTTCCAGTAAATTTCAGGAAAGTTTCCTGAATTCATGTTTTTTGTTGTTCTGTGAAAGAAACCATTAAAATTCTACAGTTCTAAAAACTGATGAGTGTCATTTATACATGTTGTATCAGCCATACTTGCCTGTATGTTTGCTTATGACAAATACCAATGCCTAAATTCATGACAGTTAAACTCAGTTAGGGAAAAGTCCCTGAAAATGTATAATGCAATTTAAAAATATTGCATTAGACATGTTTGCAGACATGTCTGCTTATAAAAAAAACAAAATGTTTCATATATATATGGATATTCCCAGGTAAATGCAGTTCATACAAATTCCCATCAATTTCCAAAAATTCCCAAGGTAAGTTTCCAACTTTGAAAATTCCCTGAATTTTAAAACACTACTTACCAATAAATGCGTTTCAGATAATCAAGCAAATGATTAATCACAGAAAAAGCTATCACACCATTACTTACTTCATTTTGTTTGTTCGTCAGAGAAAATTTCAAGCCACGTCAATGCTGCTCTAAATATCATCTTTTAAAAAACCTTCAAGGAACCTTTGGATGTTCTTCAATCTGGAAACTTTGTAAGGACATTTTTCAAACATTTCTTTACTAAATCTAGCGAGCTGCTATATTAGCCATAGCACCTTCGGGTTAGACATCCGGTCACCCACCAGGTCCCACATACCTGTAGCGCTGATTTCCTCACGTTAGTCTTTGAGTCTTGTACACGCCGCAAAAGGAGAGCCAGATTCTCTTTTGCTGCATAGAAAAATAAACAATGACTCCAACCACCATGAAAAAATGTTGAATTGTCAGAGTTTTAGTCAACACGTGACTGTCTTGAATGCTCAACCATCAGGCATATAATAAAGTTTAGGAGACCCACCATCAGAGTCCAGGTGCTCGGTGCTACTGATCTCCACAGTCCTGAATGGCAGAGTGCGGTATGTTTTCTGAGTGTGTTGTGAGCTGACACTTCCTAAAACACAGCACCACATCGATCAAACATCTCCATTTCATCAAACAGTGCACAATGTTTGTCGTCAGGGGGCTGCAACAACAGCTTCTATGCATGGATAGCAATCATCAATGGGCGGGCTGGTTTAAAATGATAATATTCTTAAAATATTAATTTAATTTCTGATAATACTCAAGTCTGCACTTTAGGTTTACTGAGAAGCAAAAAAAACCCATTAGTGGTTCCTTTAACTCAGAAATTTCAAAATAAAGTATAAGAAAATGAAGAAAAGCTAAATGACTGGAGCGCCACTGGTGTCCCTCAAACCACTGGTGCACATGGAATGGAACAATGACGAGGGAAAATAGGAAGATTATGTCAAAAAAGGCATACAAAAAGTCCAGGTCCAGGCAAAAAAAAAAAAATAGGCCTTTAATTCAATGCCCGTGAGTCATTAAAAAAACACAAACGTGTATCAGCTTGCACCTTCTTCAGGGTGTGACACCCCATTGAATTAAAGGCCTTTCATTTTTCAAAAGCACTCCGAGTGCCTGGACCTGGATTTTTTTAATGCTTTTTTCCCATTTTCCCTTGTCAAAGTTTTAAAAAAAATTGAGAAACAACCACATGAATTTGTAATAAATTTGCTGAGTAAACCCTATTGTTACTATTGGTTCAGCTGCGGTGTAGTGGAGTAGTGTAAGATTTTCTTTTTAATAAACATGCTGTTTTTTTGTAAGTATCGTTTTTGCATGGGAAATTCTGGCAAGTAAATAATAATTCACAGAGGTTCACTGAAGCATTCACAGGAAGGAAGGAATCAAAGCAGTGTACCTGCTGTGGTTTCACCTTCCAGCACCGTCTGGGTTCCAGCTGAAGAAAAAGTCAATCTTACTTTAGTAAGCATCTCAACAACAACAAAAAATCAAAACTCCTTTTTTATGGTGATGGCTCAAGAGTATCACAACTTTGCCACCCCCTTTCTTTTTTAAATTGTGGCTCCTCTTGCCTCTAGTATTAAATAGGTGACACCTGTGAGCTACAAACGCCGGCACCAACAAAATGAAGAGAACTTTTTTTTCTTTACTGGCTGAGAAAAGGTTGTGCACAGCGCGGGTGGCGTTGAGTGACGGCAGCTCCAAACACTGAGCCAGGCAGGCGAGGGCGTGGCCTTGGACGGTGGGTGAGACGTCGTTCCGACGCGCAAACAGCAGGCGCTGAATCAGAAACTCGTGTGGCAGGAAGACTGCGAGCTCAGAGTCCGGACAGTCCTCTGACCTCCTCTCTGGCTGACCCAGTAAAACCATCACCACGTCGACTGAGAACAGGCGACACACCATCTACAGAAACAGTCGACGTTGTTATTGGATAAATCTGTCTGTTTGATGAAATATGTTCTAAAAGAGTTATTTGGAGGCCTCACCTTTTGGTGCCTTGAATAGTTACACACCCACTTTAAAAAGCGTGCATACTCGGTATGTGCCATCCCAGACGTCAGAGTTCCTACAGCCTGGGCCCCGTGGGTCCGGAACTCAACTTTCTCTACCATCTAAACATCCACAGCAGACAAATTACATCACAGCAACACAAATACACAATTTAAGGAGGGAATCAGTAAATCAGTAAAGGAATCAATTAGGCCTTTTCTAACTGGAATATTAGCAATAACCTAATTGCGCACAGCGATGTAAACACCAATTTGAATCACCTGAATATGCTCATATTCCATTTTTCCCAAATATTACCCCTGGGTCACTCCTTTTCTAAATCAAATATCTGATTATGTATACACCAATCGGGATATCCACATCACAGGGAACATGAATTTGCGTTCTGCGCAGGTTCTATGGGTAAGGAATCTTGGTCTTTTGAGTATGGGAACAGCTTGTAAACATGCCCAAATGCAAGGATAACACCACTCGGTGAGGAATACTGTCAGATACTGGTGGTGGGTCAGTACCAGCTCCAAAGTGCAAAAGAAGGTGACTGCTAACCAGGCTGATCATTATCTGTTGTGCTGGCGTTTTGAATACAGGAAGAAGAAGAAGAAGAATGATGCGCATTGCGTTATGATGTTCTCTATGCGTCAAGACTTTGTCCATGCGTCACTGGTTTGATCAGGATATCCCAATTGTTTAAAATTATCATGGTTGTTCCAAATGTTTCACTAACCGGGATATGTACCTTGACCCTAATATTGACTGCATGTAAACGTAGTCAAATGTCATTGCAAATAGCTGCAACAGTTTGAGATACACACACACACACACGTGTATATATAAAAAAATATATATATATACTGCCTTCATATCTAGTACACCTCAACAGATGACAGAGATTTTATGTATGACACCAGAGAGCCCGAGATCCGAGCATTGTTGCATTCACCTGGAAGCAGATGTGCTGCAGGAGGATTTGTAGGTAAGGCTGCGCCAGCGTCTTCAGGTCATCCACAATGTGACTGTAAGTGATTCAAGGACCACAAAGATATATAATTTTAGTTGTTTGTTTTTTTTTTACGTGTAAATTCTCACCGAATTCAAATTCATTTAAATTTCATAATGACCATTCTATGTTATGTATGCTTAATTTGTAGTTAGCTTGTTGATGTAACATCAAACATAATTCAACTGGCCATATAAGTTTATATTCAGCTTAAAATGCTTGTGAAGCTTTTCCTTCATTTCAGTTTAAAAGAAAAATTAATTAAAGTTAAGCCTCAACAGAAAAATACTTGAGGTGTGTGTGACTCACTGAGTGTTTGACATCTGCTCGCAGGGTTGCAAGGAACACAGATTAAGAGCAGTCACTCGACAATAACACCACTTACCTCACAAAATGGATGGCTTGTTGGCGAATGGTGAGAACAGCCTGGCTGGCTACGAGAGGCGTGGGCCTCCCTCTGCTGCCTTTATCCATCATCAAGATCACATAAAGAAGCTGGTGGAAAACCCTCCGCAGGGACTAGAGGGAGCAAACATAACTTTGGTGTTATTGTGACGCAAGTAACTAACATGAAGCGGCATTTGGGGTGGCATGGCTCAGAGGGTAGAGTGGCTGTCTTGTAACAGGAAGGTCACCAGTTTGAGCCACCGGCCTATAAAAGCTCATGTTGAGGTGAGCAAAGGAAAACCCTCTTCCATGAATTTGGGCATGATTGTGAGTGTAAATGGGTCAATGAAGTCATGTACTGTAAAGGTTGTAAAAGTGGTATAGAAATACAGGACATTTAACTACTATTTGTTGCGGCACTGTAAAATGAATTGTAAAATACCTCTTTTTGGTCTCCATGTTTTGGCAGGCAGAGCAGCTGTAGGCCACAGAAAGCCATTTCGGGAATACTCTTCATCTTTGTGAAGTCCCTTGAAAAACATCAAATTAGAAATGACTGAAAATTAGAAATGAATCCAAAAATCCTGGATGCACTGTCAGGAGCCGGGTTACTCACTCTCCATGTGCAAAGTTTAGTTCACCAATGATTGGCTCAAAGTACAGCAGCTTACTGAAGACCTGCAGACAAAAGTTGGGATAATCGTTCATATATCCCAAAAAGGTGATATGAGGGTAAAAAGTAGAGCGACAATGGAGTCGGTGATCACCTGGGTACAGCTACTGGCACTTTGTGGTCTGTCCTTAAGTGGGAACGTTTGCAGGAGTTTGAGAATGCTTTGAATCAGAAGAACTACAGCATCTCTGATCTTCATCAGGTCCTGGGCCGAGAAATGAAGCTCCTCCTCTTCCGCCTCCTCCTCATCTTCCATCTGAGGCTAACAAACACAGCCACCTCAGACAGCACCTCACACATACCACCATTGCCTTACCGATGTCCAGAAAACATCACACCCAACAAAATTGCTTCCATTCTGTGTGAAGAGTAAATAAATTAAATTCTTGTGACTTCTCAGACCTCTTGATTTTCCTTCCGATGAGGTTTGGAACGCTTGCCCTCTGCTTGGCAACCCTTCAGAATGTGCTTCTTTCGTTTCTTTGCAGAGTCCTGAGGCCAGCAGTGAGATGTCATGTTCAAGCAGGTATCTAACAGAACCTCATGGAAAACCTTGTTGGCGATGCTCCCTAGAAGGAGTGCACACAGATACAGGAATCTGTTATTCCTGAAATGTTTCACACAGGATCACAAACACACGTGCATGATCTCCACATACTTCAGACTTAAAATGATGCTTACCAGGGATTCCCAGCAACACCAGGTAGAATGAAGCAGCATGCAAGCTGACCACCCTCTTTTGCACATCGGCTGCTTTGCTTTTTCCTGTCAAGATAAAGTAGGATAGCACAGCCACCAGAGACTTGACCGGCACCTCATTCTCCCTCAGCAGGGCCCAGATGTTCTGCAGTGTCCAAGACAACCAGGAGTTAGTGCAACCACACAGGAGAACAGATCCAAGACACCAAAATGTCAATACACTATAAACATTTGTTAAAAACTTAGTTTACAAATTAAGAACAGTTGTTATAGGGTGTTTTTTTTTTTTTTTTTAAATAAAAAGAATTTATAAACTGAAAAAAGATCAAATTGTGTCCACTAGCTCTTTGATAGATGTCAATCAATCAGTGAATGGTGTGACACACTGCTCTCCCAAAGAAGAATATACTGACACTAACTACCGGTACATAATAACTGTACGGATCAATACCTGTGATACGTCTTCGCTGCTTGAGGATTTGTGGAGTTTAGCAGCATAAGCGGCTAAACACTGGTACAGCTTTCTGAAGGCCTGGTTTCCACTGGTTTCAAACGCTTCTTCTATGGTGTCTTCAGCTGGCACACTCTCAGTGAATTCAGTGTCCCAGACTGCGTCCACCCAAGCTGGCAATTACAATAAATATTACAAAACGAGATGAGAATTGGAATTGCTGTCAAACATGACGACAAAATACATTTATCAAAACAGATATTCTGGCAGATGTATTTCCCCTGCTGACTGAAACAGGCAACTGTATTAAACGCTGGTGCAACTTAGCCAAATGCAAACACATGAGGGTGACTTTCCCATTCAATATTTTGAGCAGTGCAACGTTGAACTGGAACTTTTGAGATCCAAAGAAAGTCACTGATCAGTTACCCATCCGGGTTCCAGTCCTAATGAGCCTGTGAATTAAAACATCACAAACTCACATCTGCAGCTATTTTGTGTGCAGTATGAGGAGACATCTTAGCAACAGCTTTAAAGCCAGGGGTTACGAGAATATATCAATATATGAAACAGACTTGTTTAAAAAAAGACATCTCCTAACATCTAGTTGTTAGGAGAATAACTCCACTCAGCCGTCAGTCAATCCAGGGTGCCCAAACGCCTTGTTTCCCGGGACCTGTTCTTACATCCTGTCCTGGCCATTCGGTTGTTTGTTTGTTTGTTTGTTTGTTTTGGTGATGAAAATGTCCTGGATTTCATTGTTTTCTTTTTTTTGTGAGGTTATTTCTATCATGATTGCACTCCTGAGATTTGAGGGTTATTTTTGCACTACTGAAATGTGTCAAAGAGAGATGATTTGGGCAATAAAACATGTTTGCTACCCCCAGAAGCCTCTCTGCCCCCGTGTCTGTGGCTATAGAAAGCGCAGTGTAGGTGGACATGTCCTGTCCGCACAGAGGAGGCAGACTGTAAGTGTGTGAGATGACATGACGTGAGGACCTGACTGCGGGTCCAGTGTCCTGGCTCTGCGAACCAACACATGGTCACTTTACACCAGCCGTGAAAGGGCCTCCGTCTCAAAGGTGACAGAAGACGAAAACATCGCGGTGAGGAGAAGAACGGTGAGTCAATGACATCACTTATGCAAGTATATTGAGCAGTGTGTAAAAGTAGCAACCCGAGCAAACACTGGTGCTCCCGGTGCTCCCGGTGCCCCCGGTGCTCCCGGTGCTCACGGTGCCCCCGGTGCTCACGGTGCTCCCGGTGCCCCCGGTGCCCCCGGTGCTCCCGGTGCCCCCGGTGCTCACGGTGCTCCCGGTGCCCCCGGTGCCCCCGGTGCCCCCGGTGCTCACGGTGCTCACGGTGCTCCCGGTGCCCCCGGTGCCCCCGGTGCCCACGGTGCCCACGGTGCCCCCGGTGCTCACCGCACTCAGCACTCAGCACTCAGCGCCTGATCTTATAGTGCGACTCAAACACACGTCCAACCATCGCCGAACGACGACGAGAACCACAATCATGCAGCAACACGTCGGTCCGGGCATATTTCCTCTCCGACTCACAGCATCGATGCTAAATAGTTGTCGTCTTACCTCGAGGTATTCGATTTAACCTCAAAAACTGCAGATGAGACATCAAATCCATCTTGTCACCGCTCTCGGCTTTCAACAGCCCGCCCAAACAGACCGGGACTGCGCATGCGCCGAGACAAACTTCTTCGCCTCTATATTTGCAGGTTTATGCGTGTATATCTCCTGAGCGCCCCCTCAGGTTGGGAAGGGTACTTCATTTATGACCAATGTGCTTCTTGGGAGCGCTGTGGAATCCTGTCATATGATATAAAATGATATATATGTTTGTGTATATATATACATATGTATATGGAATAGGATTAATAATAAATACAATCTTTTAAAATAGCAAAAAATGAAGAGTAGCTCAAGAATGTAAATCATCCAAGAAAATACACAATGTCAAAATTAAACCTTTTAAACGATTTTCGCATGTCATCATAAAACAATTGGCCTTTTGCTTGTGACCAATCTGCGTCCATATATCTATTGTTATTTCACATCAATCAATGATCTCCATATTATCCCACAAAGAACACATAGGACTGATCTGTCACACCATATCAAATGTACAATTGTAATTTGCAATTAGAACTCTTTGAATATTATCAGAGCAATTTAAAATGACATACCTATTTCTAAAAAGAAAGGAAGAACCAGGCTTTTGTATTTCTCAGAAGCAGGTCAGATCTTGTCATTACTCGGTAATAAAGATTGTTGCAGAAAATGAAAAATATTTCTCGTCTCATTTCTCATTTTTAAGTAACAAAATTCTTATCATGACAAACGATATTATGGGCTGAAGACTTGATATAATAAAACTGGCTGTATGAAGAGAACCGACACATCAAGTCACCCACTAACCTTTGGACTCTGACTCCTGTTCAAACCAGTCGGGAAGTGTGAGTCTCTCTATCATTCAACAGGATGTTCAAACTGTCCCACCTCTTTTCGCCGTTTGGACTTGTATGAGCCACTCTGAGTCCTGTTGCAATTTCTTCTCCTCTGTTTCCTTCTTTATAAACCTCTTCATAAATCTTTTGTATAACTACTATCACATCTGTTCTCCTTTTCCTCTCACTTGTTCTGCTATAATTCTTTCTTTTCACTTAATTGCAGCCTCTCCCTCTACTTGTGAGGAAACACTGACATTGTTGTTTATTTCTGAAATGATATGTATCCACCTATCAGTTTATGCATTCCGCCTGTGTATGTGTGTGTGTGTGTGTGTGTGTGTGTAGCTGTACATTCTTCCCTTCCAGCCATTGTGTGCAGGAAGCAAACGTGAGTGACCATGTTTGGTGTGGGGGGGGTGTGGCTCACCTCGAACGAGCCTTTGATGTTTTCCCGCACCGCGCTTTCGCGGGAAACATCAGATTGGGGTCGTCGTATATGTCCACTCAGAGGGGTTTCCGTGCTGAGATTATTTCCTGTACTGATTAAAATGTCCCTTCATGCGTATCGTGTGTTGGACTCGTATATCTCACAGCATATGCCCGTCACATGGATTGCCACGCTGACATTCACTGCGAAAATGCAAAGTTATCATATTCGTAAACTAAAAATAATCCTGTTTTATAACAAATGGTTTCGCCCAAACTGGCGCGAAATGTGACCATAGTCCCGCCCAGTGGTTGCGTCAAGTGTCTGGAAGTTATACCAGGAAAAGTCTACATTTGCCTTCAAAATAAAAGCCAAACCTCCGCTTGAGGCGGCCCGCGGCACACACACCGCGTGCGATGCTTTTATTTTGAGGGATTCTCTCTGCGCTTGAAAGTAACTTGCCGAGCACTGTGGTCGTTTGTCAGGACTCGCCTGTTCGCCGTGTGGATGCTTCTTCGAGCAGTCTACGGTCACTTTGCTCCCGGTAAACCGACATTGTGGATGCCCTGAAACATCTGGCTTCCAGAAACCTTTGTCAGCCAATTTCAACAACAATTCAGCTCGCCTTGTCCAGTACACAGGAGAGTTGAGGAAGTGTTGGATAACCTCCTCGTGTTGCCTCTTTGACGAGCAGACGACCACGCTCCTCTACAAGGTCCTCCTGACGACCATGAGCTGGTAAGTTGGACCGTTTGTTCTTCTCTCCCGGTGGTGGAGGAGAGGAGAGAGGAGAGAGGAGAGAGAAGAGAGGAGAGGAGAGGAGAGAGGAAAGGAGGAGAGAGGAGAGAGGAGAGGAGAGAAGAGAGGAGAGGAGAGAAGAGAGGAGAGAGAAGAGAGGA
>CAESWR010000114.1:22272-42272 GCA_903171835.1 Mullus surmuletus | reverse complement strand
CCAGTGTGAAACCTGAAATGTCTCAAGTGGTTATCACCAAGGAAATGGAGCAGGAAGAAGAGAAACTGATGGCAGAAGGGGACAAAATCAAGAAGGAGATGCTGGCAAAGGTTTGTTGCTGTCATGGCGGAAGAATGTCTTTTCATCAAATTTCACATCACTTGGAGCCGTTTAACAGCTCCAAGTGATGTGAAATTTGATGAAAAGACACCGTCTGTATTCCATCATCCAGGTCTTTATTTGAATGCTGATATCAACCATCCAGCCAATGCTATAATCCCTTAGTTTGAAACAACTATTTTGTGATTCTCACCACAAGGCCCGGGAATCGTGGGAAAGAGAGACACATGACATCCGCTTGAAGAGGCTTCAGCATCTGCTCCAGAAGAGCAACATCTACTCCAAATTCTTGCTAACTAAAATGGAGCAACAGCAGAACGAGGTACATGATGTTTTCTCACCCCGGTAATAACCTGTGTAATAATCTCTGTGCAGTCGTTAACACCAGAGCACAGATTTGTATCATTTTTTGAACATGTTATTAGTCATTTTCTACAATTCGTTAGATTTCGCCCAATTGGTAAAGTCTCACTTTTTGGAGTCTGATGCAACAGACCTTTCAAATTGTGCCCCATTTCATAGGCCCCGCCCCCCTCAGAGAGTGGGCGTGACATGATTGCAGAGAACTCACAGTCTGCCAATGTTGGCAGGATGCCACTGTAAGCAGCTATCGCTGAGCATTAATTGGCGCTGAGGTACCAGTGTTAACAAGACTGACACGAGTCCGGACCTGCCAGAAGTAAAAGCACACAACTCCTTTGAAGTCTCGGGAGTCACTGGTGTTGGTGGTTGTAATGGCTGACAATGTCTGACATTTTCAAGATTGTTGAGTAGTGGTCCAATATACAGGTTTTCATGGTCGGAGCTGGTTGGAGCTGCACAGAGCTGGAAAGTGGTGATAACCGCTATGAAAAATGAAAGGGAGAAATGGGAAATCCTTCAACTCGTTGCAGTTATGCGGTTTGCTCACCAGAGGTCACCCTCCACTCCTGGGTGTTCTCCATGTCAGCTGGTGGGACAGGAGGGGGCAGAGCACTGTTCCGTAGCAGAGATGGTGCTGGTAGTGTCACGCTGTAGCCTGGCTCTCAAACAAGATTGCAGATAATTTCTGCAACGTGGAATGTTCTAGTAAACAGGTCTTGTAACTTGTAACTTCTAAAAGATATTGGTGAAATCATAAATTGACACAATTCTTAGTCTGAGTTTGGCTTGGAAAGTGTTCTCACTTTTAGAGCGCGTTCAGGAGGTCAGTTCAAGTTCAAAATGGAGGAAGAATAATAAAAAGCACCCTGTGGGGTACTGACGGACTCTCGCAGTTTGTCCCACCACTGCCCAGGTGCAGCGCTGGCCTCTCCAGTTGCTGACCACTGTAATCGCTGGACCTTGTAACTGCCTTTGTGTGTTCTGTGTCTCACTGTTTGATAATTCAGAACAGTTTCCCTAGGAGGAATCTACTGTTGAAAATAGCCTGAAATTGCTACAAACCACTAAAACCCACATTTCAGTCCAAAATGGCTGACTTCCTGTTGGGTGTGGCCCATGGGTCCAAGAGACCTTTTTGTTTGTCTTGCTGTGTTGCATAAGCATACATGCGTTCATAAAATAAAGCAAAGCATGATTTTCTCCCTAGCTGTTGTTCCAGCAGTGAATGTGACAAAATGGAGGGATTCTGGATGCACACTGGGACTGGAACTGAATGGCGTTGATGCCTAAAGGTCCAGGAAGTGCTGAGTTTCGTCAAGTAGTGGGCAGGGGCCAGTGCCAGGAAGTCCATATATGGGCAGTGGGCTGCCTCAACAGAATGAGGGAAGATGTAGGGAAGATTCTTTTTCACAGAGCATCCCACTCCTTACAGCTTTGGTCTGCAAGCTCAAATATACTCACCTGCAACAGCAACTTTATTTATAAAGCACTTTGAAAGCAAACAGTTGGCCAAAATGCTGTGCAGTAGCATGTTCAGAATAAAAAGTTCCTAAAGCAGTAAGAAGGCTTGAATTATATAAAGGTTCATAAAACACTTGTGCAGTAGCGTCTTTGAAAGATATAAAACATTAACACACAGAGTCATAGGCCAGAAGTTTAAGACAGGGTTTAAAAACAGGTGATGAAGGGGCCGGCGTGACGCGTAAACATCTTGGGAGCAGCAAAGCCAGATCTCCTGTGAGGACCCGAAACTGCTGATCAGCTGACCTGAGAGGGTAGAAGAAGGTCAGAGGTCAGGTAGAGAAAGGCCACACAATCACTGATGCTTTTTGTCTCTCACCCTCTTTTCACCTGGCGTTAACATGCATCTTGTATCCATTGTATCTGAATACAATTTTATCTGATAGCATTTAGACCTGACAATGGTATGTGTCTTCAATGCCCACATTGAGATCCAATTTCATCCTTTCGTAGGAAAATTAAGTAGCAAGAAGAGAAAAATAAAAGAATTGAAAATGGTAGCCATCAATGAAGCTGCGCTGTTGTTTGCTCTTTCTTGCCGTTTGGAAGCGGTAGAAGAAGCTGTCTTCAACAGATCCGTATTTCCACCCACACATAATGCCTGTGTTTAATGCGCTCACAATGTGTCCCTGACCAACGCCGGTGGTGGTTTGGCCCATTTGATCACAATCGGCTACGTTACACCTGTTCTTTCATGTGGTCACGCACTAGCCCATTGCAGTCCCATCACCCTAAATGCATGTTAATGCCACCTGGAAACGTGGCTTAATTTACAACTAACTGCCCCATACGAGCACCAGCATGTCATGTTCTCACCCACCGTGACCAATGCACCAAATGCGACAAGAATGTGTACAGAATCAATGTAAAAGACATGATGGACCCTTCACATCCAAAACTCGAGTCACATAAGTTGAAAAATGACTGAGGCTGTGCCAGCACCTTTCATCGGGCAACAAGCGGCAATGAAGCAATGGGACTAAAGTAATGCGACCCCACGTTTCTTTTTTTTTTTTGGTCCTGTCGATTTTCTCGTGTGCATGTAACCACATTTACACAAAAACAAACTGACGCGCCTGCCTCACCTTGGCCATGGCCACTTAATTTTTCCACTGTTTTGTTTGTGTATTTCAGGAGAAGGTAAAGAAGGAAAAAGCTGACAAGAAGGGCAAGAAGGTGAGGAGGGGGGGGTGTTTGCTGTCTCAACATTTGGCCTGATCGTGAAAATGTATTCACTAACTCTTGTTTTTCTCGGAGCAGAATACAACCTCTGCAGAACCCGAAAAAGGTGAGTGATGCATCTAATGTTTGAGTTGGTGAGCTGAATCCAAAGACTGCTTTTCAAAGTTCAGACATGAAGCTGCATAAAATGTTTGGCTGCGTTCTAATTTGTCCAGATAAAAAGAAGAGAAGAAGGGATGATGACTACAAAATCGCTGACGTCATGTCCAAAGAAGTAAGACGTCTTGTCTGACTTGCTAATTTTGTGGGACTGTAAAGTTCTGAAATGCTCAGATGAATTGTGTTTATTTTTGTTCTTCAGGAAATCATGTCCCAGGCCAAGAAAGCAAAGACGGAGGACGGGGTAATGGGTCGTTTTGTTTTTGTTCTTATTTCATTATGCATTTTCATCAGATTAATGCCCCGGTTGTCCCAGTAACAGTTCATAGAACCCAAAAACCAGACAAAATTATTTACACCTTTTTAGAATATAAGAAATAGAATTCCTATTTTATATATATTGGAGTTTTTGCCTCTTGGATGAGGTAATGCCAGATGGCTACGCTGAGCCCTAAGGGATTCAGTCTCCTTCATTTCTAGATCAGATTGGGATTATTTCCGTTTGAAGTATTTCACATATGTGATATCAGGAGTCTACACCCGGCCAGAAGAAATTGGAGGCGGCGGATATTGAGAACATGAGCGACTCCAACGAAGAAATCAAGAATCGTCTGTCGAAGACGGTGCGGAACAATGCCAAGCACCTGCTGCACCCGGACAGGAAGGTGGATGGGCAGCCGGTCCCCGCACAGCAGCCACAGCTGTTCACAGGGGGCGTCATGAGGTGGTACCAGATCGAGGGCATTGAGTGGCTCAGGGTAAGCTGATAGGTTTTACCTTCATCCGCCACAAAGGTCAAATACACAGCCAGGCTGTGTGAAAAGACTATATTCACTGTAGATTGAATGAGTTTCAAAATGTAATGTTTGTAGCGATGTTGGGGCAAATTTTGAGAAATTTACCTGTCTCGTTAGGGGGCACAACCGGAATTATCCGGAAGTCCGGAATCATCATTACATTGTTTAACAATTGACCTTAAAACATTTTAAAACAAACTAGTCTGAAATAGTGATTTCTTAGTACATTGATCTATTTCTTGCAAGAAGAAATACCACAAAACAATCTCTGTATGAAAAATGTACGATTTATTGGAAAATAATAATAATAATAATAATGATGATCAACAAGTCAAATAAAAGATCAAAACGAAAGGCAAAAGAAAAACAAGCTGAGAGATGAACAAAGGATGCGTGCAAGTTTATCCCAGTTGGGCATGTAGCGAGGAAGAGTAGCTCATTGGAGAGTTGCAGATTTTATGGCAGCAAAGGGTGGGGGACAGAGTAGAGGGAGACATGGAAAAACCCAACAAAACCAGAATGTTCAATACATTTGATTTGCTTTGTCTCCAAAGAGTTACAGTTATCCACATTATAATTCTAACTAAACATAGCACTTTGATTACCGACATACTTCGGTTGCTGAATTAATAAATGATGGGGAAAACAAGTTGTCTTTGGTTGAAGATTTTGTGGATGTGTTAATTCCAAACAGGAGGGGAGTGGCCAGGTCTCACAGTCTGTCCTCTGTGATTCTGGTTGAGTTAAATCCCAAGTTAAACTTAGTTAAACATGAGGAAAGGCGAAACTCACTACATCTTGGACTTCGAAACAATAGAAAGGAGCTTCCAGCCATTTAAAAGATAGTTTTCTTGGCAGGTGGGCATCATCCTTTACTCTTTTTGTTCATTTTGATGTTTAAAAAAAAAGCTGCTGGAAGTCCTGACTGATGTATCAAAACACGAGCGTGTTGGTACATCACTGTGGGCGAGCAACATGAAGATATTTTATGGATTTATTTTTTTGATGTTTGAATCACTGTCACCATTTACTTCAAAAACCTTAATCTCGGAAAACTGTGGGAGGAAACTCACCCCCCCGTTCTGTCGGCGTTGGGATGAGTAGATGAGTTTTCATTTCTCTGTTAACTGTCCCTTTTAAGGCAGCCATGTGTGTTCCCTCTTTGCTGTCAGATGTTGTGGGAGAATGGCATCAATGGGATCTTGGCTGACGAGATGGGACTGGGGAAGACCATTCAGTGCATCGCACACATTGCTATGATGATTGAGAAGAAGGTTCTGGGCCCATTCCTGGTGGTGGCTCCGCTGTCAACGCTACCCAACTGGATCAACGAATTCAAGCGCTTCACACCAGAGGTGAGCAGACCTGATTCCTGAACCAAACTCAAGGATTAGGGGCTTTGAAGTGTGTTCAGGTGTAGTTTTTTGCAGAGGTTCATAAAGTACTGTATAAATGTCCATCACACACACCTAAATGAGTCCTGTCCCAATAGACATGATTATATCTTGTCTTCATGGCCCCTGGTTTGTATGCCAAGTTCCATAGGTCTGTGGTACTGGCTGTAGATAAGGGGTCAGACCTTACACTTCTGCTGATTTGGTGGTGTTCTGCTGTGTCCACATGGCCAGCAGGCACACAAAACCATTGATGGTGAGATGGGATTGGGTAGGAGAGCTTGTACACATGAAACCAGTGCTGGACCCCTCGGTGTCTACAGCACTCATGATGGATATTGGTGACATAATAAAATTTGATCAAAAATGCACACTGCACAAATAAAAAATTCAGGCAGAAACCCTTTTATGTGCAAAGTTCGCCTCATGCAGACCGTCTTCATGAGTCTTAACATGTTGTGTGT
Organism: Mullus surmuletus; assembly: GCA_903171835.1. Lineage (NCBI taxonomy): Eukaryota > Metazoa > Chordata > Actinopteri > Syngnathiformes > Mullidae > Mullus > Mullus surmuletus. The sequence goes on along the minus strand of CAESWR010000114.1, from coordinate 36,272 downwards.
TTGTTGTAGGTGTCTGTTCTGCTTTATCACGGCCCTCAGCCAGAGAGGGCAAAGCTGCTGAAGCAGATCCGCAGGACCCAGGGGCCCCTCAGCATGTCCCCTGTGGTTATCACCTCCTTTGAGATCGCCATGATTGACAGAAAATTCCTTCAGGTATCAACTTTGCTCACACTTCATCAGACAGAATGCAGACAAAGATTTAGCCTGAATTACCTCTGTGTCTTTCTGTATTTCATTGCGAAACAATACATATCATGTATTCAAAAGAGTGTGGCTGGTATTCAAAACTTGAAAGCACGACATGCTTCAAAGTTGATGTGCATCGTTGCTGAGGCATCACCGTGGTCTTGCTGTTACTGTGGATCCTCCTGTACTTAATAAGTAGGCACTTGGTGTATTCCTCTGCAGCATTTCCACTGGAAGTACCTGATTGTGGATGAAGGTCACAGGATTAAGAACCTTAACTGTCGGCTTGTGCGGGAGCTGAAGAGTCTGCCCACAGACAACAAGCTGCTCCTGACGGGCACGCCGCTGCAGAACAACCTCGCCGAGCTCTGGTCCCTCCTCAACTTCCTCCTGCCTGAGGTCTTTGATGATCTCAAAAGGTATGTAGCCCTTTATTTCTTAGGTTAGGCGATGCTGGTTAGCATAGTGCTCCCTGCTCATCTTAAAAATCGACTGTTTGACACATCGTCTGTGACACAAGTGTATCAGATGGTAAATTTCCCACCTGCGCACGGATTTCTCTCCCCCAGAGAAGTGAGGTTGATGTTATCTGCAAACATTAGGAGCTTAATGGACTTGATGACTGGGGGGGTGCAGCTGTTTGGGCAGTTGGGTTTGGTGGCGCTTTTGGTCCTGATGGTAGGGGAACCGTGCATCCTTTCTGGCACTACAGCTCAGGAGGACCTCAGGACTCAGTGTTTGGTGTAGGTACAATGCCACGTGGACCAGCTTCCATACATCAAAGGAAAACACGGCAGGATTCCATATTTTGGACTCACTAGAACCCCTATTGTTTTCCGAATGTAGTTGCACTGTTGTAAAAAACACTGAGGCACCATAACATCAGAGCAACGTAGCAAAGAGCTTTGATGTTGATGCAGTGGTATTCATTTTCTGGCGTAAATTAAATGGTAACAAGAAATCAGTTGAATAATTGTACATTGGCGTGACTCCGTCGTTTCATAAAGTTCCACAACTGCTGCTTTCCACAGCAGTTCATGCGGCGCGTCCTGTGTTATTAGCTTGATATACACAGATAAACACCGAAATCAGTTGAATAATTGTTCATTGATTGTTATTAGCTTGATATACACAGATATCAGTCAGCATGCATCACTTCCAAGCCGCTGGCTACCTTCCAGAGTTCTGCCGTGAATAGTGGGCTAAGAGGAAGAATCCTCCCTGTGTTTGTCTCTTGTGCAATCACACGCTCTTTGGTTTCCCAGCTTCATCTCAGGGTATCTGCTTTGGTGTCATTGTCTCGGTCATCATCACCACCACACTACGTATGTCACACCAAGGGCTACCTCAACTATATGCTGCCTGACAGTGCGCATGCGCATTTTTGAATCTGGTTAACTGTCCTGGCTAAGGGGCTGAAATAATTAGATTTAGAAAATCGTACACTTAGGATATAGCATATAGGATAGCATATTTCCAGTAAAAATAACTATACAATAACTCTGATGGATTTTTGTAAAGGTAAAAATGTCACCCTTTATTCCTTAAAAGAAGGATCATTATGACATAAGGCCTATTTGATTGTGATTAATTTTAGAAGGAATAAAGGCTGAAGAGACGCAGATGGGCCTCGATGAACGACCCTCTCCAGGGTCCTTGTCCTTTATCACTAACACTGACATTGTTGCCTGATGGCAAAATTGGCTGTAATTTCCCACTGGCCAATGATTCATCTGAAAACATTTTTAAAACTTAATGGGAGTTTCAAACCATTAACCAGAAGTGATACAACTGGGCCAGTAACGCAGCTAACGGTTAACTGACATGGCCGCCATCCGTCTTCACTGATGGAAAACTAATAGGACACCATCAGAGGCAGCTCACTGGAGCAAAAGACGCGCTGCCAGCCCTTACTGACAGTCCTTACTGACAGCTCGGACCAAATTGCTGATACTTGACATTACTACATTCTTCTTGCATCTGAAGGGCTGATGCATATATTGATGTGTCCTTCTCAAAGGGGCGGAGGAAGGCTGTTTTTTCAGCTGTATTTAAAGGAACCTCTGAGTTACCAGTGAAATGGGACAGCCTTCACGCAGCGTTATGACCTCACACAGACTTCAAATGCAGACTCCCTAGCATGCAGACCCTGAATGGGACACAGCCTAGTTGTTATTAAACCAAATAAAGGCTTCTCTCATCAAAGCATCTACAAGAAGCTGTCCTCTGGACTGTAACAGTGAACGTTTAGTCCAGTGAACCTGAAGCTCTCAGATGAAGGACTAAAACAGAATGTCTCATAAATATAAAACTAATGGAGGGGAAGTTGGACTGCCCCTCATGTAACTGCAAGCAAGGAAATGAAATATTTTACTGTGGAAAGATTTGATGGCAGCTCTGTGAACATCATTGGGCTACAAGCTTGTCTAACATGTACTTCTGATGTTTAGCTTTGAGTCGTGGTTTGACATCGACAGCCTGGATGAGGCTGAGAGTGTGGTGGCTGCAGAGCGTGAGCAGAACATCCTCAGCATGTTGCACCAGGTCAGTCCTCTTCACACCTTCACCAGCATAACCTGCATTTGCATCATAGGCATTACGGAATAGTTTATATCTCTGGTTTAGATAAATCTATAAATCTACATTTTCTACTCTTCTCTTTTTCTCTGCACGTTAGATCCTCACACCATTCCTGCTGAGGAGGCTGAAGTCGGATGTTACATTGGAGGTCCCACCTAAGAAAGAGATTGTTGTTTATGCTCCTCTAACTACTAAACAAGAAACCTTCTACACAGCTGTGGTCAACAAGACCATCGGCAAGATGCTGGGCCATGATAAGGTAGGTACTCGGAGCATCCACCCACATGCTGGATGTAGAAGCCACACTCCATGAAGTGTCCGGATTCAATATTTGTAGCTTTTATTTTGAAATCCAATGCAGTTCAAGTGGTTTGTGCTCTCAGGCAGAAGCTCCTGTGGTGTTGACATCGAGTGGCAGGCCGAAGCGCCGCGTTCGAAAGGTGGTGGACTACACAGAAAGAGATGGAGACACACCACATGACCTGGAGAAATATCTGGAAAAGGTTCGAAAGGACCAAGAGCAGAGGTCAGCAAAACAGACTGACATGAGTCAGTGTTTTGTTTGATTTTTCTTCATGCATCGATTTAAAATGAAAAGTCCTTTTCTGTTTTCTTCAACTCCCAATGTTTTTTTTTTTTGGGGGGGGGTGTAATGTTGCTTTGCTCACACTGCTCCTCCTCTCAGCCCCCCCGTGTTAGACTTCCAGAGCCCACTGGATGCTCAAATCAACCTGAAGCTGCAGAACATTCTAATGCTACTGAAGAGATGCTGCAACCATCCTTACCTGGTGGAGTACCCTCTAGACCCTGCCACACAGGAGTTCAAGGTAACAGTCAAGATCACCTAAGATGGTGGCTGCCAAAACGGGTTGGCAGCAGTTTCAAGTGCAGCCAGGTGTGTGTGCCAGTCACAGGTGTAGGACTGGCACCTTATTGGCACCTAATTGACGGCACTTCTGTGCATGTCTCCTGCAACCTTATTAAGTTTGTATGTGCTCAAAGGTGCCAGTCATACAACTGTGACCTGCTCACACCTGGCAGCACTTGGAACTTAAAACAAGAGTAGAGATGAGAATACTACAGAGTATTTAGGCGCATTTTTGAGGGCGTCACCCACATGTTTTGCTGAGTGGCTCATTCCATGAATGCACGATACTTATAAGTTGTACCTCGTTGTAAAGGTGACTAATCAGACTATCCACCGGTATGACACACAAGATAAATTGGTATTACTAAAGGGGAGAAATGATTGACTGAAATAATGTTTCTGCACTTTAGGAGGAGGAGTTTAGATGAAGAAATTAAAAAATGATTAGTAATAAAAACAATCCCTGCATGTATTTTATGTATGTTTTGTTATGTTATGTTATGTATGTAATTGTATTGTGTTCCCATCACATTGATTCTCCAGATTGACGAGCAGCTGGTTCAGAGCTCAGGGAAGTTTCTTATACTGGACAGGCTGCTGCCGGCACTCAAGGAAAGAGGACATAAGGTAAAACACAGAGTATGGAGATGAATCTTTACCAGCCAGATTAACATAATAATGGACCATCGTTTATACAGACAGCAAAGCAGTTTGCTTGTACATGTCGGAGCTGGGCAGGCAGGGCGGCCTCCCCCGGGTCGCTATCTGGACAATAATCTGATGGCAGCAGTCCAGCATGCTCTGGAGTCCACAGCTTTGTTCATGTCAAAGTGATGCTGTCTCCTGTAAAAATGCCCATTTTGAATCTAAAGTGAGTTACGAAACATCTGGTTTGAAAAAAACCCCAAACAAAACTTTCTTCCATTGAACCGTCTTTTTATTTTGAAAAGCACAAAGAATGTTTGGATCATTAGCAGTTGGCTATCCTATCCTGCTTCTAATAATAGGTATCAGTCTTGACTCTATTAGTTCAACACATTTAAAACACTGATTTATTCAAGGCAGCATCAACTTTACCCTGAGTTTGTCAAAGAGTGATGAGGCTCTTTGATCTTGTGGTCCAGGTTCTGATCTTCAGCCAGATGACATCCATCTTGGACCTTCTGATGGATTACTGCTACCTGCGGGGCTTCCAGTACAGCAGACTGGATGGCAGCATGTCCTACGCTGACAGGGATGAAAATGTGAGTTCAAATTGCAAAATGATTCAGATGGAATGTTTTTTTAATGCCAAATCCTCTGAGAGGGAGGTCACAGTGGTTGATGTCTTAATGTTGTTTGAAAGCCCCACTTCAAGAATAAAACAGGAGTGAAGCCCAATAATGTTTTCTCATAACTTAAATGTTTTTCGATGGCTGCATCAAATTGTTACATTTAAAGGTTTGGATTTGCTCTGCTCTGGAACATTGCAAAAATTAAAGCCGTGACTGAAGATTTGTACTTCTGCTTCTTTTCTCCCAGATGAGTAAGTTCTCCAAAGACCCAGAGGTTTTCCTGTTCCTGCTGAGCACTAGAGCTGGAGGGCTCGGGATCAATTTGACAGCCGCTGACACGGTCATCATCTTTGACAGTGACTGGGTGGGTAATGTTAGGCTCCGATGGTGATGCACGCCAACATGTAGAGGTCAGGGTGATGTTTGTCCACAGTCAGAAAAGCAGAGACAGGCACCATCTTGGATCGACCCTACCATCAGGGCTCCAGATTAACTTTTTTGACCACCGTCCCGAAATCGTCCCACTAATTGGCACCGATTAAACTTAAACTTAATAAATAAATGCGCACTCTGGCCATAGACTGTAGGGCTGTATTCCAGTACTCCAGTTCTTTCAGTCCGAGTTCTCAACGACCAGATGCGCCGGGTTCTGGTCGAAAAACATTTAATAACTCTGATCAGGCCACGGGCTTCTTTTCTTTCTCTTCTTTTTTTCTTAACGCGGTCCGGCAACGAAATAATGCTCGCGAGTCTGGCAAGGCACCTGCAGATGGGACCGGGTCGGGTCTTTGAGAACTCTATGCGATCGTGGACTTTGAGAGGTCTTGTACATTCACAAGAATGTGTGTGTGTGTGTGTGTGTGAGTGTGAGAGAGAGAGACAGAGAGAGAGACAGACCGAGAAAGATCTCAGAAGTGTCAGTCTTGGGGCTAAAAGGCAGAATAGCCCTCCTGGCTAGCTAAATTTGAAGCTGACTATTATCAAAATAGCTACTTAGTGATTTAATCATATCCTTACCGCCGTTTCTATAAAACACTACACACACTACACAGTCAATGGTAGTGACGATATGTGCATTTTCGGTGCAAAAAAAATCATTTTTGGCCCAGGGGCTATTAATTATCGTCCCATATACATATATTTACGTCCCTGGGACGACGGGATGGTGTTAGTCTGGAGCCCTGCCTACCATTTTTCCTTTATATTATTCAGAAATGTCATCCCTTTTTAATATGGTTTTTTACTTCTCTGCCGTTGCTGAACAAAGACACCCTCTTCTCCTCTTAGAACCCCCAAGCGGACCTGCAGGCCCAGGACCGCTGTCACCGCATCGGTCAAACCAAGCCGGTCGTGGTGTACCGCCTGGTCACGTCCAACACCATCGACCAGAAGATCCTGGAAAGAGCCTCGGCCAAAAGGAAGCTGGAGCAGATGGTGATCCACAAGAGTGAGTGCCACTGAGCAGCAGAACCAGAGTGGGAGAGGTGGACCTCAGGCACCACAGACTCTCAGGAATTTTCATTTTCATTTCCAATGCCTCCTTCTCGACATAATTGTGACACCAATTGTTGGATGATGTTCCTGTTTTGTCTGCAGATAAGTTCAAAGGTGGAAGGGCAGAGCTGAACCAGAACAAAAGCTGCATTGACTTGGATGAGCTGAGGGAGTTACTCGGAGCCAGAGGCACCGAGAAGTAAGAAATTGTCCTCACGCTTTGTTTCTGCAACGTGAAGAGAAACTCCTAAACCGTTTGTCTCTGACAGGCAGGTGAGGGCTTCACGGGGGAAGGTGATCAGTGACAAGGACCTCGAGGCTCTTTTGGATCGCACAGACTTGATGGGTGAGCAGAAACAAATGGCCTTATGAGGCCAAAGTCACGCTCTTCGGTGGGAAGTTCATGATAAACCCACCAGAAATTCCAAGTGCGTGTGCGTGTGTGTGTGAGCAGATGCGTCATTCATCTCTGTTTAATTCGTGATTTAAACAGTTTTTTCAAATATAATTTCAGACAAACAAAAGAAGAGTGTGAAGAAAGCGGAGACGGGCGTCTTCAGTGTGGTCGAGGCCACAGAGTCGGAGATCAGCTTGACTTGAGAGCAGAGAACCTCCGATCCAGATGTTCTCGGCCAAAAGCTTCATCCAGGAAACGGTTCTGGCAGTAAATGTCACTTATAGGGGGAACAAAGTCTGTTTTGGTTGTCTTCTACTCGAGCTGCCCTGATGGTCGTGTTTGTGTTGGTGTGTTGATTTACCTGGTCACCCCAAACAGTTTTTTTTCTTCTGAGAGTCTAAACAGAGCCCTTTTATGTAAATGTCACATAGTTGTTTCTTTTTTGTGTTTTTGTATAAATAAACATTTTAAAGTATGGACTATCTGTTTAGTTGTTAAGTGTGTTCCCAAGTATATTTATGTGCCATTTTTACCCACTCTCTCTTCTCTCTGCCCACACCGAAGCTTAGGGTGGTTTTTGCATCATTTTCACAGTAAACTGACTTCATTCACAAATGTGCGAGCTTGCAAAAAAATTCCCTGAACCCGAGAGAAGTGACACTTGTTTTCTTTCTTCTTCTCAGAGGTTCTTTTTTGCTAAAGTCTAGAGAGCGTTTTTGCATTGTTTTTTGGGGGACAACGTAAAATATGACTACTTGCAGTTTGCTTGGGCCCGAAAAATAAATTCCCTTCGGGTTTCAAGAGGGCCTTGCTACACTGCATGCATTTGGCTTGGGCCCTTACAATAGTAATGAATACCTCTAGGATTTCGAGAGGGCCTCATTGCTCTGCATGCCATGGGTTGGGCCCTCAAACAGTTCATCTCTGTTAATAACAGACATCAACTGATCCGGTTCATAGTATGAAGAGTTTTGGACTTCCTGGTAATGTAATTCTGTCCTGTGCTGACTTTGTTTATGTAAAGCAGCAGGGAGTGGGTGTGTCGGGTGGGTGGAGGCGCAAGCCCGTACCTGTGTGTTTATTTTGCGTGTTTGATTTCTGATGCCTTTTCTGTTTTTCATTAGTTATTTGATAGTTTGTCTCGCAGACAGAAAAGCACTTAAGTGTGACACAAAAGTTTCCACTCAATTAAAATGGGAATCAGCAAGTCTGGTTGTGTGATAGGAGCCACTAAACAGGCTCGATCAATGTGCAAATTGTGCAATTTTGCAATCAAGTACCACATTTTAAACAACATTTAAAAAAGGATAAATAATCAAAAAGAAAAAGTGTGTGTGACTAGTGTGAACACGTGACCGGGTTTCTCTCTGCAGTGTTGGATGGGAATGCGGCAGGGTGTGGTTGCCCTGCTTTGCCACCTGCTCAGTTGTTTCCGTGCGCTCTGAAGCAAACCCCTCCCTGAAGCAGTGCAACACAATAGACCACTTCGCACGCGCCTGCTGTATGAATAGACGGGGATTGCAGATACAGACGTTTGGTCTATAGGAATCCTTTTTAAGGAAACTATTTTGTAAGCCTGTGATTTATCACAGGAGCTTTTCCTGCCCAGCAGCTGTCGTACTAACTTCAACTTTTACCGCGAAAGCTATCTACTATATTTTTCAACAATGGAGCGTTTCAAGTTGGTTCTTCAGTACTTCCAGTCCAACTCGGAGTCCATCTCCAATGGAATTTGCATCGTCCTGGCTTTGGTCAGTGTCAAACTCTACACCAGCTTTGATTTCAACTGCCCGTGCCTTCCGCAGTACAACAAACTCTACTCTTTGGGAGTGATGATTGTTCCACCCATCATATTTTTCTTCCTGGGAGTCTTAGTCAATCGACATACAGGCGTTATGATGGACGAATGGATGAGGCCGGTTGGGGAACGATCCAAAAATCCTGCTGTGGTTAAGTGAGTTCAACATTTCTGATTTTTCAAGTATTTTTCAACACATTTTTTTCCCAGTTTCCAGCAAACATATCTCTCAGTGTCCTTTTTGTAGATGCAACTGTCAATTCTCCAAATAACTTGACCACCCACCATGGCCAGGGTGAACAGCTTCTACACATTAGAAATCAAAAAGTCTATTAGCTCTGCCAGCGCTGGCACCGATCCTCTCTTGTTACCTAACGTAACCCCTGGGTTGGACTGAACCTCTGCTGAATCCATGTTGTGGAAACATTCAGAGTAACACTCATGAAATGAAAACACCAGTTGGTGCAGTTGGAGCAATGGGTGATCATAATCATAATTTATTCAAAACAATTAAATTTGATAGGGGCTGACATGAAACAATGAAATATAGTGATAAACAATAAAGACAATGGCAGTGCGCCCCCAAAATGAACAAAATCAAAGAAAGCAGTGATTCAATAAAATAGAAGTAAACTAAAGAAGAGTTCGAGACTATCAGTTGATCAAGGTAGATACACCTGGCGCCATAACCAAGTGCTTAAATGCTTGGTCACTTAACCTGAGAGCAAGAGGGTAGCCAGCCACCAATGGCATACCTCCAAAATCCCAGAAGATCTTCCCGTGGTTAACCTCTTTCATGCAGGAGGGGGAGAAACAGCAGACCAATCCATCACTACTAGACTCATGCCCACTGAACGCAGCCTGAGATTGGGAAATGCAGGTCGACCTAAACCGGGGGCTCACATTCCCATCCGAACTTGCAGCGACCAACCTGCGCCCAGACCTGCTCCTATGGTCCAAATCCTGCCAACGTGTTGTAATCGTCGAGCTGACAGTCCCTTGGAAGGAAGCCATAGATGAATCATTCAAAAGAAAGAGGCTGCAGTATGTCAGCTGAAGCAGAGGACCGGGGCTGGAATGTAACGGCGCTGCCAGTGGAGGTGGGCTGCCGGGGCAATGTTGTCAGTTCCACCACAGGGCTACTGAAGAGGTGGGATCAGAGGGCAGGCCCAACGGAAGATCATCAAAGAGCTAGCCACGGTCATAGAAAGAAGCAGTCACTGGCTGTGGCTGAAGAGGAAGGAGACTGTATGGGCTAGCAAATGAGCACATGAAACTTCCATGCGAGACACACACCCACGTCTGATCAGCCTGTGGTGGGCCAGCCTAGGGTGGGGGGGTCTTGTGAATGGCTGAAACACCCAATGAACCCGTGGTGCACAACTGATGATGTGTTGTACGGGTAGCGCTATGTACTTATCAGAGGTGGGTAGTAACGAGTTACATTTACTCTGTTACATTTACTTGAGTACATTTTTAGATAGATTGTACTTCTATGAGTAACTTTAATGCACAAATTCTTTTTACTTTTACTTGAGTACGTATGTGAAGAAGACGCTACTCCACTACATTGCAATACAGTGGGATAAGAGTAGTTTACTCCATGGCTCATTACATCTCTTTGTATACAAGTGATTCTGCGCATATGCTAGAGACACTTCCGCAAAAGGCTCTACCACATGACTCTTTCACCAATCAGAGGTAGTTACATGACCGGCCGGGCGCATAGCTATGGCGACTGAAAACAAATACACACGTAAAATGGGAGAGGAAACAACGGTCTGCGCTACTGAGGAGGAGGAGGAACATCCGTGGCCTCCTATAAGAAGCATGTTCAGCCTACACATGTTGCAAAGGAACAGATGATTAATTTTGTAATCTATAGATTTAATTTATTATCATTCTAGATAAAGGGGTTTACCTGAATGTGCACATTTTTTAAAGATTGTTGTTTGTCTGATTGAATTCATGCACACTGAGAGTCAGGGATTGTAAGAACCCGTCCTAATATGCACTCAGGAGGACTGATGTCATGGCAGTTTGCTTAACTATGAGTATGAGGTAAACAAACCGAATAGATATGAAATTGATTGTTTTTGTTTAGTTGGTAACAAGCAAATCAACAGAGTCAGACATGACAGCCATCGCAATCTTTTAAAGCAAATCAATAAGCTCATTGATGATCCATGGATGGAAAAAAACAAATCATGATCTTATATATTCCTGCAGGTACCTGTTCTCAGCCATGCTCCAGCGAGCCCTGCTTGCACCGATGGTGTGGATCCTGGTCACCTTATTGGACGGGAAGATCTTCATCTGTGCCTTCAGTCTGAGTGTCAATCCTGCGCTCTTCTCAGGTTGTTCCATTAAACTTAAATGACACACATGCGCATATACACCACGTGTACACGGAATGTCCTGTAACGTGGGCTGACACCTCCATGCCTGTGGTGTTTCCTCAGGCATGCCCAACAATACGGACCTGAATGTGATCCAAATCATGGCCAAAGTGCCGTGCAAGGAGGATGTCATCTTTCAGAACAGGTCTTTTCACAAGGCGGTGTCTCGTTATGTTCGCTGCTATTCACAAGTAAGCGAATACACACACACACACGCACATATACACACACAGAGCCAGATCTCGTAATAGTTAATATGACTGAGGTGTATTATACCTTTCACTTTTAATATGTGTTGATGTCTTGAGGTGGCTTGCAATTATACAAAATGGAAAATAATGAATCACTCTTCTTGAAATCAAGTTTAACCTTTTGAGAAAGTGAAGATATATGACAAGTACTGCCTGCATGTTATAACGTACAAAGAACAGTACTACTACTACAACATATCTTATATCTGAAATAACACTAATACCTGTGCCTAATTGCAACAACACACACCAACACAATAACATGATCATATTCTCATTCTGCATTCAAGGCAATTGGCTGGTCCATCCTCCTCTTCCTCATTGTACTGGGAGCACTGGGGCGACTCATCAAACCATGCTTTGATGACCATGCTGCCGTCATGCAGACTCGCTACTGGAGTAACTACCTTGATGTGGAGCAGAAGCTCTTTGACGAGACCTGCGTCCTCCACTCTCGAGAATTCGCCCGGAAATGTGTCGTTCAGTTCTTTGAGAACATGAGAGAGGACACCATTGTCCGCCTTCCCCACCCGCCTTTCTTCATGCAGTCCAGAGAGGGGTGGGAAAAGGATGAGGAGGAGCAACTTCATGGGATAATAAAACAAGAGCAGGTGGACCAGCTGCTCAACAAGTGGTACTACAGCAAACCTGAACTGGACGTCAGCAAGGCCGCCCACAGGCCCCGGAGGTGTGTCACCTGGGAGGACCACGATGGCAAGATCCTCTATTCTGATGTTTGAAGCCCTCCACCATGTGTGGCCACAGGCTGAAATGCGATCATTTATTGCGTTTCCATGGTGACTCTCAGACATTCCACCGTTAGAGCTACAATTCTAACCTCACGTTGTGTTATTTTGGTGAATAACCACCTGCTGCTGCTCGTGTGTGATCTACAGCCATCGGCCCTCAATGTTGTGGATCAGTCTACTGATTTCAGGGCCACTTTTGTTCCGTGCCGTGAAGGACAACTTCTGATGACATCATGGGTGAGACAGCCATTTGCATCACTAAATTGTTCAATATTTGTAATTGCATGTATTTATTTTCTCAAGTTTTCTTTTTTAACATTATCATTTTGTTCATGTCATAATGGTTCCAACATCTCTGATTTTAACAAATAAAATGGTTCCAGAGCGCACTGTGCACTCGCACCAGTCATTTGAATATGGCCTCAGGCTGGATGATTTTGCATGGAGGTTGTGGACTTCACACACTGACTGTGGAGAAGGTTTGTATGGGGGTGGGGTGGTGGCTCCAGACATCGATGGTTGTGGTATGAAGAACCATAAGAAGGCTTTGGCAGAGATCTATGGTGGCACTACTCCTAAATTGAACACAATCAGCACTGTTACACGTGACGGCGTGCTCCTCAGCCTTCTCCTCTGCTGGGTCATGTGTCTGCTGCACAGAACGCAAATGGGAGAACTTCAATGTTTGGTGTCCAATAAGAAAATTGGGACAGTGGAATGAGCAGGTGGAGAGGTTGGGCCCAAACCAGGCGGGTGAGCCCCTTTGCTTTGCTTGGAAATGCTGATGCTCCACATGCGCCATCTACTGGTGGAATATTGTAAATGGCGGGAGAGAAGGTTTTGTATTGTTCATTTTGGGTGGGAACATCATGTTGAAAGAATCTGTGGTAGCAACCCCACAGTGTAGAATAGCTGACGTGTTCCATCTGTCTTTCAAAATCTTAGAAGCATTTTCATAGGCCACAAATGTGTCACAGATAATCATTTACACACAAATTGCACATTTCATTCTTTTTAAATTCAAAACCTGCCTCTTGGCCCTCAGTGGGGGGCATCTTTGCACTCGTCTGAATATTTCTATTATATTTATATCTATTTATTGCCATGCATGAGTGTATTTGTAATGCATCTTTTTCTGTCATGTCATTGTTGCTGTTGTGACAAGTGAATTTCCCCTGATGTGGGGTTGATAAAGTTGATCTTATCTTATCTCAGTCATATACCTGTACAGTGACGGCTGCAAAATGTGTGAAGGCATGCTTTCGCACGTCCTTCCTGCCTGCAGCAGTCAGACTTCACAACCAGCAGTGCTTCCAGTAGACAGCACACCCATAAAGATTTACAAATTGACTGCACAATAATACATACCAGTACATCAACTGTGTCACTTCATACAGTGAAATATTTAGGATTTCAACTCAAGGTGCAATAATCAATCTTTCATCAGGGGTATTATTACTCCCGTGTGCAATATCAATACTCCAGGTGGATTTTTTTGATATTGTTTGTTTATATTGCTTGTTTGGTCCTCATGTTTCTACTCTCTGTTGTATTTCTGGAAATGTCCCCACTCTGGGAGTAATTTAGGAATATCTTATCTTATATTTCTAATGTTATCTTAAAACATTACCTCATCAACAACGCTGGAGTTTGTGACCCAGTTTGCTTCTGCTCACCACAAGTGCATCACCTGCATTTGTGCTGTGGCAGAGCAGAGAGCTTCCACTGCAGAGATCCGCCAGAAGCAGCTGACACAAACACACTTCATGAAAAGCCAATCATGTGACAGGACAAACACAGAGGGACAAGACTGTGACCAGTAGGAGGCGCTGCTACGCGACCGACAAATCATCTATTCCAGATTCAGTATGTTCTTGGGTTTTTTCCCCTTTTTCATCTGATCTGCTTCTTGTCTGCACACGTCTGTCATGGCATCATCGGGCCACCGTCGATCAGATCAGGAAGTATGTTTGTCCATACAAGGACTGTGACTTGTATGGACAA
>CAESWR010000113.1:146070-157041 GCA_903171835.1 Mullus surmuletus | reverse complement strand
GGTTTCCACGCAGGGAAGGTTCTCTGGATCACGTCATCAACAGGTGGGACGTGTGTGTGTGTGTGTGGGACGTGTGTGTGTGTGTGTGTGTGCGTGTGTGCGTGTATGTGTGTGTGTTTGTGTGTGTGTCATCATCGAGGTTAAAGCTCACATGTGACAGCCGATTATGACGGTTCGAGTTCTGTTGGAATTAAAGTTGCAGCTGGAAACAGGAAATGAGCAGCTGTTTCCTGTTGCCGAGTTGTTCCGCTGATGTTTGTGCTGTTGCCGTGGCGATACCTGATACTGCGCGTCAAAGCGAAACAAAAACAAACCTCAGAATCGGTTTCGGTCGAGCCGCAGTTTCCCTCCCGATGACCAAGCTTTGCACGGCGGCAACATGTGGAAGCGCCATGATTACAGATTTCACCCTCATTTCAGCTCATTTTACGCCTCATTTCCCGGAGTGTGTGTGTGTGTGTGTGTGTGTGTGTGTGTGTGTGTGTGCGTGTTTGGAAAATCTCAACTTTTCTGTCTAATTTCTGTTGTTTCACAGGCGAATCAAAACCAGCTGATTGGGAATGTGTGGCTCCTCCATCCAGGCCTCCGCCGCCATCGCCATCTCCTCAGCCCTCACATGTCACTTCCTGTTTGTCTGCCAGCTCCCCCCCCATCTCCTCCTCATTACTTCTAAACAAAGTCGTACATTGGAGAGAATGGGCCACAGAGAGCGCACGCACGCACACACACAGTGGGCACGGGATGCTCAGTGTGTGTGTTAATAAGCAGCGGTGCAGTGGAGCAGATATGAAGTGGCAGATGTACAGCGCTGTAGATCTGAGGGACGGCCTTCGCTCGTAAAAAAAACCAAAACGACACGCAGAAGAAGAAGAAGGAAAGAGAAACAGCTGAAGTGCTCTGTGATGTGGAGCAGACGAGCGAGAAGCTCGGAGCTCGGAGCTCCTCCACTGCCTGAAGTGACCACTGAGGAGGTCGACCATCAAAGCCTCCGCAGCAGCTCCACGCTGCAAAACGTGGTGGGCGAAAAAACATCTGGAAAGTCCGTGACTTCATCTCAAACAACAAACAAAAACCTCAGATATCCTCGACTGAAGCCAAAACATAAACACAATCACACAGCCGAGTAAAATCTGATGTTATTAGATTATAAAGTCCTATAAATTCCTGAAAGTTGTTGCCAGAAAAAAAGGAAATTCCGTCACACAAACAGAGAAGCATCACGACGCTGGAAGAAAAAACCCTCACAAAGTTTTCCACTGATATTTTCCAGCTCGATGCGGCCGCAGACACACACACACACACACACACACACACCCTCAGGCTCGAACCTTTAACTCCCCGGAGAGGTGAGTGTTTGCACACCGCCGGCGTTCACTTTAACCCCCGAGTGGCGAGCGGGGGGGCGGGGAGGTCCCACCTTGATTATTTTGAGAAATGACATTTCTAAATGACATTTACAAAGAATTAACAGGCACCTAATTGACAATGAGGAAAAGAGGGGACCCCCCCCCGACACACACACACACACACAAACACACACACACACACTCACTCACTCACAGACACACAGACGTGGAGAGTGCGGCGGGTCATGATAATTAACCCGTGCGAGCGGCGGCTCTCTGGGTAATTGCAGACTTCTAATCCCGATTTGAAGTCATTAATCACATGTGAACACAGAGCTGCTGCCAATTATGACACATAATTAGAGCTCGTTAGGCAGAAAGCAGGCGCGTCTTCATCACCACCAACAACACTTTGCTTTTCATTACACTCATCACCATCATCATCATCGCTTACACCATTATGATACCATTGTCACCATTATCACAGCTGCCTTCGTCGTCATCATCATCATCCTCCTCATTTACACCATGATGGTTCCATCATCACCAGTATGGGGCGGCGCGGCTCCCTGGGTGGAGTGACCCTCCCGTGACCCCAGGGTTGCTGGTCCGATTCCCCCCGGCCAGGAGGGTTCATGTCGAGGTGTTCTTGAGCAATCTGCCATCAGTGGGTGACTGCGTGTGAGAACGGGTGAACTCCATGGAGTATCACTGTCATCACCATTATCACCATCACCATTATCATGGCCACCTTCATCACAAACGACATCAGGGTCATCATCATCATCGTCGTCGTCAAACAAGTTGTCTTCATCACTACCATCATCATCATCATCATTTAAACCGTTATGCTACCATCATCACCATTGCCGCCATCATCATCATTTGCCACAAACGATATCAGGGTCACTGTCATCATCATCATCATCATCAACCTCCTCATCTTCATCACTGCTACTGCTACTTGAGACCATCCTCTTCATCATCACATCACACAATCAGTCATCACTGCTCTCATCCTCATTACCATCCGTATCACATCTTTTTCATTTCACCATTCCATCCTCAGCATCAGCATCAGCATCAGCATCACCATCATCAGCATCTTCTCTCATCTCATCCTGAGAAACATCTCATCTTCTCTGCCTTCTCCAAAACAAGTGACCAAAGATGATCCTGCAGCTTCCACTGTCGACATCATCAAAAGGTTTCTGCTGCTTTGTTTTGGACTGCGATGGACGTCTGGCTGTGTGTGTGTGTGTGTGTGAATATAATCTCATCTATGGATTATCTCGATCAGTGGCTCTGACCGCTGCCGTCGGACGCCTCATCACTTATTAATCGGCCTCGCTGTGGATTCGCAAGATGAAAGCCGGGATGCTCGGCGGCAGCTCGGCTCGATCGATGGGAAAGTTCTTCAACTTTTGACTCCAGTAGAATTCAGCGGGAACGATCGACACACACACACACACACACACACACACGCGCAAGACAACAACATTCCTGCAGCGGAAGCTGCTGCCCGCCGCTTCACCTCCACGCTCGTCTCTTCGCCCTGACGGATGGACACAAACACAGGCGGTGCGTGCTGCTGGCTCCGCCTCCATCAGACACTGATGGCGTCTGCAGACTGAATTTGGTGAAATTGTTGGTGGGTTAAACAAGAAAGAAACTTAACTCAAATTTACTTTTACAACTTTTTTTGCGTCACTGCGACCTGAAGCTGCAGCGGCGTCCACCCGCCTTCCAGACTTCCCTCGGCTGTTTAATTGTTCTGCTGGCGTCTGGCAGGACAAAGATGGATGCACGCCGACTCACATTTGCATTGCAAAGATATTAAAATGTAATCCATACACGGCGACGCGCAGACGCCTCTTCATCATCTCGGCGAGTCAAAGCACTCGGCAGAGGAGCCGGAGCCGCTCACTGAATCTCAATCAGCGCCGGGGGGGATCGCTGCAGGGGGAAGTGGTCCCGCCAAAATAAAAGAGAAGAAGGAGAAGAAGCTTTGAACGTCGCCAGGGATGGATCATCCCTTTGCTGCTCGGCTCATGTTAGTGCTGGAATCACCATCATCAACCAGCTCCTCATCTTCATCACTGCCATTGTCATTATCATCATTATCATCATCATCATCATCGTTTACACCATTACCATTATCACCATTCTCATGGCCATCATCATCATCATCATCACTTGTCACAGATGATATCAGGGTCACTGTCATCATCATCATCATCATCATCAACCAGCCTCCTCATCTTCATCACTGCCATTGTTACTATCATTATCATCATTGTTTGTTGTGCTGCTCTGCATCAACATCATTATCATGAGGATGAAGATGAGATGTCATCTTCATCCTCAGGGCCACGATACCAGGCACCCTTGATTTGTGCTGGAAACCAGCTGTGAGCACCAGGCAGCTGTACTGGGCCAGCAGTGGGACCAGGTAGCTTCACTGGTTGTGTATCGTCCTCTCTTCCTGTCAGGAGCTTCTCCGCCTGCAGGAACAGCAATTGGCTCCTCCTCATGAGCTCCTACCCGGGTCCCTTCCACAGGAAGTAACATGTCCTCCAAAAACTGCTGCTGGATGAGCAGATGTGGCGACCAGTGGATGCCATCATGGTGGGCCTGAGCGGAGTGGTGGGCTGGAGTTCTGCCGTCCAGCTCGTCGCTGATCTTCCTCAGGACTTCAGAGTCTCCTGTGAAATAATTCGCCACCGAGAGTCTGGAGGATTTGAGGAGTCTGCTCGTCAAATCCTCCGGTGACAGTGGGAGAAGCCGGAAACCGAGGTGGCAGCGGCTCCTCCAAAAAAGCAACAAATATCTCTCTGGCAACAAAGTTGAGAAGGTTTAATCCGGATGGCCGCTCAGGGTGGAATCCCATCAGGTCGAGCCAGCGGGTCGAGCCAGAGCGAAGCTGATGAGATTAGCGGAAAAGTCGGGAATTACCGTGCGGCCGCTGAGCGGGTGGAGGGCTAATTTAATCAGATGTCTTTGAACGCAGCGCCGGCCTTGGCTCCAATCAGCCGCTCTTAGCCTGCGGATAACGAGTCTCAGCGCAGGGAGGTCGCTGACCTGAAGTCAAAGGAGAAGCAGCCTGTGTTCTGATTGGCCGACCGCCATGCAGGAGTGACACACATGCTGACATCAGCGGCGCAGGAACACAAGATTAGTGGATCATTGTTTCGGGGATTGACTCTGAAATGGACCTAATGACAAAGACAATTGACACTCAAATAGTTGAAATGACCTCCTGACTACTTAGAGAGGAAGTACTGCTGACACCGTAAGTACTTCATTAGATGAGTTGAGAGCATCTTGAAAATCATCTGTCCGTTTTTACTGGCTTATCCGCGACGGGTGGCGGCAGAACTGGATGTTCCTCTCCTGCTCCGGGGAGGATCCATATCCAGGTCAGGTGAGCTCTCAGAGAGTCAGCTGTCGCCACGGTAACCTGCTGCCCGGGGCTGAGGCGTCTCCGGGCCTCCGAGGCTCAGCAACGCGGACGCTGCGGCGGGAAAGGAGGAGGAGGCGGGAGTTCTTCCACAGAGCTGCTGGCCGACAGCTGCTCAGAGCTGATGAGCTTCCACCGACACTATCGGCTCTGCTTGACTCTTCTCAGTAGACCTCATCAGGACACAAATATCAGGACAAGCTGAAGAGTAAAAGTGTGAGTGAAATGATTTTGCATTAAGGGAGGCTCGGGGTTTTAGTGTATTATAAAGGACTTCAGTCCGGACTTAAATGAATCAAAGATGTGGATACTTTTGCTCAATGAAAATGTGAATTCCAAATGAATGAATCTCTGTAAGAAACAGAAAACTGACTTTGTGTGGTTCGGCAAAAAGGAGCATGAAGTTTAGCGGCGTGTCTTGTATTGTAAGAATGGAGCTGAGACTGTAAAGAATTCATAGAAAGATCTGGAGTATCACAGAGTCACAGTCACCCCTGATGACTCGTGGAATCCCCTCATCTCTGCCGCTCGCAGCGCGCCGGCCGTCCTGCTCCTCGGTTGAAGGTTTTTCTAACTTTTCTCGATTGTAGCCGTGAACACTGTCGAGGAAATTGCAGCAAAGTTCCAAGGGTCCAAGTTTGCTGTGAGGATGTGAGTTTATTCAGACCGTGCCGGCGGTCCGGCATGCCGGCAGGCGGGTGAACCCACCAACATGGACTGCGTCCACGTCGATGGGCTGACCAAGAATGGTCGTGGTGGCATCTTTCTTATACAGATACATCAAAGAGATCAGGGCAGGACCAAATGTTTAGGCAGGAAGTGGACAGTAACCAATCAACATGCAGGAATCAGCAGGACAGCGAGATGCAAAGTCAGACAGCGTAGAGGAATGTGGAGACACCAAGAGTCCAGGTAGTGGGAGACTAGTAAGATGTGGATTCAGATGAGGACAAAAGGTGAGGCGCACTGAGAGACATCATGATGGTCAGAGGTGTGAACCTTGGTCCATGTGGCACGTATTTCAACACATAAGGGCTCTCTAATGCGTATTTTAAATATTTTCTTCATCAACACGCATTTTTGGGAAAAGCTGCTGGTCCACTGACTGGTTCCCAGTGAGCCGTCCAGCTCTTTGCGCATGCGGCCGTAAGGTGAGGAAGGTTTGTTCCTCCTCCAGCAGCCCTTTGTCACTGCCAGTAGAAGAGGACAGGAAGAAGCTGCTCGGTTTACTGCTATTGTTGATGCCGGACTGACGAGTCTCTGAGCCAATCGGTGTCTGCGATGTGTCTACGCCACCTTTTAGGACCCAAATGTACCGGGCTGCTTTTGATGAGTGGAGCCGATACCATGGAAACGCAGCATAGGAGGTCATATACTGAGGTGATGGAGGAGTTGACCGGCTTCACCGTCACACCTCTGTGACCTTGGATCCATAGATCACCCATGTGAACATAGATCCACCTCCATAGATCTCACTCTCTCAGATGCAGCACATTAACAAACACAAAAAAAGCAGAGAAACCAAATGGACGGACGGAGAATGATTGATCCTGAAAGGACGGAACTGCAGAAAATGAGCAGCGGAGCTGAAGCAGGAGGTCAAACGTGAGTCACTGAAATAAAAGGGGACAGAACGACGAGCATGTGACGGCAGACGACAGAAGAAAAGAGGGATGGAGATGGAGAGAGCGAGGAGGAGAGAGGAGGAAAGAGGACATCTGCTGCGAGCTGCAGGACGCCCGTCCTGGCCAGCGATGAGGTCATCGGAGCAGCCGGCCGGACGCAGGTAACGCATCACATTCCACCGCGAGACACGCTTTGCCCGGCCAGCGTTTGGTCAGAGAGACGCATCGGAGCCACCAGTTTACGCAGGTTCGTGGGAAAAACAACACACCAAAGCAGCTTCAAAGTCTGAGAGCCGGAGAGACAGTCAGAGCAAACACACACACACACACACACACACACACGGTCTGCCGCCATGTTTGTGGTGCCTTTGAGGGACAGCGTGTAATGAGTTTTTTATCCTCGGCGGGATAATAAAACTCTTTTCTCTTTGTCTCCTCCCGACACAAAGCAACTTCTTTATTGAATTATTTATGGCGACTCCTTTTAATGAGAGCGAGGAAGCAGATTTTGTGGAGCAGAGAGAGACGCCGGCAAACATCAACAGTGCTTCGTCAATTAGCTGCTCGCTCAGGTGACGCGTTGTGTTCGCTCTGATTTCACTGTGATCTGATTTTTGTGGCTTTTCTGGTGATCACGCGTGGCTCCGCCCCCTCGGAGGAGTCAGAGAAGGAAAGATGTGAGGACACTCCCACAGGTTGTTGGTTCTTCTCGGCTGCTAGCAGAGCCGAGGCGTCGCTCCGAAGAGGTCAGACGTTTGCAGGAAATGTGAGCGCTCAGGTGACGGCAGGAGGTTTTAAACAAATCGCCAAGCAAATGAGGCCGAGGCGGCGAGGAGGATGCATGGTTACCAGCAGGGCGGCTCCTCCTGAAGAGGTTCCTAACCCAGACAAACCTCCTTCGGTTAGCAAGCCAAATACTTCATGTGTGACCGACCAGAGAGACCTAATAATGCCACAAAAACACCAGCCACTGCTTATCTTTGCAGTTCCATTTATTTATATCCTCGGTTTATTTCTGTGCATAACAAAGATGTGATAAACACATGTTATTGCTACAGATAAAGACGGGACATTGTAATTCCCTGAACATGCAGCTTTGAGCCCCTGGTGGCTGGTGGGCCCAAAGCCCGTTCGCCTGGAGCAAGAAACGGCTCTGGGTAACAGAGTTAGGATGGCAGTTTGTGTGTGTGTGTGTGTGTCCTAGTTTTCCCTGTGTGTGTGTGTGTGTGTGTGTGTGTGTGTGTGTGTGTGTGTGGTGAGATCTGGCAGATTAGCAGCACCTGTGGTTCTGCTGGCTTGAAAGTGGAGGCTGTCAGCCACCAATTACAGCTCCTCAGCTCGCCATAAAGCTCCCAGAGTGAAGGGAAAGGTGAGATGGTCTCTTTATATGAACCTCAGCAAGGAAATGCCCCCCCCCCCGTTTCCTCCCTCCCTCCGTTATCCATCTCGGCCCCTTATACTATCAGGCACATTTCACATCTTTCATATAAAGTGCCCTTGACCTTCAAGCGATATGAGCCCTGATAGAGCATCGTAATGGGCCTCTATAACTTTCCGTGTGGTTGAGCAGGCTGAGCGGCGAGCTGAGCGGCGGGCTGAGCGGCGAGCTGAGCGGCGGGCTGAGCGGCAGGCTGAGCGGCGAGCTGAGCGGCGAGCTGAGCGGCAGGCTGAGCGCTGAGCGCCGCCGGCCGGCCGGCCACCCAGCTCGCCGCTGATTAGCTGTTACAGTGTGTTGCCATAAGTCGTGGAGCCTGTAAAGCCACCTCAAACACGGCGGGGTCAGCGCGCCGCCGGCGACAAAGTCAGGACGTGGGAGGGAGAGAAGCTCCACGCAGACGCTCTGGCTCCGCCCACCGCCACTCGCTTCAATAAAAAGCTCCCTGATCCCAGGGATCCCTGAAGAGACGCGGCTCCTTCGGCTCTAAAGTGGCTCCTTAGATTCTTTCACAAATTAGGTGGAAAATGAATTACTTATGTAAAACACATTCTATTGAATAGTTATTATTCATATTGCTTTAATAATTCACATACTCTAGAGTGCTACAAAGATAAACTGTAAAATACAACTACATAGAACCATCTTTTTAGGTATCGTTGCTGGGGTCACACGGATAAAGCATTTTGCTCCAAAAAACAACTTCCTCCTTCAGCTGATGGAAAGGTGCGCGCAGTGATACGAAGGAAGGGAAAATTGTGCCTCGTGAGTGCGAGGTCAGACTTTTTCACGGCCAAGAATTCTCCTGCTGCAAATCTTTTGAATGCATGTTGTTGTTTGGAGCCAAACTCTTTCTCCGTGTGACTCCAGCAACTAGACGGAACTACTTTCTGCAACAGAGAAAAGTCACTGCTGATGAAGCTCACACAACTTCATGAGGAAAAATACAAACTAGCCCTTTAAAACTGGATAAAGTAATAATAAAAAATAAAGTATTAATTGAAAAAAATGCTGTTGTGTGGGGTTTCTTCAGTTAAAGGGAGTGTTTCCCTCGCCCCCCCCCCGTGTCATACTCTGGGTCACACTGAGGGTTGTTGGGTTTCCGTACCTCCAACAACGTGTGAAAGTTTCATCTTGTGAGTAAGTTGGCTAAAGCCAGACGCTCACAAACACGCTCACAGTGTGAGGGTGACGCGGGGGTCGGCGTGTAGAGGCAGCGCAGGGATCATCGATCCTGCCTTCGCCCAAACAGCCTTTCATGTGGTCAGCAGCCAGAGCGTGAGCTTGGATCTGACGGATGTTTAATGAGACGGCTGAATGCTAACGTGGATCCGTGTGGCTGCGATACGTTCCTCTGCAACAAGCAGCCACAGAACGAAGAAACACAAACTGAAATAACATGAACAGATTCCTGCTCACAGGAGGAAACACAGAAGAACGAGCGGAAGAATGCAGAATGCAAATAGTGAGCAAACACCTCCTGCTCCCCCGACGCTCCCTCATCGGCTCGTCTCTAAACTTAGCAGAAACAATTTGTCAGCGCGGTTTGCTAACGGTGCCCTAATTCCCACCATTGTGAGCCTGAAACCCCGAGGCGGGTTCATAGAGCTTCGGAGGCCGGCAGCCGCAGCACAACCACCAATTTCAGGCACAATTCCACAAAAGAAAAGACAGGACCGAGTGTTTGGTGCATAGTGATGAGGCGGCGCGGCGGCCAGCTGTTCCCACCGACGCCCAGAGGTGCCGAGAGACGCTCATTTGTTAGTCACATCGGGCCGAGTCAGGGGCGGCAGAGAGCAGCAGCGACTCTTACACACACAATCATCTTCTGCTGGAGACACGACACACAGAGAGAGAGAGGGAGAGAGGGAGAGAGGGAGAGGGAGAGGGAGAAGGAGAAGGAGAGAGAGAGAGAGAGAGAGAGAGAGAGAGAGAGAGAGAGAGAGAGAGAGAGAGAGAGAGAGAAGGAGAAGGAGAAGGAGAGAGAAGGAGAAGGAGAGAGGGGAGAGGCAGGCGGTCTCCAGGTTGAGGTTGTGATGAAGAAGGAGAGAGAGGGAGAGAAGGAGAAGGAGAAGGAGAAGGAGAGAGAAGGAGAAGGAGAGAGGGGAGAGGCAGGCGGTCTCCAGGTTGAGGTTGTGATGAAGCAGATGTGGGCTGAGAGAGCGAGGCCACCTGTACATATTTCTACATTTCACTGTGAAACGACATGTAAACGTGTCTCACCAAACCTGCTGCACTCTGCTGAAGCACTTTTCCCAGCATGCACTCTGGCCTCCAGCAAGATGAATGAAGCTGAGACTTTTGTAGATATATTTGATGGTAGCTAACAGTTAGCGAGCTAGTCGAATGCTTCCTAAAGGTAAGTCAGCTAGCTCAAAGCGGGACACATTGTTACAAACCTGGGGCCCACGTTTACCTCTGGGATGCTAACAGTTTGGTTGCTATGGTAACGCCTGCAGGGTTTTACAACCCAGGCTCCACATTTACATCTTTGCTGCTCGCTAACATGACTGACTGTAACCTTTACCAACAAATGAGTCATCAAAGTAGTTTCAACTTGGGCCCTTTGTTTACCTCGATGCTGGATAACATTTAGCTAGCTACGCTAATGCCCCATGTTTACATATTGGATGCTAGTTAACATGTTGCTATGGCAACGACAGCAGTATTTTACAACCTGGGCTCTGCATTTACATATTGGATGCGAGCTAACATGATCGATTGTGACGTTTACTAACAAATGAGTCATAAAGTATTTTAAACTTGGGCTCTATGTTTACATATTAAGTGCTAGCTAACAGTTAGCTTATAATAGGTCAACTAACTCCAAGCAGGATCCATTGTAACAAACCTGGGCTCTATGTTTACATATTAGATGCTAGTTAACATGTTGCTATGGTAACAACTGCAGTATTTCAAAACCCAGGCTGAACTTTGACATATTTGATGCGAGCTAACATGACATCACCTAACTAATGAGTCATCAAAGTACTCTAAACTTGGGCTCTATGCTATTGGATGTTAGCTCACATGCTGCCTGGCTAATGCTAACTTTAGCTTGTGTAATGCCTAAGAATCCATGACGGAGCTGCTTTTTTTTTTTTT
>CAESWR010000113.1:131086-143895 GCA_903171835.1 Mullus surmuletus | reverse complement strand
GAAGAGGGGGAGGGGGAGGAGGAGGAGGAGGAGGAGGTGAGGGGCCGAGCACGGCAGCCAGCCAGGATTCTCTGACCTTATAATCCTCAGAAAATGACATATGAAGGGACACACGAGGCCGGGGGCGGTTTGATGTTAATTCGAGCTTTACGTGAGCACATTACAGCAGAACTTACATTAACCAGAGAGCGCCGTCCCAGAATGCATCATAAAACAAGTGGAGCAGAGAGCGGCATGCAGGATGATGGGTATTAGCAGATAATCCTCCAATCGAGGCGCAGCTGCAGGGAAAAGGCCGAGCAGCGGCGGCGGCGGCTGAGGGAGCTGCTGAACTTTTTGGACCCTGATGTGACGGCGAGTCCTTCTCGCGGTGCATGCGTGTGTGTGTGTGTGTGTGTGGAGCTGTTAGCTGTAATTGGCGGTGGTGTGTGTTTGCCTCTGAAGTGATTTGTGAGGACGGCGGCGGCGGCGCTCCTCAGAGACACGCCTCCTCCTCGCCACCTTCTCCTCCGTCCGCCACGTGTTTGTGCTTCAACAAAGGAGCAAACTTTCATCTTCAAAGATCAACTTGAAGCTTGAAAGCTGCTTTTGATGGTGACTTTTGCTGTCGTTTAATTTGTTGGTTCTTACCTTAAAAAAAACAAATCCCCAAAGTCCTCAAATACTTTGGTTTCTCCTCAAAGACTGTGAAGTTTGTGTCAGAGAGAAGAGAAGAGACTAAAGGACGAGCTGCAGATCGAATCACAGCTTCAGGAAGTGAGGCTGAAGCTGATGAACAGGGAACACACGCAGCATCATTGACCTCATCAGCAGGGTTCAGGAGGCTTCCTGCAGACCTGAGGCCTCCCTCATTTCATCACACTCTGATTGACAGCTGTGCGCCGCTCCTGTGTGTGTGTGTGTGTGTGTGTGTGTGACCCTCACCTATCACCCTCCTGTTGGGGCGAGCGTGCGCCGTGTCTCTCTCTGTATCCGGCTAACCAAGTCATTTCAAAGGCCATTACCTTCATCTCACGCTGCACCGTGACCTCTGACCCCCGACACCAGCAGCCCAGAGAAACCGAGAGGGAAGTTTTCCACCCAGAAAAAAATAAGCTTCCAGTCGGAGCCAGCTGGTTTCAGATCAAACTGAATGATCATTTAGAAGATTTTTGGGGGCAGATTGATCTTTCAGCGAGCGAGCTGCGAAGGGTTGAAAAGACTTCGAGGACGGACGGCACCGCCAGCAGAGGAACCAGACTCTGCTCGGCTCCGCAGCGTCTCTGTGAATTTATCATCGGAGGAGGAAAAGCTGCAAAAGAATTCACTGGCATATCGATGACCCCGACCTGTCAAATATGCAGCTGCAGGCAGAGTCAGTGCTGTTTGGGTGCTTTTATTGTGAAAGGCATCTCTGCTGTTATTTTGCAAGAAATGTGCCAAGGTTCACTGATGGACGGGAACTTAGTCATGAAAACATACTTTCTGAATATGAGGCTGAAAGAAATATGAAGCTGTCAAAACTGTCACTTTCTATTGACTTGAAAAGCCTTTTGTGCGTTTGCATCTTTCCCCACGTCCTTAAACCTTAAGAGTTCCTGGAATGTTTTTTGAGCTCGAGGGTCAAAATCCCCCCCAAATATTTGATGTGTATCTTTCAGGCTGAAGCTGATTAACAAGACGGACTCATTTAAAGTTGGAAAAAATATGAATATATGATATTTTCACAGCAGTCTTTTGGAAGGAGACGCTTTTTGTCCCCAGGAACTAATAAGAGAGTTTGCTATAAAAATCTGTCACTGCAGAAAAAATGCGAATGCCTCAAATTCAATGTTGCTGCTCATCATTGACCATCTGAGGCTCTGATAATAATAATAATAATAATCATTAAATCCTCCTTGAATTGCATTGGATGGAATTTATGTTACGGAAACAAACTGGCGTTTAGAGGGTTAAAATCCCCCCAAATAATGAATATTTGATATAGATATTTCAGGCTGAAGTTGATTAAAAAGATTGACTCATTTAAAGTGGAAAAAATACAAATATATGTCGTTTTTACAGCAGTTTTTAGGGAGATGTTTTTGGTCATGAGGGACGATTGAGAATGTTTTTTCAGGAACTCTTAAGGGTTCTTTTTTTCTTAAAATCGCCTCATATGGAAGCAGAGTTAGAATTTGATGATTTGTGTTAAATGGGGTTGCAGGATTTTTCATGCACTTCTGAGTTTGAAAGTTAACTCAGAGTGCAGCATCAGCAGCTGTTAGCCGCTTTAGCTTAGCATGAATGTTTCAGCAGCTGTTAGCTGCTTTAGCTTAGCATGAATGTTTCTGTAAGTACAGAGTCCCACAAAGGTCAACAAGTTAAAACGTTCATCCTTCTCCACAGCGGCAGCTTCTCTACCCACAAACGATGTCTCCTTTCAACGTTTGCTGCCAAAAAAGAAAAGGAAGAAGAAAGAAAGAAGGGATAACGGAGGGATGGACGGACAAGCTGGCGCGTGATTAGCCGCCAAGCTCGACGGAGATACGCAAACACGCCAGATACTAATAAATCCAGCAAAAGCCGAGTCCTCATTTGACCATAATCACATTATACAACCATGATAGCACACAAATTAAGGCGTGTGTGTGTGTGTGTGTGTGTGTGTGCGCCCTGCTGCTGACCCTACACAGCAGGATTACACTGGATGTTAAGCTGGTACTTTCCTCCCAATGGGATCGACTGGTAGATGACTTAACTCTGAACCTTTCACACACACGTACCACAAATATGCACTCGCACACACTTGCACACACACACACACACACACAATATTCATGTAACTGACATGTGACACACTCTTGTCCTAAACTGACTTGTAACATGTTGCCTTGCATGCTCCTGGGTGTGGGTGTGTGGGTGTGTGTGTCTGTGTGTGTGTGTGTGTGTGTGTGGGGTGCTTTGTGGGAAAACTTTGTGGGGTCATTTGTGTCAGCTGAACTTTGGCTCTGAATGACTCCACATTAATACATTAATGCACATTAATTTAGAAAACAACATGGAGCAGGACAACAGCCTCAGACTCCAGGCAGGTCTGTCGCCATAACAAATGTGGAGGACGACTTATTGTCCCTCCAATTATTGCAGATAAACGTCATTATTGTCAGCATCATGTTGTTGAACCAATGTGATGATAATAAGGAATAATAATGCAAGTGCAGCCTTTAAAATCAATAAACTATCACTAACATTGCCACTGGAAGGTGGAGAACTCTTCAGGAGGCTCACTGTGTGTGTGTGTGTGTGAGGGCCCCCCCCCCACAAAGATAGTGGACGACTGACAGGAGGGTTCACTCCATCCATTCCTATGGAACCAGGTGCTGAGAGCAACGCACAGAGGGAACCCTCTCCACCTCCAGCCTGTTTGCTAGAGACGAGGAAAACACACACACACACACACACACACGACCATGGTGGTATATTGAGGCCGGAAAAATGATCGGGTTGGTGCTCATTTATCCTGCGATTAATTGATTTATTGATTATTGTGACACGCCTAGATCCAGACATGATGTCAAATTTTACAGGTAAAAGAGAAAGAGAAATAGCAAATCTGGAGCAACTTGGGTCATCTCACAGGTCGACCTTTGACCTTCACTGACACGCAGTCTCGATGATGTGTGTTTAATGATGTTCATAAGCTACAGTGGTGGGGGGAGTTGTTTCAGCCATTTGAGGACACACACGGAAACACACACACACACACACGCAAACACACTCACACAGACACACACACGCACGCACGCACGCACGCACGCACGCACGCACGCACGCACACACACACACACACACACACACACTCACACAGACACACACACACACGCACACACACACACACACACACACACACACACACAGGCGCTGTGTAACGGTGTGAACATGGAGGGGAGGCCGCCGTGACGCCGCCCAACGCTGTGATGAAGCTGAGCATGCACGAAACTCCACCACCAAACCCTCTTTGCTTACGCTTCCAAGCCAAACACACACACACAAACACACACACAGCCAGCTGACAGTGCCGCCCTGTGTGTGTATGTGTGTGTGTGTGTACGTGTGTGTGCATAAAAACTATGTGTGTGTGTCATATTCTTGCCAAGCTGTGAGCACGGCTTGTGTGCTTGGGAAGGAACACAGCTGAAAGGCACAGAGAGAGAGTGTGTGTGTGTGCGCGCGCATGTGCGTGTGTGTGTTGGGAGAGTGCAGAATGTGAATGAGAGAATTTGAGAGTGTAAAACCCTTCCTTGTTTTTTCTCTTTGCAATAGCTACTGATTGAAGTGAGCTGGCTGAGGAGGCAACACAAGCACGCACACACACACACGCACGCACACACACACACGCACGCACACACACACGATGTTCAGAGAGTGGGATGCTGAGCCAGGGCACGCAGGTGAAGTCCAGCCGCTCGTATATTCAGACTTCATTTGGAGAACAGGCAGCTCTCCCGAGAGTTCGCCTTACACACACACACACACACACACACACTCACACACACACACACACACACACACACACACACAGGCAGACCTCTCTTAAAGGGTTAACATACCGCCAACAGGCACTGTGGTAACCCCTGACCTCTGCTAATGCTGTCTGGAGGGGCGGTCGGGGGCTAATGGCTGAGAGAAATGCTCACACATGAACCTGACCCCGCACACCCCCGCCCCCCCCGCCCCCCTCCCCTCTAACCCCCCCCCCCCCCACCCCCTTACCCGGCCCCCATCCGTTTCTGTCTCTCTCTGCATTCATCAGAAGCTCAGTCCGACAGCGGCTCAGCCCCCCGGAACACAAACATCAAAGATCTTCTGTCCGGTCCAGGTCTGTCCTGGGTCGGCCCACCGCCCGCCGCCCGCCGCCCCCCCCGTGGACCCGGTCGGTTCTGGTACATGTTTGGCTCAGCTCTCAAACGAGATCTGGGCAGCAGAAGGTCCAGCTTTTTTGCCACATGTGGGCCAGATGTGGACCAGTGGGGACCCATGTATGGTCCACCTCTGGCAAGCAGATATTATTGCGGTATGTGCACCGAGTGTGTGTGCACCAGTTTTGCTGTGGGGGGAGGTGTCGTGTTGTTGGGGGCATGGCAAAGGTCAGTCCACAAATCACATCTTCAGGAGGTGAAAAGTTCTGCAGCGTTCTTTGGGGACGAGCCGGCTCAGAAAGTAGGAGAAAGATTTCCTGATAAAGCAAAAAGTGCAAATGAAACAATTCGGTCACTAACATCCCACATCCGGCCAATCACGGCCCGGCAGCCGCTCAGCCTCGCGGCTTCACATCTCCTGTCACCGCCTCCGTGTCGCCCACGTGCTAGCGCCGCGTTAATTGTCCGGCGTCTGTTTTGGCGCTGGGCCGCGCCGCGCCGCGCCGGCTCGTTACCATCACCACACGTTGTTGTTTTTCAGGCCTTTCTTCTCTGACAGCACAAAAGCCCAAACGCTGCGGGCTCGTGGTTCCTGAGCACATAAAGAAGACGGGGATCCTGAGAGAATAGCAGAGAGGATGGAGAGCGGCGCGAGTGTGTTACATCAGTGCGAGCGTGCGCGTCGCTCCTGATTGCAAAGCACACAGAAGCTGTGAAGCCTGATGGAGGCGCCCTGCTGAGGGAGCGCCACGGGCTCGTGTAGGAGATGTTACAAAAGACACACTTCAAAGACGCCACAAAAAAACTCCCTCTGGTCCTTTTGTTGCTATGATGTAAACTTGTCTGCCAACACACACACACTTACACACACACACACACACACACACACAAACACACACACAGTAAACCACTATCTCACTTTTTCTGTGCTTAAATAGGCCACATTCTGCTCATTTTCAGGCTCACTTGTTGTTTTTCACAGGTATTCATGCTTTAAGGTTGAAAAGGGGAGAAAAAAACCCATTATTTTTCCTCTAAACTCCCAAAAAGTTGTGTGTGAAGAAGGCGGCCTCGGCGGGCCTCACAAACAGCTAGCAGCTAACAGCTAACAGCTAGCAGCGCCGCGTCAGTGCAGCGTCAACAGCAACTGCAGAAACACTTTCACACCAAAGACTTTCAGTCAGCGCCGCAATTTGTTGCATTCGGCCTCGATGCTGCGGCGAACATTTCCAAAGTGGTCCTCGTTAAGAGGTGGGCGAGCTGCGCAACATGCTAACATCAAGCTAACTTCTAAGATGAAACGGTTCTTGGCAAAAAACTCGTCCCAGCTGACACAGACCGACGTCATCCAGCTATGGGAGGCATGGAGCCAAAAAACAGCTTTAGTGGGCGGGGCATCAGGTGACCACGACTGGTGATGTCACAAACATGACCGCTGCATGAAGGCCGGCCCGACCGCCATCAATCCTGCAGGATATTTGCTGCATGAATTATTGATCCCACCTCCACTTTGTCCTGCAGACGTGGCTGCGACCTTTGGTGCGACCCCAGAAACAAGCCCTCAACAGACGGAACGAACGACACTGGATGATGTTTTAACGAAGCCACGTCTCACCTTAACTGGAGACCAGAAAGAGAGCGTGTCCTCTGAAATCAGGGCCGTCAGGTCCACTTCCCCAAAGCAGACGTGACGGCGTGGAGGCCGAGCCGCCTCCTCGGGGAAAGGTTTTCACTCAGACGCACCTTAAATCTCAGAGTCTCTGATTTCTGAGAGGCAATCTGGAGAAGAGGTTAGCAGTAATTGCCCTCTTCAGTATTTGTGGCTGGAAATGAAGTATGTTTGGGAAAGAAAGATCTGACTTTGGAGGTTTTCTCTCCAGCCGAGTGGTTCTTTTGAAAAGGTTTAATCACGCGGACAGAAACTCTACCTTAAATATTTCTGATGCTGCAGCAAAGTCACATTCTTGTTCAAACTCTTCACACCCGTTTGTGTCTTTGTTGTGTGTTTGTGTGTTTTCACCGGGTGAGCGTTACCAAGGTTACTAGCTGAATTTCACCTTGTGCTGTTTTACCTCCTTTTTACGTTTTCGACTCCAAACATGGCTGCAAACATTTGGAAACATTCCTGGAGCTCCGCCAACCTCACTTTCACTAACGACATGAAGTAGCCGCGCGGCTCTCAAGGTTCGCACTAATACATTTGATTTGATTTTATCCTGCACTCAAAAGTTTGATGATTTCTAAAGTCCTGAAGGGAGCGTGATGGTGAACCACCTCCATCATGTTTTTGACAATAATCTGGGTGTCATCAGCACAATATCGCCCAGAAACATTCAGCAGAAGGATTCATCTGAGAGGAAAAGAGGAGGCCTGCAGATGCTGCCAGGTGGGACGCCATCAACGTTCACGTGGCGGCTCAGAGAGAATAAACACAAAAACTATCCATTGTTGATCTTGAGGTGGCGATCGGCGGCCTCAGGAATCTAACGCAGCAGCTGAGTGTCTCCAGAGTGTCGGCTGAAGCTGATTTCAGCCATAAATCTGCTCGTCTGCTCGGGTCTCCTCCGACCTCTCTCACCGCGCCTCTGAATGCTCGCCGCCGCCGCCACCGCCACCGCGCATATAGGAAACGTAACCCCGCCAGCGCCAATATGTCGACCCCGGTCCTCAGAGCGCGACCTGAGACAGCCTGCTACAACTCCATACACACTGACCTACTGACACACACACACACACACACACGGGCGCACTGACCCGCGGAGCGTGACCTCAGCGGTGCGACCTGCACTCTCAATCAGCAGCACACCTGCCGTCTGACCTTTCCTTTGTCCTCATAGAGCTGACTCATTTTTCCGCATCATTCTTTTATTTCTACACACCGGCATCAAAAATTCACACACTCTCCCTCAAGCTCGAGCTGCTTCCTCATCATCGATCTCCAGAAAACACCTCAGCTGGCGAACATCGTCCTCCTACATTTCCCGAGCAGTTGTTTTCAAGAGTAAGCAGCAGGAGACCATGTGACCCGTTAGCATAGCCTAGTTTTGTTAGCAGTAGTTCAATCTGAGGAGAGGAGAGGAGAGGAGAGGAGGAGGGGAGGAGGAGAGGAGAGGAGAGGAGAGGAGAGGAGAGGAGAGGAGAGGAGAGGAGAGGAGAGGAGAGGAGGGGAGAGGAGGAGAGGAGGAGAGGAGGAGAGGAGGAGAGAGGAAAGGCGGGTTTCCAGACACTCAAACCTTCCCACTTTGTCACCAAGCGGGAAAAAACAACACAACTAACCGCCTGCACACATGATAGCCTCACACACACACACACACACACACAGCAGAGGGAATGCATGTTTGATGAGCCTACCTGGCGCCGCCTGCACCTCCGTCAGCCCCCCCGCTGTGATCAGAGCCTCCAGGATCCTGACGTGATGTTCGGGGTTCACCTCGGCGCTGTGGAGGAACACAGGGAGAGAGACGCAGCTCAAAGATCTCCTCCCACTCACAGAGGGTTCACTTTGGAAGAAGTCGGCGGGTTGTTTGATTCCTGCGACTTGTCGGAGTGGGAGCTGCAGGGACGCCCGAGGTCTGGAGCTGACCTCCTGGAGATCAGGGAGGAGAAGCTCCGCCCAAAAACCCGCCGCTGCTTCTCCATCAGGATGAAGCAGCCAAAGACTCCTCGACCCCGTCTGAACCTCGAACCAGAACGAACCCAGAACGTGCTCAGACAGCAGGAGGCAACGCGCAGCGCGGAGCGGAGCGGGGGCGACGCGCAGCGGTTGCGTAAGCCTGTCCCTCAAGATGGCAGTGGGCGGGGTCAGAGCGGGGGGGGGCAGATTTGGACCCTTTTAAAGATAAATGAATCTTCTGGGCGCATTTCAATGAATCTCTGGGCCGGCGAGCACTGAGAGAGGAAGCTCCCACAATGCATCAGCATGATTGGTAGAAGCAGGTCAGCTGCACACTGCTCTTAAAGGTACACACACACGTTTGTCTGCTGTGAGGAGTAACCAACATCTCACATCTCCAAAGATGTTCTATCAAAATTTCGCATCATTTTCATCCTTTAAAACAAATGATGATGCGTGATGACATCAGCGAGTCTGCATCACCACCAGCCAATCACATGGGGCCATTCTGTGCAGTTGGCGTGGGACACTCCCACTTTACCCTCCCACCTTCAATCCCACCTGCTTGAGGTTCCATCAGCCTCCATTTCAGTCAGTCAGGAGCCGAAAGAGAGCACCGTCACGCTCAACATGCTAACTCGCTAACTCCCTAACTTGCTAATTCATCAACTTTCTAACTCGCCAACTTGTTAACTCCCTAACTCACCAACTTGCTACCTACCTAACTACCTACCTACCTCCTTAACTACCTACCTACCTACCTACCTACCTAGCTACCTAGCTACCTCCTTAACTACCTACCTACCTACCTACCTACTTAACTACCTAACTACCTACCTAACTACCTAACTAGCTACCTTGCTAACTCAGCAGCTGGCTCACCCCCTCACATGCACAGCGTGGTCCTAACGGGCCACAGGGGACCCGTCGGCTCTGGATTTCTGGGTAATTTGGGGAAGATCCGACCCCGGCGAGTGTGTGTGTGTGCAGGACTCGAGAGAACAAAACAAGCCCCCCTTTGACCCGAGTGCAGATTGTTGAAGGAGTAAACACACACACACACACACACACACACACATAGACCGAGGCAACTACAGCTAATTAATCTTTGATAAAAAAAAGATTTGAATAATGCAGAGCTCTCACTCGGACGGGTTCAGACTGTACCGATGAATTATGGAGGGAAGGAGTGTTTGTCACCTGCGTGGAATCGGCTCACGCTGCTGCTCTGCTTTTTATCAGCAGCCTCTTTGCGTTTGGGCTCCAAGTTCAGAGCAGTGCTTTCAGTCCACATCAAAGATCTAAGGTGCACGTGGCAGAGCTGCCAGAAATCACAGGAATGGAGAGACCTGAGGAGCAGCAGCGGTGGCACCTTCTGAAGGTGCCAGAGCTCTGATGGCCTCTGACGGCAGAGGCAGCTGAGGCTCATGGGTAATCCATTGTTCTGGAAACGAAGTTAGAATAATTCAAAGACTTGGTCGGAACATAATGCATGATGTGATTAGGGGGGTGGGGGGGCCTTAAAGAGACAGGAGCAGGGGCGTGGGGGGCGGAGCCTGCGTACCTGAGTGGCGAGTGTTTGAAGACGAGCTCAGCGAAGGCCTGAGCGAGCGGCCGGGCGCCGGCGCCGTGCTGGCAGAGGCGGGCCAGGTGGCGGCTGAGGTGGAGCAGCAGCTGGTGGTTGGCTTGCGGCATGCTGGGAGATTCCAGGATCCTCCGCAGCCGCTCGCCACACTCCTCAACGCTCGGGCTCTCTGCAGGACGGAACACACACACACAGACACACACACACACACACACACACACACACACACACACACACACACACAGTGAGGTGGGTGGGAGCTAGCTTAGCCTCAGCTAGCTCAGCCATTGAACATGATTGAAACATCATTTTGTGTTAAAAACTTAAACTTTAGAACTTTTTAACAGAACAAGTTAAAGAAGAATATATTTGTCAGAAACAAAACACTCGTAAACAAAATCAAATCTAGAAAATGTAGGATTTCAAACTCTTCATCCAGTGTTCACACCCGTGTCGAGTTTGAGGCACAAACATGATTGGATTCAGTTTAATTTGCATATTAAACTTAAGCATAACATTTCAGTTCAAAAGAAGGTGTCTGAGGGGAAGTTCTCAGACGGCTGCAGCTGCAGAGTCCGTCGGGTTAAAAGGCTTTCAATTTCATCTCAACTTTAATCTCTTTAAAAGTCACGTGACTGCTGGGCTTATAAATATCCCAAAGAATTTTATGTAATATTCACGCAAATTGCTTTAGAGACACAAGTTAAACCAGGAGTCGTTAGAGGATTGCTGTTGGGGGGGGGGGGGGCAAAGATCCACCACACAGTGCAGAGTCACCACTCTGCACGAGAAGAATGATGCAGAATCACATTTATCCAATTGAGCTTCTCCAGGTTTTTCCCGCCGCCTCCACACCTGCGGCCGCCTCGCTCGGGACGAGCTGCTGTGAAATGAATCCAATTCAATCAGCTGCTCTGTGTTTGATGTGTTTGGGCTGCGCCCTGATTCAATTCATTAGCCCAATTGTGTAGCGATGATGATAGAATTTAAGATGCCGGCTTCCTGGAAGAGGTCGGCGTCTGTGAATGATATCTTTCATCGCGTTTCTCTCCGAGCAGCTGCAGACATAGACTGAGTTACCGCGGTAACCTGGAGAGGAGGTGAGGTCATCGCCAGCTCCGCCCCCCCGCAGCCGTCACCTGGTTAGGGGAACTCTGCAGGCGGCCAGAGCAGCTCGCTGAGCATCTTTCACCTCCATCAAATCTCAGGAGGGAAGGTTTGCCACAAATGTAGGAAAAAATCCTTGCCTCGTATTTTCAAAACGTCTTTGTGCTCGATTATTTCCTTTGAAAGAAGATTTTCGGCACCAGGAGAGACTTTCTCAGTGAGATAAAGGACAAATACATTTAAAACATAGTGAAAAATGTGTTCATTTTGACCTTATTTTGTGTTTTGCAACCACAAATGATCCTCTGGTACAAACGGGCCCACTTGGCCCCGCCCCCTCTGTGGCTGGGCCCCGCCCCCTCTGTGGCTGGGCCACACCCCCTCTGTGGCTGGGCCACGCCCCCTCTTGCAGGTTCGTCTCTCAGTGTCACAGAGCTCCTCTCGCCCTCCAGCAGCTTTTGGGACGAATAAATGATTGATGAGCGGCAGGTCTGAAAAAATCAGCGCTGACGATGGCGAGCGTTTGGGCAAGCGGCGCCCGAACGTAGGAGCTCAACCAGTCGCTTATTGCTCATTAAACATTCATCGCATCATAAAAGCTCAATTAATGCTGGTGAAATATTAAAGCTGCATCTTGTTCTGGCAAAGGCCGCCGCTGCTCCGACGTGAAAGGCCACAGTCTGAGGCAGAGCGCGGCGGGCCGGGCGGAGACGAGCGAGGGCGGCGGGCCGGGCGGAGACGAGCGAGGGCGGCGGGCCGGGCGGAGACGAGCGAGGGCGGCGGGCCGGCGGAGACGAGCGAGCGCGGCAAGAAAGGCAGCTGCGCATGAACCAGAAGTTCCAGGTTTTTTATGGTTACTAACTTTTATATGACGTAAAAATCATCATTTCACAGACATGGAGGCACATGATGAGTTCATTTAGCCGCAGGGACGTGAAAGGCATTGTGGGAAATGCTGTTGCTTCACAGAAAACTCTCCCTCATCGACCGGCATGAGCAGAGGGATGTCATGGACCGACACTCCAGCCACAGTGGCCATCTTGCTCAGGGGCTCTCAGCGGGACGTCAGCTGACTTCTAGGAGCTTTTTCTGCTCGGCCTTTCACCAACACGTTTGAGGACTACACGCCAGCTGTTCGTGCACAAGTACATCTGGTGTGGCGCTAATATCCATAATAATCAGTCAATCAATCAATCAATCAAATAATCATCAATATCTCGTGCTTCAATATCATTAGAATAATTAAAAGAAACAAAAATATGATGGTGTTAGAAGGGAAATAGACTTGAGGGTGTGTGTGTGTGTTTGTATGTGTGTGTGTGTGTGTGTGTGTGTGTGTGTGTCTGTGTGTGTTGGTCATCCATGGTCAGTCATTGTAAGACAGAGAGGTCATTTCCATGACCCCCATCAGGCTGCTGCAGATTGTCAGCCATCTATCACCGCCCACCTCCACACTCAGACACACACACACACACTTATTATGGATTATGGTTGACCCTGTTGATCAATAGAGGTCAAGGCTGGCGAGGGAACTTGGCCTGTCCATCTGGCCCCACGGGATTCTGGGAGGCTGGACGACTGGACAGACCCGCTGAGGTGGGGGTGGGGGGGGTGGGTTGGGGGG
>CAESWR010000113.1:41111-51745 GCA_903171835.1 Mullus surmuletus | reverse complement strand
TGCGTGAGTTCTTGTAGGAGATCAAACCAAGGAGGAAGTTTCAGACGCCGTCTCTGCAGAAACTTCTTACCTCATTTACATCATTATCAAAACAGTCGTACAAAATAAGTCAAATATATGATTTAATAATACTACTACTAATAATAATAACACTTCATATATGTTAGAAATAGAAAAGGGGCAGTGATGCAGCAGAACATAGGCGGCGTGGAGAGGCTGCCGTGGTTTTGCTCCTGAACAAAGACGATGACGATGAAGACGCGCAGCAGCGAGACTCTGTTCACCGCCGTGTATTTTTAATGAGTCCGCACGGAGCGACGCCGGCAGAGGCGGAGGAGCGGCGCCGACCAAAGGCTTCAAACCGTGTGTGTGTGTGTGCATGTGCGTGCGTGCAGATATGACTCCACCGCTGAGAGACGATCAGCAGGGAGGGGGCGGAGCTCGGCCACAGAGAGGCGTGACATGGCGAGGAGGTCGAGCTGTGAAAGGATGGACGGCGACACCAGTCAGCACTCACCGAAGCAGCAGCACTCTGAGCCCGGCGCTGGCGGCTCCGATGGCGAGCGAGCAGGTTGAAGTTCTCGCGCTTCACTGACACGCTCACACTCACATGAGGAGGAGACGGGACGCTGAAACACAAGAACGAAGGGATGAGGAAACGGTTTGCCATGAAGGCGTTCTTATCGGCGCCGCCATCCATCGCAGCACATCAAAGTGTGTTTGCAGGTGTGGAGGAGCAGACGGCTCACATGAAGGAGGAGCGAGAAGAAGAAACTCCTCCACCGCGCCAAACATCCAAACAGACCCCGAGCTCAGACTCCGTCCAACATGAGCCGCTGAGAGGACGAGCATGGACCCTCTGGACCCTCTGTGACATCACCGGCATCGCGTGAGACGCACGTGGAGCGGCTGACACTGAAGGCCCCGCCCCCTCCAGCACGCCAATCTCTCATTTCTGGCGTTCCTCACAAAGCTGCCTCGCCTCCTTTCAAAATGTTTTCAAAGTAGTAAAAGTAGTCTGCAGAGACCCCGGGGGGGGGGTTACAGAGCAGGAATGTTTGCAGACATTTTAATCATCGATTCTCTATAATATGGCTGGAAAACATAGCGAGCTCATCCGTGTGTGTGTGTGTGTGTGTGTGTGTGTGTGTGTGTGTGTGTTTAAATGGTCCAGAGGTAGTTTGTGATCTTGATTTGGAGTAAATTCCCTCCGTAAACCTTCCAGCTGGTTTCATGTCAGTGTTTTCTTCACGCTTCATCTCATTAAGTAAGTGGTTCTTCTTTCTCGCCGAGGAAAACCTGAAATCATTGCTGCGAATCTTAAGATAAGATGAACGATTATTTCATCTTGCTGGATGACAAAGTTCTTCTTTGAGAGAAATCCATCACAATGTCTCTAAAAACAGATGTCACAGCTGCAAAGACTCATCAAGGAGGTTTGAGGAACGGCAGTGAAGGTTGTTCTCCGAGCAGCCGTGCGGAGGAACCAGCAGCCTTCAGCTCGCTCCTCCTTTGAAGGCTCCACATGGTCTTGATGTTTTTTTAAAGAGGTCCTCAGAGCTCGGCTCAGCAGGACGCGTCAGCCGACGTGACTGCGTGTGATCGCGTGCAGAGATGAGGCAGCGAAGCAGCTCGCGCCTTCAAATCTCCCGTCTTCCACCGAGACCTCAAACTTCTCGCCTCCAAGGAGATGTTTAGGCTCCATCAGCTGGCGGCCGCTGGCACTCATCACGGAGCAGAACGTGTGAGAAGGAAAGGAATTGGTGTGACGGTTCTGCAGGGGAACTCCAAGTCAGGCTCACTGGCTGGGAGAACCTTCTGCTGGAACCTCGGAGCAACTCCACGTGATGGAACTCCTTGGACAGAGCAGGAGCAAAGACTCAGACAGCACCACCTCGCCGGGTTCCATCCACAGCTTGTTTCCTACAGAACCCACAAGAACCTTCTCATACTGGACCAGTTCGATTGACGGGCAGAACAACAACCACGACGTTCCTCCCAAACAGGAACCGCTCAGAAGGTCCCCAATGGAGCAGCGCTGGGCCATACTTGATATTTCCATAGCAAAAATGTATCGGTATTTTCTTAAACGAGATACACAATGAAACCGTATTGTTATATCGACAATCGCTCTGTAGAGAATAAAACATCTGTGTTTGATTCAGTTCAGTCAAACTAAACTAAAAAGATCGCCAGAGATTTTACTTCTTACTTCATGTCAAAAAAAGATTGGCCTATTTTCTTTTAGAGGCTATTTTTATTGAACGTTTTAATGTGCACCTTTCATGGAGTTTTATCACTTCAAAAAAGCTGTTTCATAAAGTATTTCTCATGTAGGAATTCAAAACCTATGGATTTGTTTTTGAAAGTGTTGGTTAAAACAGCTGGTTTCAGTAAAACCACTTGTGACCCGTCAGACTGAAACGTCGATCTGAGTTGCGGTGAA
This sequence comes from Mullus surmuletus, assembly GCA_903171835.1. Taxonomy (NCBI): domain Eukaryota; kingdom Metazoa; phylum Chordata; class Actinopteri; order Syngnathiformes; family Mullidae; genus Mullus; species Mullus surmuletus. Next base: position 49,299 of record CAESWR010000113.1, on the reverse strand, counting down.
AGTATCAGGATATCTGTGGTTTATTGACATTCAGCCTGAATGAACGTGGATGGATGAGATCTGGTCCTCACGGCTCGGCTCCGCTGTGGATCCTTCACAAAGGTCCTACAGATCCAAGGAGCCTTTCACAGGCGCGACGTTCCTTCATCTCTACGAGCAGGTTGTTGAACTATCAGCACCAGGTTGCTCCTCACAGTGAGTCGTATCTCCTTCGTGGACCTCCAGCGAGCGTCTGTGAGGACTCTGATGTTGGGGAATGATGGAGCAGAGACCTTGGATGCTCTGCAGGAGGCCGAGGACCTGAAGACCCTCCCAGTGCTCCCACTCTGACCCGCCGTCCTTCCTCACATCTCCGCTGCTTCAAAACCAGACATGAAGAAAACAAAAAAAAATCCAGTAAGAGCGGCGATGACGGCGGACAGCTTCGTTCCAGAGATGATGAGAGCTGAGGGACTCGGCCGCCACCATGTCAGACCGGGCGGAGTGATGATGTCACGCCGGCGCCCTATTGATCCGCCTGTGGTGCGGCCGAGGCCCGATGGAGCGCTGTGGTGTTAGTGGGGGCTAATTGCTTTGTCCCGGCCGCTGTTATGAATCCGATAGGGGTCTGATGTTTGTGTGTGTGTGTGTGTGTGTGTGTGTGTGTGTGTGTAGGGGGGGGGCTCTGAGAGAGATAGATGGAGTGTTTGAGGCGTCTGCGATGATGTAATCTGAGTCAAATGGCGCTCTGGAACTCGTCACAGAGCTCACATCCATCACTCGTGTCGACCGGCCGCTAATGGACTCATTCCAACAAGCCGCCATTAGCAGGCGCGTCTGCTGCATGGATAATTCTCCCACCTCGCCACACAAAGGAGCAATGGGCGGAGCCAAACCGCCGAAACTCACAGGAAACACCTCACAGGAAACACCTCCACCTGCCCACCGAGCGACCCACCCACCTCCCTATCATATACCTATCTATCCATCCATCTATCCATCTATCCATCTACCCATCCATCCTTCTACCTACCTATCCCCCACACACACACATTCTAAAATATTTGGGAAACTATTTCAGCTATTTTCACAGCAGGGTCTGCGAGCAGCAGTGGAAGCTTTTGAGGAATGTGAAAGTGAACCTGCAGAAAAACTGACGTTGAAACACACGAGGAGCTGAGAGTCGAGAGGAGACGCTGCTGCTGAAGCTGCTCCTCCTCCTCCTCCTCCTCTTCCTCCCTCCACCGCCGCATTTTTACACAAATGTGTTGACTCTGCTCATCAGCTCCCATAAACCAGCCGGCAGGAGAAGGAAGAAGGAAGAAGGAGGAAGAAGAACGGGCAGGAAGAGTCATTTACAATTGACCTTTTCCCCGAACGAGCGCCGATCTTTGAAATTGTTCAATTCTTCATGATTTGAGCTGATGTGTCAGAGCAGAGAAATGTGCAGCGGCAGCAGCAAATATCCGTCATAATGACACAGGTCCCAGAAGGCGAAGGGTGATTTTACATATGTAAATCACACGTTACGTTCGTATGTTATAATGCTGCTGCCGCTGATCTGTTTTATTCAGCAGTGACATTTACATGAATCCTGGATGTTGCTGCTCTGATTGACGTCAGCGCTTCCCTCCAAAGTAATGAGGCTGCTGCTCGGTGAGGAGGAGTCAGCTGCTCTCAGTAGGAGCCTCTTCCTCAGTCATGCTCTGCCTCCGAAACACAGAGATTATTACTGCAAACGTTATCACTGTTTGGACATTTTCACTCTTTTGCAGTTTGCTTTCTTATTTCAGTTTACTTTTGGTTTGCTGATCAGGTGATTACGCAGTCTTAGTGTAGTTTGGATCTTTCTGTTTTTCTGATTTTTTTTTCTTTTTGTTTTGTGGAGTAATCTTTCCTGACTAATATTTTCCCTGTTTTTCTGACTAATGTTTTCCTGTTTTTCAGAATATTTTTGTTTTTAATGTTTTTTTCTTCTGTTTTTCAGGGTAATTTCGTCTCTTGGTTTCGTGCAAATGTTTTCCCACCAATATGGCGGCGACACTGGATTGCGCTCAAGCACGTGAGGCGTCTACGTATTATACGTCTACAGCTGTGAGTGGCGGGTATCGGGGACGGATCGGGCGTAGATCCACATAGAACAGGTATCAGATTCACATAAATCAGGTATCAGATCCACATAGATCAGGTAGCAGCTCCGCACACGTCAACAACAAAGACCTCAGCTGCTGCGTGAAGTTGATAAACTTATGCTAATGTCGTCTATATGTCTTAAAGACTGGACATTCTCCCAGTGTGGTGGAGCCTCATCACAACAGAACTCCATCAAACCATATAAGCCACGTCTGCTTTCAGGTTGTTTCAAAAATTAATCCCAAAAACACAACAGAAAATTATTCTGGGAAAAAAAAACACAAGAAAAGTAATTACTCAGAAAATCTGAAAAAAAATTATTCCGAAAAGCCAACCGCAATAGAAATTATTATATAATAATTGTTATAGAAATTGTTTTAAAAAATGACTCAAAAACAAACCAAAGAATAAATTACTCAGAAAAACAGAAATAATGATAATGATGACAATAATCAGAACCAAAAAAATACATTTCTCAAGAGCCAGTTTTTTTTCTGAAGAGAGTATTTGCTGACGGTCCCTAATGGAACAGCTCAATTGGTCAGTGACTTCCACACTGCAGCGCGGCTCACACACACACACACACACATTCAAGTATCATCAGTAACTGATTGAACGCTGATCTGCTGCATACATACAAATCCAATGATTTTACCTACACACACGTGCACAGGGCACACACACACACACACACACTCTCACACACACATACACTCAAGTATCATCAGTAACTGATTTAACGCTGATCTGCTGCAAACATACAAATCCAATGATTTTACCTACACACACATGTGCACAGGGCACACACACACACACAAACACACACACACACACACACATACACACACACACGCCCTGAGGTGGAATCGAGCGGACACCGAGTCCAACACCATTAATATAACAGTTATCAATATCATCTCCTGGGGCAAATACTGGATTTCTGCCTCCAACGATCCAGAGGGGTAATTAAGAGAAACAACTAACTGCCCTGCAGGGACACACACACACACGCACGCACGCACGCACGCACGCACACAGGTAACTAAACCTTTGACATCAGAATGACTAAGGTTCTGCTCTCCTCTCTGGTTTCAGATGAGAGGCAGTGAAGAGCGATGAGGAAGGTGAGGAAAGACTTTAGGAAAAGTCTGGCAGCTGCTCGTCCTGAGAAGAGCTCAGGACGCCACTTCACGTATCGCCTCTGCAATCACACGACAGAGCGCCGAGTCCGTCAGCGCCGCGCCGCCGTTTGTGTTTGCAGGCGAGAGCGGCGCCAGATAAGGCTTGATGGGAACATCGGAAGCTGCCGGCCAGAGCTGATGGAGCGAGGAGGAGGGAGCAGGCAGCCAGCAGGCCCCGCCCAGCAGGCCCCGCCCACAAGGCCACGCCCACCGTCAGCTCCATCAAAGACACAGACATAAAAATCTCCATCATGTTCTGATGGTCTAACGAGCAGCAGGTTCCTGTTTAACGAGTGTGTTTGTGTGTTACGATACTTTAGCACGTTTACACTCAAACAGTAGGTGGGAGGGAAGTGTGTAAGTGTGTAGGTAGGTGTAATCGTAGGCATGTAGGTACTCGGTAGGTAAGCGGTTGGAGAGACGTGTAGGTTGGAAGCTCGTGTGGTTGGTAAGTGGTTTTCAGAGCAACAACAGCTGGTTTCAGTGAGTCCAGCTGTTTCAGTAAACACAGTATAAAATACTAACTGTGGCTCGTGTGTATATTCAGAATACTAAAGATACACACTCTAGTATTAATGAAATAAAAAGGTGATAAAACTGTTGTTGTTGATTGTTTGCTTCACTGTGAAACCTGTAATGCTGAGTGGGTACATTAAGAAATTCAATTGCTCGTCCGTCCACCAGGTGGTGGCAGTGAGTCTGCTTTTGAAAAGCACAAAGAAAAGAGAGGAAAACATCTGCTGCGGCGCCGAAGGAAGACGTCAAACTGGAGACAAAAGAGAAGAGCTCTGGGAGGGAGAGAGCAAACCAAAGGAGCAAACCTGGGCAGGGGCGGGGCTCGGTGAGTAATGTAAGGTAGCGGCGTCCTCGAGTCCCCGAGGTCAAGCGCTGAGAGATGAGCTGTCGAGTCCAACAACACCACACACACACCACAAACACACACACACACACACACACACACAACAAACACAACACACACACACCACAAACACAACACACACACAGCACAAACATCGTCCTACAGCTCCACTCTATCCGTCAGACGCCCGGCAGGACGTGCACGCATACACACACACCCATACACACACACACACACACACACCACAAACACCACACACAAGACAAACACAAACACACACACACACCACAAACACAACACACACACACCACACACACCACAAACACACACACACACACCACAAACACAACACACACACACCACAAACACACACACACACCACAAACACACACACACGCCACACACACCACAAACACCGTCCTGCAGCTCCACTCCATCCGTCAGACGCCTGGCAGGACACGCACACATACACATACACACACACACACTTACTTACTTAAACATACACATTGAAACACACACACACACACACCAAAACACACACACCTCACAAATCTCAGCTCGGCCCCCAGCTGCCAGCTGATTCCCCCCCGAGCAGCCCACCAGCTATGACCCACCTACCGTCCACAGGTGCATCTCAACCAATTACAGCATCAGAAAACTTCATCTACCTCAGTAATTCAAGACACAAAGTGAAACTAATACATGACATCAATCTATTACACTTCATTACATTATCTGCTACAATCTATTACTTAAAACATCAATCTATTACACTACATTACATTATCTGTTACAATTATTACTTAAAACATCAATCTGTTACACACCAAAAGACCACTTTTAAAAAGTCCTTCTGATGTGAAAATGGCGTCTGAAAACTCTGTCCATCTACGATCCCTTAATGCTCTGTGGGGATTTTGGACCTGAGCGACTGGAAATTGACTTTTCTATGATATTCTAACTTACTGAGATGCACCTGTACCTACCACCTACTTACCACCTACCTACCACCTATAGCTACCTACCACCTACTTACCACCTACCTACCACCTGTAGCTACCTACCACCTGTACCTACCTACCACCTGTACCTACCACCTGTACCTACCACCTACTTACCACCTACCTACCACCTGTACCTACCTACCACCTGTACCTACCACCTGTACCTACCACCTGTAGCTACCACCTGTAGCTACCACCTGTAGCTACCATCTGTACCTACCACCTACCTACCACCTGTACCTACCTACCACCTGTACCTACCACCTACTTACCACCTACCTACCACCTGTACCTACCTACCACCTGTACCAACCACCTGTACCTACCACCTGTAGCTACCACCTGTACCTACCACCTGTAGCTACCACCTACCTACCACCTGTACCTACCACCTGTACCTACCACCTACCTACCACCTGTACCTACCACCTGTATCTACCACCTACCTACCACCTACCTACCTACTTACCTCCCTCCCTACAGACCTGCTTTCATACAAGTGCATTGATCCGTTTGGCTAAAGATAAACTGAAGTCCAGGTTGGACAAAAAAACAGTAGAACAATCTTCACACTCACATATAATTTGATTGACAGCTCTATAATGGTGGAGGCTAAACGGGGGTGGGGGGGGCTTATCTGGGATTCACAGCCCTGCTGATCCACCATAATTACTAACTGCTATAAAACTGCAGGGATCGATGGAGCAGACGTATGGAGAGAAATCAATAACAATATCACACACACACACACACACACACACACACACAGCAAAACATTCCTTTTCTTCCAAACCACAAAGCCTCCTGATCCTGGCGGTGATGCGGGAGGCCGTTGGGGGGGCAGAGCGCTGCGTGCCGGACCGCCTCAGCCTCCGTTTAACCCGGGCTGAAGCATCGGCCCGTTTCCATGGTAACGCAGCAGCCAGCGTTCTGATGGGTCTGCACTTCAATAAAAAGCCTGAGAAGGTGAGAACTCTGACACGTCAACAAGCTCCGCCCACATCAGGGGTTCTCAACATAGGGTCGGGGGACCCCGCAGGGTTCACGGAGGGTCACGCAGCGGTCCAAGCACAAACTACAGCTGGAACTGTCATCGTTACTGCTGGCTGGTATCGGTGGGCGTGAGAGGAAACGAGGGCGGTCCTCTGAAGACCCCTTTCAGGATCGGAGATGATCAGAAATGGCGAGGAAACAACAATGCGGAGAAAGACAAATAGAACCCTGGGTGGCTGTGATCAGCGTTCCCTCTTTTACTAAACTCACATTGAAACTCAGCTGAAGGAGGACTCGACATCACATCATATCACAGCGTCTCCTTCCGCCTCCTTCAGCTGATGATGGTGCGCGCATTGATACGGAAGGAGGGAAAATAGTGCCGGCTGATTGTGAGGTCGGACTTTTTCACAGCCAAGAATTGTTGATGCAAATGTATGACTCTTTTGAAGGCATGTCGTTTTTTGGAGCAACTCTTTCTCCGTGTGACTCCAGCAACTAGAGGAACTACTTTCTGCAACTGGGAAACCGGGCTGGAACTCGGCTCACGGGACGCAGTGGAGGAAAAGTCACTGCTGATGGTGAGGAGCTCATACAACTTCATGAAGAAAAACACCAACTAACCTTTTAAATCAAGAAAAAACCACCCACTCAATTTTAGAGCAGCACCTAGTGGTCTCACACACACACACACACACACACCTTCTAAATTAAAAGAAAGTGGTGGCCTGTCGGACCCCTACAGCCGAGGTCAGGGCTCAATCATTTCACCTCAATATGCAATTTCTTTTCCCCCTCAGAGAAGAATTTCTTTATTTCTTCCCCCTCTGTCTTTTCTATTATCTGGTCCTCCAGAGAAAGTAATAGTGCCCCCCGCCCCCCACCCCCCCCGCTCCCCAGAGGGCGCCGGCGAGCAGCCATGTCGGGCTGTCAATCACCCACCAATAACGGTCAGAGCTGCCAGGCCGTGACGTGATGAGAAGTGCTGAGCAAATAGTCCGTTATTGGCTCTTCCTCTGCATAAGTGCTGCCCGCTGCAATAAGCTGCTGCTGATGCATGCTGGGAGTTCTGAGCGGGAGCCGCTCACACACTGCAGAGGCGCCGCTTTACTAATCCCCCTTTGTTCCCCGAGTAGATGCTGAACTGAGCGCAGGCAGCGCAGGTGGGCTTTGAACACATTGTTGCCGGAAGATCACAGGTTTGTCATTTATTTTAGACACACACACACACACACCTTCCACTTCATTCTATTAGCAGATGCACATTATAGACACCACACATCTGTACTTACAACTGCAATATAATAGTATAATATAGTTTTTGCTGACGTCACTACGAAGAACTTGACCTCATCATTAGGTTGAATTCATGTTTGATATGAACAGAGTGTGAAATAAAAAATGTGTGTGTCGCGCTTATGCTAGTAAACTGTTTTTCAAAGAGTTTCTTAAGTCATATTTTTTTCTTGTTCTTGTTATTTTGATGTTTTGTTTTTGGAGTGTTGATGATTGTGGAAGGCCGGGTTGGAGGGAGGCGATGGGGGGGTTCGGTTGTCGTGAAAGGGGGGAATCAGATGATCGGTGTGTTCATCGATTGTAAATTCAATATAACGCGACTGCCTGTAACGGCAAAAAAACTAAATAAAAACATGTTACGAAAAGAAATAAAACTCTTCAATCATAAACAAAGAAGAACAACTTTCTGTGGAGAAACACAAACCCATCGAACGCTGCCCCCTGTAGGACCACGGAGACACTCGCCATTCAAATGTTTACTTTCAATGAACCTCACACACACACACGGGCGCGCGCAGAAATATCATGTCAACAAAGAGCAATGAAATTGATGCTAAAAGCAAACAAAGCAGTGTTATGAGTCCGAAGCCCGTCGGCCAATCACAGCGTCCGGAAGAGAGGCAGAGAGGAAGAAGACGAAGTGTTGGAATAAAACACCGCCGACGGGCACAGAAACGGCAGGTATGCGCAGAGCGTGTGTAAATATATGTATTTATGGGGGTCAACGGGGTGTATGTGTG
>CAESWR010000111.1:232694-247341 GCA_903171835.1 Mullus surmuletus | reverse complement strand
CGGCACCACATCAGATCATAATAAAGGGTTTCTCTGGTTCGCTCTCTCTCTGTTGATGCTCCACTTCGTAGTTTCAGGCCCCTGGCTATTTTTGTGCTGCAAAATGAGTGCAAACACAGCGTCAAAAGAGGCACAGAGGCTTTCAAGTACCAGGGATATAGCAACAGGTTAGTCCAGTGTCTGAACCATTTAGTGTAAATTACATAATAAACATCTTCCAACTTGTTATTTTTTTCCCCCTGTTGTTTTTTGTCTGAAGTAACTTGGTGTGGATTCAGAAGGATGTGAGTTCCTCCCTAAAATAAACCTTTAAGCGCGGTTAAAAATGTATATTTGCTTGGCGGAGCTCCAGGTTGCACTGAAGCGGAGGCGCGAGCGGCCAGCTGAGCAAAGCGTAGCGGAGCTGAGCCGCGCGGGCTTCCGTAGCTCTGTTTACTCCGGACGAGCGAGCTGACAGATACTCTTCGCAGCTTAAAAAAAATGCGCAGGGAGGACCTACCGCTCCCAAACATGCCCTGGTGAGTGACTTTCACCCTGTAGTTGGAGCTGACTGAGCCGCACGGCTGCACGGGGGAAGCGAAGCTCTCCGTTAGCGGCGCTAGCCGCGTTAGCTGCAGCGTTAGCATGCTAGCAAGGTGTTTGGGGGGGCGATGACGCGGCGGCGGCGGCGAGTGGCTTAACCGTTTAGTGTGTGGTGGGTTCGCCCGCTCGGGTGGTCGCTGCAGCCCCCGTTTGGCGATGTGATTTTGGGAGTGAGAGAGTGGACACATGTAAGCACCTTTTTTAAGCTACGAGCGCTTTGTATTTACATGTTAGCATTGATGTTAGCATTGGGCTAGCTGTGACCGTTAGCAGGGGAAGGGAAGGGAAGCCACAACAAATGTTTTGCATGGTGGATGCTGCTTTGCATTGACAGTTATTGCGTGATTCCGAGCTGAAGGCACCTGACTTTGTGGGGGGGGGGGGGTTTGGGTTTGTTTGAAATGTGTGTGTGTGTGTGTGAAATCAGAGGTGCATCTCTTCCTCTTTGACAGCTGCTGAGAGCAGAGAGAGGAGCAGCCCCATGTCCACGGTTCGGGTGTGAGCTACTTGGGACACCATGTCTCCCCTGCTGGTTTCCGCTCTGGTTCTGCTGCTGGGGATCGGGCTGCTATGTGTCCTGTTCAGGTGAGGAATTGATCAAGTTTTATGAGCATGTAATTGCTTGTTGTCTTCCTTGCAAATTCCACAAAGCTGCCAGTGACTCAGCTCTCTATATTCTTCATTTTCTTCATTTCCTCTTCTTGTTTTTGTAGGTGGTTTGTGTCCACGCTGGTGGTGCGACTCCTCCAGAATGCACTGAATGCGGATCTGAAGATCAAATCAGTGGGGTTGTTTTCTGTCCAAGGAGTCGGTATTAAGTTTCACCCCCAGCACACCCTGGTAAGACACGCCGTGTTTACATGACATTTGTGCAAAGAGCGCACGAGCCACCACTCCCATGACTGGCATTATAACGGCAAAATATTCAGTATGCTGTTCTTGAGGCGGCCATAACATCGACTCTCTTTATCACAGGAAATTGACAGGATATGGATTTCAAGTAAACTTCTAAATCCGGATTTGCCGTAAGTGATCACACTATTTGACCATGTAAGTGTTTGACGTCAGAACCACGAAAGCACTTGAAATAGCTAATGGTGTGTGTTTTTAGGAGATACCTGGCATTGTGTGTTGGTGAAACAAGAGTTCGGTTTGATTTGCAAGCACCACTGGGACCTCTGCTGAAGAAGAGCCATGGAAATAAGTCAGGGAAGATCTCATTCAGCCCAACGACACTGCGCTTTCTGTCACAAGTATGGAGCTTCATCACAGGCTGCATCTTCCTGAAAAGTGGGAGATTATACAATAATGTCCAACTTCCTGTCTTGTATTCTCAGCTGCTGTCATTCCACATCAGCTCCATCAATGTGATGGTGCTGAACCTGGCGCTGCCCGAGTCCCTGTGGCACATGACTGTGTCAGGCATAACTTTGTTACTTGACCACCAGAGTAAAAGGTAACTTCCCCTGATTTAACCTATCTTTTAAATAAACTGGAAAGAATTGTCAGACCAGGAAACATGCAGCACATTTATCATGTAACATTCTTTGTAGGTTGGCATGGGACTTCTCAGTCGGGCAGTTGAGCAGCAAAGTGCTTAAAAGCAGCCAGTTGGTGAGTTTATTTTCCCTGTTTTCACCAAATTGGAGCTTTGTGATTATGTATGTGGATCTGACGTAGTCTCCGTTTTAGGACATTTGTTTGGCTGAAGTGGCTTTGAACCTTTTGCTCTCTGGGGATGTGAGTCTCCCAGAGATGAAGCCAGGTTCTCTGTCGCTGTGCGTGAGGACACTGATTGCGGAGCTGCACGAGGGTCTGTTCCTCAGCCAAATCCTGGTGCCTGCATCTCACACAGAGAGAGTTCAAGATGGCTCTGGTGAAATAATGCAAGGTAAATTAAAAAGTCTTGATTAAATGTCAATTTTCAACAGTTCTCTCTCTTTGCCTTCAGGTGTAAACTGAAACCTTGGTAATTACTGCACAAATTGACAAATAAGTAAAGCATCATGAAAATGTAGCTGCTCATTTATCTACGATTTCATTGACATGAGACTTGCATTCCTTTATTTCCACGTGACTGTTATCTGGAGGCATTTGTGGTCCCTTATCAACTGTATCAAATATTTCTGAATGTACTTTGTAGAGGTGGTGCAGAAGAATGGAGAGACTGTTGGGACAAACAAACACATACTTGTAACTATAAGGGGGTGCACAGACACTCATTTATTCCCATTCAGACACTTTTTTAGATCAGAAAGCCAAGTGTTGAAGCAATATGGCTTGACATTTTAACCTTTTACTATAACCTCCAAGTGAGCCTTTTAATCTGCAATCAAATTCTGCTTTGTGTACCTTCTTTAAATACAAGTGGTGGGAATCAACTGATGATCACTGCCTTTGTCTTTCAGAGGGTGAAAACATCGAATTCATCCAGACAGAAGCCGTTGAGCGGTTTCACCAACTAATTCCACACAAGGTCAACGTGGAATTCGATAACACAAACGTAACTCTGTCCATGCACAGCCAGAAAAGGTGAGTCAACAATTTACAATCAGCTCCAAGAGGTTTTGCATGGCTCCTTATTTTTTGACGTTTGCACAAATAAGACGGTTTCCCCCACGCCCGCACAGACACCTGAACTGGACCTTGAAGTCATTGAAGGTCGGCTACTGGCGCGACGACGAGCAGCTTCCTCTGAAAAGCTTCAGCCCGGAGATGAGCTTCCCCCAGAGCAGCCTGGAGCTCCTTCTTGAGGGTGAGCAGACAGCTGGGTGCCAGGCGCAATGCACGGGAGAGTTGGCTGTAGGAGAAAGCAATGAATAACGTTTGAATAATGTTTTCTTCTTCCTTGGTCAACAGATGGACTTCTCCTCTCGCAAAGTAGACAAAGAATCCTCTGTGTGAATACCCTCAAGACGGCTCTGCAGGTCGGGAAGCCGCTCGATTGTCACGGTGCCTGAGCAAAGCTTTTTAAATTGTCTGACTCACATTTTACTTGCTTTCCATTTTGTGTGTGTGTTTTCTCTCCTTCAAGGTTACATCCATTGACATTTCAGGGTCCTTCACAGTCAACACTTGCATCATCCACTACCGTCACCAGGAGTTCTCTCATTGGCTGAATCTAATTCCGTGGGGACAACTAATCCACAGAAAAGCTGCCCACAGAAAAAGGCAAGTTTCCTAAGCAAAAAAAATAGGGATACTATTGGATACTTTTCTGTTTTGAATCTGCCTGTAAAAACCACCACTTTCTTTCAACCTGCACTTACAATAATCTAACAACTAACTTTTTTTCTTACTATTTTCTCTCTCCGTCTTATCCATGTGTTTGTGCATCACTGGTTTTGTTTCTCCCATGACTTTTTTTTCGTGCATAGTCCATTAGATTATTTGCCCGCCTTGCTGTTTCTCAGGCGCTTCCCCCACCTGGACGCCCCTGTGATGATTACCTCGTCCGTGTCCAACATCAATGTGTCCGTTCAACTGGGTGACACGACGCCATTTGCTCTTGGCTTCCTCTCCGCCAACACAGGTACTGCAGGTGTTCCTTTCGCTGCACGCAAGCACATTTCCTGCTTGACAGAGGTGGGCGGATGTCATGTGATGTTATTGCCGTATTGAAAAACGAGGGCACTGCTGTTTCTTTCCTTCTGCATATTGTTCTGTGCATTAGAATCGACACAAAGCACCTTTTATTACTGAGCCGAAGGTGCAATCTGCTCCTTCGGTAAATCTACTTGGTGTTTCACTCACTACAGCTCTTGGTTCAAGCTTCTTCAAACATACCCGACTAGATTAGATAAGTTCTTTTCTTAGACTGACCTCTCAGTGTTACTCATTAACCTGTTCTTTTTATGGATGGCACCTTACATCATTATGCCACAGCAAATCTGTTTCCTGAAAATAACAATTTCTTTGCTCCTTCTTTTTTTATGACCTCCACGTGCGTAGAGCTGCAGCATCTTCTTGACATAAAAGTGGACAACGAGAACCCAGAGTCGCAGAACGTGCACCAACGTGCCTCGCTGACCCTGGACAATTTCTGGTGGAGGGTAGGCCAGGGGTCTCATATCCAGCAGGCACCTCACCCTCCTGGTAAACATGTGTGGGGGGAAGCACTCATTCTGGACTCCCTCAGTCTTCAGGTAAAACCACAAATGATAAGCCAACATTTACACACCCATTTTTAGAATGCGTTTAGAATGCTACGTTAGGATTCATTCGTAAAACCTTTTTATCATCAGTAATAATCGCACACCTAACTGACTCCAGCTCTCTTTTTAAAATCTTGCTGCGTCTAGAAGAAAAGAGTGTACCAGCATACTGAATTGATAATGTTAATGCTCTTTGTTCCTCCGGCAGGGAAGTTTAAACCGGCCGCACTCGGAGTCCAGCAGCCAGTCTCCGAGCCTGAGTGTGGAGTCCAGCCTGAGAGGACTCCAGGTGGAGCTCTCGGAGACCTGCGCACTGTGTTTGTCTCGTCTGCTGTCCCTCATCTCCATTCCCGAGGACACTGAGCCTCGGCTGTCAGACACGCCGGCGGTGTCTCCCCCTAGTGATGACAATGCGCATCCCTTCTCAACCTCTCACCTGCTTTTTAAACTGGACTGCTCTCTGGAGGATGTTAACGTCTTCACAGTCTCTAATCTGGCAGGTAGGCAGGCAGCGATTTTATGATGTGAACAAGCCTAATGCCACTTTTTACCTATTTTATTTATTTGTGGGTTTTTTTTTTTCTCAGGGGCTGTTGCGTTACGAATGGATACTGTCGGGGTCCTAAGCTCTGCCGAGAGCTCCCGGGTGTCCCTACAAGGTGTTAGCATGTCTGCAGTGAAGACACTCACAGAGAACATGGAAACGTGTTGCCCCGCCTCTCTGACACCAAACCCGGTGCTCAGACTGACCACGATAGCATTCTGTTACCACATCACTACGCACACCTTGCAGGTAATCTGATCCAAGAGCATCATTTCGGTTTTAATATCATTGCTGTATTGATGTATTTCTGGATTAACAAGCACTCTGATTTCTGATTCAGGTTCAGTGTGAAGAGGACCTCTCTGTTGAATGGACGCCTCCAGACCACATGGTCTTGTATCAGCACATGACCGAAGCGCAGGCTTGTTGGCAGTTGCTTTGTGGAGAGCTAGAGGAGGTCCACGATGTCAAATCTCCGGAACTTGAAGTGACTCCGGCCCACAACCGAGGATTGTGTGTGCGTGTCGAGCTGGGCTGTACGCGACTAACAGCCCATGTTAGCGAGCAGAACTACATTCTCCTGCACACAGAGGCTCTTTCCCTCTCAAAGCATGCTGGTTCCATGCATATCCGCTCCCCGTCCCTGATTTTCAACTTTGATGGCAACAACATTGTTTCCTTCAATGGCTTTGATCTCGAAACACACGCAGAGCTGACTGAAATGCAGCTGCACAGAGATGCCTTCCCCTTCCTTGCCACACCTCAGAACTGCGTCTGGGTCCTCACCTGTCCGCTCCTGTCCATAGAGTTCCCTTACCAATACAATTTCTCAAACACCTTCGACATGGCCATCAGTGTGCAGAAGTGGCTGAAGACCCTGCATCGCTCCTCCAGCCCGGCCGCGGCGGTCCAGCGCCTGCCCCCCGACCTCGTATTCAAAATCAGCCAGTTCTCCTTCGTCTTCCTGGACGACGTCTTTGAGATCAAGCTGCGGGACAACTACGAGCTGATGAAGGACGAGAGCAAGGAGAGCGCCAAGCGCCTGCAGCTGCTGGACAAGAAGGTGGCCGACCTCCGGAAGCAGCACGGGGAACTTCTGCCTGCCAGGAAGATAGAGGAGCTGTATAGTTCGCTGGAGAAAAAGCACATTGAGATCTACATCCAGCGCTCCCGACGGCTCTACGCCAACACGCCCATGAGGAAATCACTCCTGACCTGGACTGTGTCTGACCTGGAGCTCGTGGTCCTGGCAGACCAGTCCCTTCACGGGCCAGATCGTGTGAGAGAGCAACTACGGGACATTGATGGGATCAGCCCCTTCCCCAGAGATGGCCTCCCTCTGGTGGTCCAGTGGTGCCGCACGGTCAAGTTTAGACTGGCCGCATTTTTGGGTTAGTTGCAAACTGATTACAAATTTAATTACATGTTTGGTACACGACTTGAATTATATGCAGCTAAAATAAAATGTAATTAAAGTCCTCTTGATTCACAGTTACATTCAAGACAATTAATTTTTCCTCTCTGCTGCACCAGTGAGAATCCGGGACTACCCTCGGTACCTGTTTGAGATCCGGGACTGGGAGCTCTCCGGGCGCCTGATTGGAACAGAGCAGGACGGACAGATCAGGGCTCATCGCAAAGAGACTGTCCCGCTCGGTCCACCATGGGGAGATGTTACAGTCCACAGGAATATGCCACCACTAAAGTTCTACTATGACTTCAAATGTGAGTTACTGTATTATTGCTGAATATCTGGAAGTTATTTTGAATCCTTTGTGCTCCATTAATATATCTAGCTGTTTATCACATCTGCATAACATATAGCTGAGGCAGATTTTATTCTTTTTTTCCAGGAGAAATCATGTATCATTTAATATCTCTCTTCACAGCTAACATCGGTCTGTATACCATCGTCTGGGGGCCGTGCTGGGACCCTGCATGGACTTTGATTGGCCAGTCCGTTGACCTGCTGACCAAACCTACGGTTGATCCCTCACCCCCTCTGGCCTGGTGGGACAAAAGTCGTCTCCTAATGCATGGACGCTGGGTCATGGACATTGATCAAGCTAATCTTCATCAACTGGCTACGGAGGTAAAACTGCTCACACAAAGCAGATGTATGCAACAGCAGACATGGAAAACCTTTTAGCGTTGTTTTCAATCAGTGTGAACCCGTTGGCTTGACATTTTAACTGGACTGTCTACAAATCTGATATTGTGATGAAATGTTGCATTCTCACAGGACCCTTACAACACAACAGAAAACCTGCATTGGGAGTGGAATAAGCTGAACTTTGACTGGAACCCTGGACAGTTTGTTTTTAAAGGAGACTTAAATGTGAATGTCAGGACAGCGTCAAAGTGAGTGGGTCAGATCACCTGTAAAAAGAAAAAAAAACAAACGACTCTGTAACACACTTGTGTCTTTTCTCCATATTAGGTACGATGATATCTGCTTTCTCCATCTGCCTAACCTGTGCATGACCCTTGACCTCCAATGGCTTTGTCATGGCAACCCCCATGACCACCATGCTGTGATGGTCTGCTGTGCAGAGAACGTAGCAGATGTGACCTCAGGGCAGCCTCATGACTCCTACAGAGCTTTTCGCTCTGAGAATCTTAACCTCTCCATCACCATGGACCTTAACCAGCACTGTGGCTCAGGTGGCTGTTTTTATGCAAACCACTTGTATGTTGAAGTCAGCATTTCACCTATGTTTTGCTGATGAAAGAATGTCATATTTCCCCCTCTAGAGTCTTCCCAGCCCAGAATCTTGCTCTACAGCAGCACTCTGCGCTGGATGCAGAACTTTTGGGCCACCTGGACGAGCGTATCTCGGCCAATCTGCAGAGGCAAGCTCTTCCACAGCCTCCGGCCAGTCCGCAAGAAGCTGGGTCAGCATTACAAACAGATGTCCTACACAGCTGCCTTCCCACAACTACAAGTAAGTGTGTTTTCAGGTTGCCTTCCAGCAATACTCCACTTTTTAAATTAAGAATCTGTTCCTCATTTTGGCAATGAGATCAGCATGCAGAACATACAGTACGTCTTGACTCTATTTCTGATTTTCATGTTTGGATGTGACTGTGACTTTCTCTTTCCTTTTGAATCTTGTAGGTGCATTACTGGGCGTCCTTTGCCCAGCAAAGAGGTATCCAGGTTGAATGCAACAAGGGACATGTCTTCACTC
Source organism: Mullus surmuletus (assembly GCA_903171835.1). Lineage (NCBI taxonomy): Eukaryota > Metazoa > Chordata > Actinopteri > Syngnathiformes > Mullidae > Mullus > Mullus surmuletus. Next base: position 238,870 of record CAESWR010000111.1, on the reverse strand, counting down.
GAGGGGCACAGCGACTTATTCCACAGGGTACAGGCCTCAGTGTGGCTACTGTAAATTATTCATAAATGACATCCAGCAATACATTTATGTGTATGTATGTGTGTTTGTGTGCTCTCCCAGCTGGAACTGTGATGAGGAGGCTGATCTCTGAGTGGAACGTAACACAGATGGTGAGTGAGCTCTCACAGGTGACCGTCCACCTGATGGCCTCCACCTGGGACGAGACAGCTGACCACCAGATCAACGCTCAGGTGAAGAAGACTCACCTGCTCAGCCTGTCCTCGCTCAGCTACCAGCGACAAAGCAACCGCATGGAGGAGGTAAAAACCTAGGTCGGCTGTCTGTGTTCTTGCATTCTGGTGTTGCCTGTAGTTTAGAACATCCATATTTTATCTTCTTGACAGGAGGTGAACCTCAAGGATGAGACGAACGCCTCATACACCCACAAATTGCGACTGGTGGACCTACGAGCTTCCTGGACTACCACAAACAGGAACATCGCCTTCGGGCTGTACGATGGTTATAAAAAGGCCTCCGTGCTGAAGAGGAACCTCTCCACGGAAGCGCTGAAGGGCCTGAGGATTGACACACAGCTGCAGACCAAAAAGCTGAAGCGTTCTCCTTCCAACTACTCTCCTACCACAGCTCCCACCACACCCGTCGTGGCCAGCCTCAGAGCAGAAAAAAGCCAGCACGAAGGTCAGACGTTGTGCACCATTTCCACTGAAGGGACAGACCTTGAAGTTCCTCTAACGTCTCTTCTTTTCCCTCTGTAGGAACATCGATGCTCCAGAAGCTGATTGAAGAAACAGACAAGTTTGTGGTGTTTTCGGAAGAGGATTCAGGTGTCAGTGACCAGCTTTGTGGCACCGCAGCCTGTCAGACCGACGACGTCTACAACCGCAACTGGTTTATCGAGCTGGTTAACTGCCAGGTAACAGCCTTGATGTTCATGTTTGCTTGGTAAGACTTGACTTGTGTTACACAGTATAAGAATCTTGCTCTGCACCACCCAGATGATGCTACGCGGCACGGAGACGGCGGGCTGTGTGCTGGTGTCTGCAGCCAAAGCCCAGCTGCTCCAGTGTGAGCACCACCCGGCCTGGTACAACGACACACTGAAGCAGAAGACCACCTGGACCTGTCTGCTGGATGGCATGCAGTACTTTGCCACCATGGAGCCCAACCCCTCTGAGCAGGAGGACAGGCAGTTGTGGCTGGAGGTGGGCAAAACATTCTTATGTTAACTGTGAATTCTCTCTATGAAATATAGGTCCAGAACAGAAAATGTGAGGATCCAATGCTCTCATCATTTTGTCTCCAGGTGAAAAACATCGAAGAGCACCGGCAGCGGAACCTGGATTCAGTGCTGGAGCTGATGGAGAGCGGCCAGGCTGTGGGAGGAATGGTTAGCACCACCACAGGTATGAGATGCCTGTACAGAAAAACGTTGTGCTTCTTTGTCAAGGAAGTTTTATGTTCTGACATTATTTCAATATCCACTAAATGTCCCGCAACCTGTGTATGCGTGTGCAGACTGGAACCAGCCTGCTCAGGTTAATGAGACGCAGCAGGTTCAGCGCATCATCTCGCGTTGTAGCTGCCGGATGCACTACATCAGTTACAGTCACGACATCAACCCAGAAGTGGCCACTCAGATAAAACCGCCAGAGCTGAGGAACCACCATGAGAAAGAGGACTTGCTGAAAAAACAGGCTGGTGTGTAGGAGAAAAATTTGGGGCCAAATTTACATTATGCAAATTTCAGTATGTACTTAGGTTGCAATGAAGTGAATGTTATTTTTGGTGATTTTCCCCAGGCGCTGTGGACACCTTCACCCTCATTCACCATGACCTCGAGATTTCCACAAACCCTGTCCAGTACGCTATGATCCTGGACATTGTCAACAACCTGTTGCTACACGTGGAGCCCAGACGGAAGGTTCGGCTGCACTGCCATCGTCATTTCTTCTGGTGTACTCCACTTTCTCACCTTGTCTTTCCTTACTCCACACTCCCATCAACCATGTTGTGTGTGCAGGAGCACAGCGAGAAAAAGCAGCGTGTGCGCTTCCAGCTGGAAATTTCCAGCAACCCTGAAGAGCAGCGAAGCAGCATCTTGCATCTACAGGAGGCGGTCAGGCAACACCTGGCCCAGATCAGACGGCTGGAAAAGCAGATTTACTCCAACATAAGGGTGAGTCACATGGTGCTTCACTCTGTATGACAATTATATTAACAGGTTCTGTGATGTCCGGGTAGCGTTCAAACCGCTGAGCAAAGTTCATTAAACATGTGCTCTTCATCTTGCAGACACAGCCGGAGGAGCTGAGCAGCGACGACCTGAATGAGATCAATACAAGACTGCAGAACCAGCTCAACCAGGAGAAAAATGACATGCAGATGAAAAGCGAAGAGCTCAACATCCTCATCAGGTCTCGCATCAAGCAACGATTGACACTGAGAGTTTGCAAAGCCGTACCGCTCCACTGCTTGACAGAAGAAAATTCTCTTTCAGGTGTTTCAAGGATTTCCAGCTGCAACGTGCAAACAAGCTGGAGCTGCGGAAGCCTCCAGAGGACGTGAGCGTGGTGCGGAGAACGGAAATCTATTTTGCTCAGGCGCGCTGGTGTCTGACGGAGGAGGATGGCCAGCTCGGCATCGCTGAGCTGGAGCTGCAGAGGTTTATGTACAGCAAGGTGAGGCGTCGACAATCTTTCTTTCCGTGAAGCATTTATTCCGGAATTTTATTATGAAGAAAATCAGAGGCAGACACATTTGCACTAACTCTGATGGGTGGTAAAACTGCTTTCTCCCCCCAGCTGAACAAGTCTGATGATACAGCAGAGCATCTTTTGGAGTTGGGCTGGTTCACCATGAACAATCTGCTGCCCAATGCAGCATACAAGGTAATTAAGATTCTCAGATAAACACACATCGATATTACTTTGCCAAAAATGAAGAAGAAGAAAAGCACACAGAAATATTTTCTGGGAAAGTGTAGTCACAGTGTGACGTTTACTATATTGATGGCTCTCTGCTTGGTTTCCTCCATGCAGCGTGTCAGGGTACGTAACACCGCTGGTACAGTGAGGGCTTGATGTGTGTGTGTCCACTCCATCGTGTTTGTATAGATGGTGTCACTCTCCAGAGTTTCATGCTCAGTGTTGCACGCACCATCACCACATCAGTGATGCATGTGGACTCATCACATTTGCGATTCAAACTGACGCCATGAACATCACGTGTTGTAATCATGTGTGTATATATACTGTATATGCTGTCTATGCGTAATGCTGTATACAATTAGACGTGAATGTCCAACTTGGGTGCAGACTTGAGTTTATTTTGTGGCGCAGCTGAAAGTTGAAACTCTCGTTTGATGTTTTACAGGTTGTGCTCCGTCCTCAGAGCAACTGCCAGTCAGGACGGCAGTTTGCTCTCCGTATTTTCAGTAAAGTGCGCCCCCCGGTGGGAGGCATTTCAGTCAAGGAACACTTTGAGGTAAAGGACATATGAGAGAATAATTTTAGTGTTTTTTTGTTTGTTTTGTTTCTTAAATAATAAATGTTTTGGTCCACAGGTGAACGTGGTGCCCCTCACCATCCAGCTGATGTATCAGTTTTTCAAGAGAATGATGGGGTTTTTCTTCCCGGGAAGAAATGTTGAAGAGGAGGAGGTCACCGATGAGGAAGACAAATTCAGACTAGTCACTACTGGTATGTTTTTTTGTTGTTGTTTTTTGTCAACAGTGTTGCTTCGACCGCAGTAAGCCAAGCAGCACTGCAGTCTCCATCTGCCAGATCAATAATAGTTTCCATTTTCTCCACCAGACGTGTGTGTGTGTGTGGTATCAAATAGCCTGTTAGCTCGTTATGTCATCCCACCACTCTATAAAAAGGCCCCGTCACTCAGGGTTTGACCTTGAGATATGCTCGTTTGCATCTGCAAGGCTCAGTGGGGGGCGGGGGGTGTAAGGTTCAGAGTCACTCAGAGGCCGCAGGAGGGGGTGACGCCAGTGTGCTGCATGTCACAGGTATCCCTGTCAAGCCTCGCCAGTCGTCAGAGGACACCATGGGCGCCATGGGCCCCAGCAAAGGTGTCGCCCAGGGACTGAACCGCACGGCTGGGGTCAGGAGGTCGTTCAGAAAGCCTCCCGAGGTAAAGATGCCAGGTTTTGTTTATGTATCAGTTATTTAGTTACTTATTTTAAAGCTCATGTGCAGAAATGTAACGGCTCGTTTCTCCCACCAGCATCCTGTTGATGACATCGATAAGATGAAGGAGAGAGCTGCTATGAACAACTCCTTCATCTACATCAAAATCCCACAAGTGCCGCTCTGTGTCAGCTACAAGGTGGATGAAGCCCCCAGTTATGATAAATAATGAGCCTGATATGATCTTTTTTTCCACAATTGCATTTATTAGGGTTCAAGTACTTTAAAACTAGTACAAGAGGCTCACATTTACTCACTTTCTGTTCATCGCTCCTTGTAAGGCTGTTTGGGTTTGGTTTTTTTTAACTGATGTTTTCCTCTCTAAACACTCCTTCTCCTTCCTCAGGGAGAAAAGAGTAGTGTGGATTGGAAAGACCTGAATCTGGTTCTGCCGTGTTTGGAGTACCACAACAACACGTGGACGTGGCTTGACTTCGCCATGGCTGTGAAAAGGGACAGTCGAAAAGCACTGGTCGCCCAGGTGAGCCGCAGTTAGTGCACAAAACGTAGTTGATGGTTGAATCTCAAAAGATTTGCAACGTCAGTGTCTTCATTTGTCCTCCTCTCGTCTCTTCCTCGCAGATGATAAAGGAGAAACTCCGTCTGAAACCCGCCGCGGGGGCAGATCTGCGGGGGAAGGCGTCCGAGGGGAAGTCGGACAACAGCCTGCAGCAGCAGGAGGAGGACGAGAAGGCGCGGCTCCTCATCGGCCTGAGCACGGCCGACAAGAGCTCCAGCAAGAAGAGCATCTTCAGCCGACGCAAGTGAACAAAACACTCAAACATTCGCACCAACCGAACGGAGGCTTCACCGACTGCAGCTGCCGCACAGAGGAGGGGGTGGGGCTGCCTGTCAGAAAATCATTCTGCCTTTGAGAATCACAATTAAAAAGGGAAGAGGCGGAGCATTTCAAATCATTTTGGGAGAAATTTATCACATGATCCTGCTGAATTTCAGTTGTGTGTTTTTTTTGTTGTTGTTGTTTTTTTTAAATATACTCCTGGTTTGTCTTAGAATTCAAGAATTTCCGAAATCCCCGTCCGCAGGGAACTCGGACAGCTCCAGGATCACCAGGGTGCCATTCTGACCAAAATATATCATGATGTTCTTTGTTCGTGTGCCATTGAATTCTCACTGTATTTTTTTCTGACCGCTTTGGTCGCCCTGCATGTAGCGAGGAACCCCTCTCTAGCTAGCACTTCTGTCACCGTTTCTTTTGCTTGGATGAATGCGAGACTGAGAGCACCTTTTCCTGCTGGCTCAGGAACACTGTCTGTAAACGTGTGCCAGGATAAACCAAACTCAACTGAAAGCACCTTGAGAACCTCGTTAATGTCAGCTGTAAAGATTTGATTTTCATATGCCATAAATATATATACATATATATATATATATAAAAATCTCGAAAGCTTGATGAAGGTCTACGCGGCTGCATGACTGTCACAGACAGGACGGCCACACACTTTGACCACAAATGATCTTATTTTATATATTCCTTTTTATATCCTTCACCTGTCTGCACCCCTCAGCTAGCTCATCGTTTCTCACCCGAGTGAAATGTATCAAAAACGGAGCAGGAGCATCATTTTTCGCCGTGTTGTGTCATCCAACTCTTTGTTTTTATGGTATTTTTTGCCAACAACAAAACGTCTATGTTGCAGCTAATTGCCGGGTGTATGTTTTGTAATTTTAACACTAAAGCACTTTTTATGCAAAGTATTTTGATATTTTTGTAACCACTCTGTGCTGATAATAACTGTGCTGCTAAGCCCCCCTTAATATCCATGAAGAAGGAAAAAAATTGTCTCTGAAACTGATCTCATGTGACTGATTTCACTGTTATATCATGTTTTCTTCTGTCAGCTTTATGGCCTGATGTTTCTCTGTTAATAAAAAGTATTCTAGTCTGTCCTGGCTGTGTGTTGGTATCTGTGTGAGTTTGTGAAAATGAATTTAAAA
>CAESWR010000111.1:197804-208748 GCA_903171835.1 Mullus surmuletus | reverse complement strand
TCTGCATGCTATGTCCTTGCGAAGGGCACCTGAAGGTGATTTGCTACATAAACGATCGCGCCCGGTCTGCTTTGCTGCACCCGAGAGCAGTTTGTTCTGGTGGCTTCCCCTGAATGGACGGCAGCCGCCGAGCTTTGCATCGCAATGCGGGAGGCTTGGCGGCGCGGTCACCCAGTTTCGCTCAGGTGTGGCATTGCTGATATGCTATTAGGCTCATTAATAGACCCATTCCAAAGATCAGAAAGGTGGGCCTTCACTCTGTGACTGTTGCCATAACGATGTGCACAACAACACAGACATCGCGATCGACACATCATCTCGGGAGGGTCACGGGTGCAGCTTTGTCGCCTTCAACGCTGGAATTCTCTCCAAACGTAAAATCAATATGCAAACAGGTACATAACGCTTGAGTTTTAAAGTCTCCGCAAACATCCTGCATGACTAAGTGAGGAGCAGGTCAAAGGTTGACGAGGCCTCCTTTCATGGGCCGCAATATTTTTATGACCTCGTCTGCACAGATACACTACTGGAAAAAAGAAAAACTTTTCCAATCCACCGATTGGAAAAGTGAATGCCTCCGTCAATCAATCAACCACCAAATCGGAGGAGAAGACCACCCGCTATAGGCTCTCCTCGCTGATATTTGCCTCGTCTCGTCTGATCATTGGCGAGGAAAACCCGAGAATGAGACCACCTCTTGACCTGGAGTCACCAGTCCTGTCTCTCACTCCCACAAAAGCGTCTTATCTGAGCCAAACCCTTTATGGACCATCACCTCGTAATCCTGCACCTTTACTGCCCTCGCTGTGTGCTGCTGTCAAGGATAAGGTAATCAGCTTATCATAAAGGCATGATTTATAAAACTCGTATGCAATGAGGGCATCTCGCTGCCACGGACGGAGCTCCTTTGATATCCTCCAAACCCCGTCCTGCTGCTGGTGGGCCTCGCTCAATTAGCCCCCCGGCCTCCTTTTTACCTCATCCACCGGAGAGGAAGTGAAACAATTCAGAGGGAGCTTTTATTTTGTGTGTGGGAATGCATGTGCCCCCCCCCCCCCTTCCCCTCCTGCCATCCCCACCAGAAGGAGCAGAGCGAGACTTGTTTCGGTACTTTCTTGCCTTATCTACGATCATATCCCAGCACTGGAGGCATGTGATGTTGGGCAACAGAGCCATAAAGGCAGGGCAGCTCTTTATGAGACAGACTGTGAAACTTCACCAGCCGGCCCCTGTGGCTGCAGGGCGACACTGCCAAAAAAAAAAAAAAAAAAAATCAAACATTTTGTCCTCATAATCAGCCTGCAAATCTCCCCGGAGTTTGAGTTGTGTGGCTAAATCTATTATGCAGGTTAAATAGAGCAATGAGGAAAAAATGAGCTCGCAGAGTATCACAGCTCCACGAAACCTTGTCTTTTCCCAATAGAAAAAACTGTGCGATACAGAAAACACTGTAGCATCTAACAACATCTCTGTAGAATAAAAAAATAAAAGCCTGCGCAATATCCCATAGCTTTATTTATTTATAATTTATTGTGTATTGTATTCGCACATATATGTTCTCAGTTGGTTTTGCAAGCGATATTTTACTACAATTATACACCCTGGTTTTTATTCTGTGTTTTATACTATATATGTGTTTTATTCTTATATATTATTTTCTTTTATTATTTAGCAGTATATTGATATTTCGTTATGTGACAGCATTTGTTATGTTTATTACCAAATGCTAATAATCTATCTATCTATCTATCTATCTATCTATCTATCTATCTAACCTTAAGATATCAGTGATGAATATTCTGAATGACTGCATCGCATCTTTGCCTTTTCCACACAGGTGTCGCTTATCACATTGATTAGGGCTCTGTTGATGCAGGACCTTAATTAGTGCGACACTGTTTCACCAAATCCTGCTCTAACATGGGATAAGAACCTTAAATTGCTCATTCAATTATTTCCAAAATGAATGCTGTGAGCACTAAACAAACGTGTAGTTGCCTTCTTGGAAGCTCTCTGTGCTCTCTGGGTCATTTATTGTAGTTTATTATGGTTATTTTAGTGTGTGGTGAATATTTCTCTTTGAAAAGACAGACTGAAGTAGTTACTTCTTTATTCCTCGCATCGCTGGATGTGTTGAGGTGCTTGGCGCGACAGCACAGGTGCGCGGGAAGGTGAGAGATGGGCCGAGATTACGCCGCCCGGATTTTAAAGCTGCTATAAAAGCGACCTGTCATCTGATGTCGACCCTGACTTGATCCAAGGTTTGTTTAAAGACAAAGCAAAAAGGGACACGGGAAGGTATGTGGTGTGTGTGTGTGTGTGTTTGTGTTAGTGTTTGTGTGTGTTGGGACTCAGGGGGTCATGCAGGGGGTGCGGTGGGGGAGGTGGAGGGGTCACACAGGTAGGGGACACTGATACAGGCAGTGGGACTGTGCAGCCACCATGTCTCAATCTACAAAGCCACCCTGCTTGACTAGTCTTGGGCAACAGCTAATGGCCCCCAATTACAGTTTCTCTGTCCTCCAGAAAGCAGCCAGTGTGGCGTGACCCTCTGAAACGAGCCCCCCCACCCCAAACGCACGGTATGTTTGGACAAGAGAGCCTCATTTGATCTTCATTTTTCACTTGTTCCCCTATCAGTCCCTGTGGATCAGCGACCAGCGCGAGCCCACCGTGGCGGCGGGGTGTGCAGAGAGCGGCGGCGGAACCACGGCGGTGGGAAAAATAGCCGAGGCAGAGGGTCCGGGGGCGGAAAGGTCAAACTGATGTTTCACCGTGAAGCCGCGGAGGAACATTTTTTCCGGCAGGATGCCTCCTGTGGTCGGGGTTAATGTGGTGTTGGAGGGGACAGAGATGTGCAGGTGAATTAATTTTAGGGATGAGCAGAGGAGCGTGGAGACGGAGGGCCAGAGTCCACAGCTGGGAGGGGGGGGGCGGGGGGGTTGCAGGGGGCCGGGGGGCCGTGGTCGGGCGGGCAGGGCACTTTGGAAAATTGTTATGTGTGTGTGTGTGTGTGTTGGTTGCTGGCAGAGCTTCCATCTCCAGATGCGTCTAACCGTTGCTCAGGTGATCATCAACAACAGAGAGGTTTGCAGGAAATAAATAACCAGCCTGACAGGGAGGGTGTAGGATGTTTTAGTATCAAAAATAAAACCTTGGTTTTTACTGTTGGCTTATTTCTTATGAAGTGGAGTGTGTCATCAAAACAATAGGACGTGCCACTTTAAATAAAGTCGACTTTCAATCACACACGCACACACACACACACCAAACACAGGCTTCAATTGTACCTCTCTGGAGTTTTGGACGAAGGGGACACAATCGCTTGTTGCCTTTTAAAAGTGTTTTGAAAGTAAAAAGTGTGTGTGTTGTTGAAAATATCTGTTTGCATGATAGACCCAAACATGTAGCAAGGTCAGGGGGTCACGGAGGGGTCACACAGGTAAGGGACACGTTGGATGTATCCGAAATCCTTCACTTACTCCTCCCTGCTCCCCATACAGGGTTTCGCTCTATAGAGGACTATAAAGTGAGCACATTCACAACAGCCTTTGGACGTGTGGACAGCCTTTGAAAAATGCATGATGGGATATCCACCACTTGCGAGTGACCAACCGATGGTCATGCGATGCTTCATGGGAGGTTTTCAGACACCACTACAAAATGGCGGATCCCCTATATAAGGCTCTATATAAGGCTCTATATAGGGGTTAGCGGGCGATTTCGTCCATCTCCTCCTTGTGCGAGATGGGCGGGACTCAGCAACAGCAATAAAAGTGGGCGGGGCTTGACCAGCCAAGTGTCGCCTTCAGGGTGGCGTTCTCTGGCGTCGAGGATGGAAACCGGAGTTTCGTGAGTCACGCCGGGTGACAGTGAAGGCAACTTTGAGCAAATCACATGGGACGCCACGGTCGACCGAGTGTGAAGCTTTACTCATGAAATAATAGATAACTTTGGCTTCCACATTAGGTGGCACAAGGCCAGAGTCTTAATTGTTCCAGAGCTGACTGGGATGGCGAGGGGCTCCTGTGAGACCTCTCCTATCACATTTCGCCCTCACTGTAAATACACTGGTTGACAAAAGTTTATGGTGACGAGTGTTGACCGCAGGTGAGGGTGTTTGGATGCCAGATGATCACTTTCAACACCCGGTGTGGTCGATCCGGCGTATGATTATATATGTTTCCCACTGTAAAGCTCTTGAAAATGATCCCATTTAGCTCCCTCGCCGCCAAGCCACACCGGCATCGATCTGTGTGCGGTAAAAAAGGAAATGTGCTGATTCCTCGCACACTCGGTTACATATTAACTGTTAACAAAAAAGAAAAAAAAAAGAAAGAAAAGAAATAAAAAGAGCTCTTAGACGTGGACAGATAACCTGCTACTGCATCTGTCACTCCGGGCAAATAAATTGCTGACAGACACTAAAGGTCGTCGCAGCTACTGTCACATTTTCTTTGTGTGTTATTGGTGTGTTTATGGCCAAAATAAAAATCTATGGTCGCCGGGCAGAAGTGGGAGGGACAACTTACTTATAGTCAAGCATCGTTTTAAGAGGCAGACAGTTTGTTATACTCACTGTGAAGTCAAATTAATTTAGGATTCACTGATGGCAGCTGGGAGACATAGTGTTTTTAGGGGGAAAAAATATATGATTTTGAATATATTTAAACAAAACAAAACTACATTTATTTAAACAAAACTAAACAAAAGCTCAAATACAAAGTCAGGAAATAAATCATGCTGCCGTGCACACTCATAGACAGAGACGTACTTTTTTCCTACATGATCATCACTTGTGTGTTTTCTGACATGCGTAACTTCCTCTTTCCTAAAAGAATATGCTGTAAAAAAATAAAATGAAATAAAAATGCTGTAAAACATCCGTCGAAACAGACTTTTGCTGCTTCATTACCAGCATTATGGAATTTACCGTAGCAGAAAAGAGACTCAAAATTCTATTTATTTATTTTTACCACCTGAGTAACGTAAATCAGTGTGTATGAATCAATTTCCTGGTTTTTCTGATGTTTATTTGGATTTCTAATTAAAACAGGCATCACAAGAGCAGGGAACATGATCCCAACAGAATATAAGAACCCTAAATAAATGCTAGAAAACAATAGAATAAATGTGATTTTATTGTTTATATCACCTGTTTAAAGGCCTTGTGTAATTCTCGATCCTTCCAGCAGCAATGTTTGTTCTGCGGGGTCTCGGTTAGAACATTCCACCTCTCGGCTTTCACCTCTAACGGCAGGCGTGCGTGCCTCCGCATTAATCAGGGTGCTGTGAACCTGCCGTTTAATCGCAGAGGAAACAGAGCAAGTAATTACTTTTGAATCTCTAATTTGCGCTTACGAGGAGAAAGAAAAACACGAGGGGCAGAGAAGGAGGCAGAGAGGGCCGAGCAGCGTCGCATGTGCTGCCTGCGACCTGCCGCCGACACCGGGCCGCCTCTGCCTCGGTGGAAAATCACAATTTATTTGGATATCCCTCTCACTTTTATCCTCCTCCGATCATCAGCACCTCTTCATAATGGAAAATATACTTGCTAAAACAGTCCTGCAGTTGAATAAATTCCTCAGATTTAATTTACTGAAGTGCACTCTTCCAACTCGGATTATTTTGCCACTTGTGATGATCTACAAACAATGTTTCTACCTAATAAAGTTAACTTAAATGATCCCAATCTGGAAAATTAAATGTTGCAGTAGCAGTTTTTTGTGAGGAATAGAGAAAAATTGAACAGGACATGTGAGAAAACGAATTCACACTGCGCAAAAAGACACCATTAACATAGGATTGCTCAAGAAATGCACCTTCAAAGTAAAAGTCCCATTTGCCTGTAATACCCTCGAACGATGCGCCACCAAAAGCAAAAATAGACTGTGACTATCTGCGATGATGTTAACCAGCACAAAGCAAATATGTGATAGCCGCATTCCAATCTCATTTCCAAATTCACGGCCAAATAAAGAGGCCTCTTATCGCCCCACGGCTCCTCGTCAAACTCTTCCTTGTAGGCGTGTGTTTGACTGGCCGGCGAGTTCAGCAGCTAATGGCTCGGATCTGATTTACTCGTGTTCTGCTCTGGGGAGATTTATTACGCGGTGACACGCCTCTAAGGAACGATCAGATCGAAACGTGGTCAGGGGTCAAGCAGTGAGTTTCTTATTTATAAAAAAATAAGAAAGGATCACACACACTGAAGAGATTTTTTAAAAATGACAAACCTCTCAGAGCTCACCTGCCTGACCTGCTGTTCCCCCATTTGCTCGCTGGGTGTCAGCAGTGAGTCCGCAGAGAGCCTGCATTTTTCCGCGTTTAGCTGTTGCGCCCTCAAACAAAAGAAGGCCTATGCGTCTGGGCCTTCACTGCCAAACTATGCAAAGCGAATCACTGGTACAGAAACATCGGTGGCGGTCGAGAGCAGCCGCCGAGCTCAGGAGCTGCTGCGGGACTCATGCAAATCTCATCAACGGTGTAACAGTCACTAATGCGTAACCAGGGGATGAAAAACGCTGTGTTTCGGTCTGTATGTGCAGGTGGAACTTCACCTTTTTGCAAAGTTTTGGGGGGGGATGCATGGAAGACAAAGTAATCTGCCAACTCACATAATGTGGTAAATTGCAAAAATCAGGCAGTAATGTCGTTTATTTTGCTCCTCTTGGAGACAGATGTCTGTTTTTTGCGCCGCGCTTTTCTTGTCATGCCTCAGTGTTCCCGTGTGTGGGTTTTGTTTTTTTTTGCCTCATTTGCTGTCGCAGAGTCAATTTGTTTGACTGCGACACTGCTGTTGAAACCCACCTGCTGCTTTGCTGGTGGAGAAAATCAAATGCAAGATTTAGATGCTTAAAAACACTCAAGTACATTGAAAGAAACACTGCCATAATGATCAATACCCTGAGAATTGAGTGCAGTAAATCCCTTTATAGCCACTAATCTCAATTTAAATTTGAAATAGGCTCTAACTACACCAACACCGCTGTCATGGTGGATTATTTTTTACGTTTTTTCATATCCACTGCAGGTTTTCGTGCAGGTTTTGCTGCCGTTCTCGCTCTGTTTCCCCACGATGCCATAGAGATCGGCGCTCTGCCCCCCCAGTATACCATGACAAAGTGGCTGTTGCTTCGATCCCTGAGTCAATATTGACCGGCGGCCAGCAGGGAGAGAGAGCAGCAGCAGCTGGGGAGAGGAGGGCAGCCAGGCGATCACCAATCAGCTACGAACACACACAAACACACACACACACTCACGCCAGGTTTGGACCTCTTACTACGTCAGCTGGCGGTGCGATGTGGTTATATAGTTCACCTGCGGGGTCCCGAGGCTTACATACACCGACCTGCTGAACCACGGCAGTGTGCGTGTGATTTCTGCTTTTCCTGAGTTGGTGAAATTGGACGTAAAGCTGTTGTGGCATTTGGTATGGTTCAAGGTTTGAGCTGGGAAAGTAAGCAGATGTTATTTTTGTATCAGGAATAAGATGATTAGCTTGTGGGAGCTCAATGAAATAAAGAAAAAATCGATTCGATTTCAGCATAACATTACTGTAAAGGTGTTTATTCAGAAATCCCCCAAATTTACAAACATCTCATTTAAAAAAACAGTAATAATGCATCTCTGTTGTTTCGAGCTTCTTTTTCATTGCTGATTTGATGCTTAAAAGAATTTCAAGACCCCCCCCCCCTACACACACACACACACTTTATTTTGTGTATTTTGTAGTTGAAAATGGAACAGCATACATACAGTTATACAAGAAAGTTTTTCTCCCACCCCCAGCCCAGGGGACAAGCAGAGAAGATAAAGAAAAAGAAGAAGAAATGAATAGACATTGTATCATTGACAAAAACAATCAAAACAAACAAAGACAAAAAAACATGAAGACAATCATGCAGGGAGAAATCATAGCATAAATAGTCACTCTTTCATTTGCACACAGTGTTTATGTCTTTAATCTCCCCTCTGACTGATACACACTGATGCCCTCCGAATACATCCAAAACCCATCTTCCACGCTCTCCAAAAATGTGGAGGTGGAGAGAATTCTGAGATTTAGGGCTCCAATCAGCAGCCCGGCGGTTACGGCATCGCTGGCAGCGCCGCCGATCTCACATGTGTCCGGCTTGACCTTTGCGATCATAAATCTCCTCAACATGCGTCCTTGATAATGAAATGGGTCAGAGTGTTTTTACTACCTGCACGCCGGATCGTGACGGATTCTCTCTGACTGAACTCAGGTACAGTGAGGACTCCGGGAGGAACGGACACTGGTGGGGGGGGGGGGCGGGGGGCTGAGATGATGCAAAAGGTCAAACCGCCCCGATGAACAAAAAGCTGCATCATTGTCAGCCTGCCCGTCTGAGCTGCTTCTCACGCACGATGGAAAATCCCAAAGCGTTTCCGATCGGCCGCTTTGTGGGCGGCGTGAAAATAAAATATTGCGGCTCAAGAGAGACGTTGATCAAACAGCGGTGAGGTCCAGACCTCAAAGCAGTTCTGATCTGACATGATTTAACAAAAGAAAAGAGGAGGAAAGGGCTCAATCCCTGACTGCACACACACACACACACACCTTGAGCAGGTACAAGAGCAAACACAGATGAGAGACTTTTAAGTCTTTGGGCCTCTGCATCAACACACACACACACACACACACACACACACATCCCGCTGCGGCAGTGTGTGTTGACAGAGCCAACAGCGTCCCGGTGACACACACCACCAGTCCCAGCAGCCTCCCCAGCTCTCCCAGTGCGAGATCACACGCAGGTCATGTTTATGAACGGGGAGTGGAGGGATGCCAACGTCTTCCATCACTTTCCTTGTCCCGAACACAGAATCAGACACACACACACACGCGCGCACACACACGGAGAGAGAGTTCTTTGATGTGGCCAGTGATGATGACTGAAGTAAACAACTCCACTTGAGTATTGATACTTTTAATCAAAGCGTTACTCAAATACATGTGAAAGTGGCTGAGTCAGTTTATGATCCGTTTAAGTGCTGGAGTACTTCTGAAAAGGCTTCAGTATTCAAACAACTTTTTTAAATGAACTTCAGGGCTCTTTTTTCGTTTCATTGTACATTGAAGTACATTTAAAAGCCATAAAGAATGTACTGATCATCTGGAAGCTAAATGATGAAAATCTGATTGAACCACTGAATAAGCACAATTTCTACTACTTTTTAAACTTTTTAAACTAATATTTGTTTATTCTATATTTCTTATTTTATTTATTATATATCTCAATTTTATGTTGTTGCCTGCTCTGTGTTCTCTTAATTGCCCCTTGTGGACAAATCAAGTTTTCTGAAAAATGACCTTTTTTCTGAAAAAAAATCTGACAACATCCATTACTAACAAACTGCATGAAGAGTTGATGCAGCGATGGGATTTTAGAAAAAAACAAAAAAAAATCATCCTGGGCTTCAATGCAAATGTAATGAGCTTTATAGTGAAAGTGCTATGTTTCCAAAAAGTGACTCACTCAAGCAAAGTACAGATACTTTGGTATCACAGTACTTAAGTGGATTTACTTTGCTCCTGCCCACCTCTGGCTGTGACCAGTGGGCAGGGTGATGAGATCTTGCTGTGATAGAGATCAGAGTCGCTGCTACCTCCCAGTGAAGTCAGACTGTGATGAAATCTCGAGGAAAAGTCAAACGACCGACGGCTTTGTGACGGCGGCAGCACGAGCTCGGCAGCGGCAGCAGCCTGTGATCGTCTCACAACACGCTGAGGATTTGCATGATTGATGAGTCTCATTGACTCTTATCTTTCTATTTTTATGATCCTTAGACGTCAGTTTTTTTTTCTTCCCGACACTTCCCGCTCGACTCACTGAGACGTTTTTCCTGGAAAAAGACAGACATAAAAAGGAAGATTGAGGGAATAGATTGGAAAATATTGGCTTTTTACATTCATCTGCCGACAGTTTGAATAAAGTTTATTCAAACAGGTGGCAGACTCTTTGCATGCTATTGTGTGGCTCTGTGGTCCATCAGCCAACTCCAAAAACATAACAAAAGGCTCATTAGATGGCAGAAAAGAGCTTTCTGCAGTTGCCATGGTGATCAGTAGATGCCCAGATTGTTGATTGCTGTGGCCATTAATCAGCCTTGATCTCCTCACACTAAGTGAAGTTTGTTTGGCTTCACTGAAGATTGTTTTAACATTTCCATTCGATTTGTAAATTCAATTCTGTCTTTTGTTTTTCTTTTTAGTTTTTTAGGATTCTTCCTTTTTTTTCTGTTCCGGGAGAGAAACCATATGTGGGGGGGTTATTTCTTGGCTCGTTACTTCCTGAAGTCAGTGGTCACCAGGAAGTGGCTCTAAAAATCAGGGCATGGCTTCACAGCTTATCTGTCTGCTTATGGCACTTGAGGAAATCAGGTGAGACTAAAACTGGTTGGCATTTTTATTTTTTTGGGATAATTTTTCTATTTTGATTCTAAGCAGGAGGCAGTAGAAATAGTATAGAAATAGTTGAAAATGGCACCCCTCCCTCCAACATAGTGGTGAGCAGATATTGAGTGTTTTGGGTGAACTATCCCTTTAAGAGAATTTTCCAAATCTGATGTTTTGAGCCCCAAATAAAGGGAAAAGAAAGAATCAGGACACACTTCTTCAGCTAATTCGGACCGTCCTGCCAGTTCTGTGACATGGCAGCCGGATGTGGCGGTGGCGGTGGCGGCGGAGGGGGGGGGGCGGGCGGTCGGGGAGTTCAGGCCGAGGGTAAGGTCCAGCTCAGTCTGTGGAACGGTACGTGGCAGCCGGTTCCTGAATCTCACGCACACGCTGTGCAGCCCTTGCCCTTTTGAAGCTCCAAACTTTCCAAATGTTCCGCTCGGTGCGTCGTCTCTTCTCAGAGGTGACAGGAGAAAGGTCGCGGGAGGTCGGCGAGCTCAGCTGAGTCCGGCCTCAGCGCA
>CAESWR010000111.1:154859-176727 GCA_903171835.1 Mullus surmuletus | reverse complement strand
TGAAATTGCCAACTGAATCACTTTGTCCGAAAACACAATAGGCTCCGCACTCAAAGCAGCCAGTAAAAATGTTGGACAAGACAGGCGGAACATCCTCAGATACAGCAAAGTAGATAAAAAAAAAGTAGAATAGATTTACAACAAAAATCACCAAAAAGTTAATAATGCTCACATTGCTTCCAAGTTAATTAATCTACATCTCAACACTTTATATCCACTTCATAAACTTCAGTCATCTTTATTATGGCTTGTAAACTATCAACATAATAGTTTGTGACTATATCAATTTAGTGAAGATACAAATATCAGTCTTGGTCAAACACTTGTGTTTAAATCCCTCTTACTTCCTCTTTATCAAAACGAGATCTAACCTCCAAAAGTATATAAAGTTGTATAACTCAAACCTGTAGGAGAAACTAAGTACAAGCTGTGTCAGAACTACAACGTGGAATGAGCTGAAATCTGGCCAAACACTGACATCTGCTGGCAGAGTTTGGGATTTCAGTTTGACATTTAAGGCATTTCATTGTGCGGTCATTAGAACAAAAAGAAGAACGCTAAAAATATGAATAAATCTTCCCTTGCAGCTCATTAAAGCTTACTATTATCGCAGAAATGGCACTCAGCATAATATGTGAACATAATATGAGAGAATTTCAACTTCCGCATTTTGAATCACTTTATTTTTTTTTCTACACATACATAATACACATTTCACATCAACATTTGCAGTATTCTCTCCTTTAACCTCCACATCACCGACGCAACGTGACCACCTGTCAGTAAGTCAGCTGCGCCTGCGAGACGGCGCGCGGGGCGCCACTCCCCCCACGGCCGCCGTCACCGCTGACGTCATCTCCCCCCACTGTGACTGCTGTTATCAAGATGGCGCTGCGGCCAGGATCCGGCGGAGGCAGCAGGTACTTTAAGCCCTTCGCGATCAAATGCGCCGCGCTGTGCGTTGACATTCGGTTAATATCGGACCTCAGCGGCCTTTTCTGTGACTTCTCCCCCCCGCTGTGGTGGTGTGGAGCCCCGGGTGCAGGCTGCTGCCGAGGCCGGGTGATGGGATGAGATGGCCGGTTGTTGGCGGCTAACGCTTTGCTAGCTACTCTGTGCTGCTACCTGTCAATCATAGCGCTGGAACCGACACGTCACGCGATGTTTGTGTCTGGTTTTTGTCTTCTCAACACGCTGTTTATTGAATGAAAAGGACGTGTGAGCGACGTTGAAGGAGATATTAGCTGTGCAGACGAGGCCAGACTGACATCTGGCCTGTCATCAATGGGATTCGACCTCATCACCAATCATCACCTTTATTCAACCAATCAAATGTGACTCCTGCAAAGCCTTGTTGAGATGCGTTTCAAACTGTGTGATGGTCTGCAGAGGAGGTGTTTTTCTCATGAGAGCAGTACCTTAAATAATGGATGTGACCTGGCAACCAACATCCAGGTGGTAACTGATGCCACAGGTGAAACCAAAGACCTTGAGGTGCATTGTGGGAAAAAAGCTCTGGCAACGCAGGTGTAACATGAAGACTTGGAGATAAACGCAGGTCTTATCATCCAGCTGGAGCCCAGACGGACAGCTTGTTATGTATGGAAAGTGTCAATCATCTTCCCCCTGTTGTGAACTTCTCAGGTTTATTGATGTAAACCAGGTTCTCCATGTTTGCCTCCTCTGCCCTCCATCCCGGCACATCTGTGTCAACACGCCTCCTTGGAGGTTGTCTCAGTTTCGCCAAGAGTGGAATGCTCGATCACTCTTAGTGAGATTGCTCAGGTGTATCTCTGTGAAGAGCGCCTGGGATGTAGTTAAAAGTGGCACGGTGAGCAGCTGCGATATATGAAGGGTGGCAGGGGCGTCACGCTGCATCATGAGTCCAATCACAGCTGAATCTCCAAGTCGACGGAGATCATAAAATGCAGTGGGAGGCTCTAGTAAAATGATGCAGTGTAATTGATGGTGCGTTAAGACGATGCCTCCAAGGTGGGTGTTTGTTTTATAAAGTTTTTAACAGCAGCCACAATGGGCTTCATGCAAAGCTCCACGACTTCCTCTTGAATTTAAGCCAGCTAATTTATTTCCTGTCTTTCATTATTTGTCACACTAATTAATGCTGGTGTGCCAAACAGCAGTACTCACAATACAAAGCAGCAGACACGTCTGGACCAAATATGAAAAAAAGGCAGACATTTTTCCATGAGCATGACTATAAGTGTTACACAGCTGAGCTCATGGTCGTCACATAACGGCCTTTTCTAACATCTTACGTGTCAGGAGTGCTGAATTTTACCCTCAATTCATTTCGACAGTTTAACTCTAGTTATGTGACCCCAAGGAACCAGGACTTTCTTTTCTCTCGCGCACCGTTTTAGCAACATGATCAGGATAATTTGTCAGATAACATAATCATATTTTTGGGAATTACAAACATCTCACTGGTGCCAAACAAAGGAATCGTTGACGAATGTATCTACTGTACATTCCACTGTCAGCTGCTTCAGACTCAGCAGATATCATTTCTCCATCACATCATTCCTCAGACCCCAGATTCTCTCCTGGCACTCTGAGCTTCGTGACTATAGCTGCTGTGGCATGATTACAGACATTTTACGAGACTGGGCCTCCCTGACGTCCACATCTGCCGTCACTGCTTATCTCCTTCCATGTTAATCTCCTCAACCATGACCTGTTATTTGCTGTAGCGGCGGTGGGCAGCAGTCGCTATAAGGCCCCGGGAAAAGCCTGTTAAGCTCTAAATCTTACTGGCAACAGATGTGAGAATCTGCACACACCCCCTTACTGCGCCCGCCCCCCCCCAGTCATAAATCACTGTACAGAATTGAGCTATAACAATTCAGTGTTTCGATGTTGGTCATTTACTTCATGTTAAACAGTCGTCCTTCTGATAGAGATTCTCTGTGGCCTTGTTTTAAAACGGTAGCGTTTTGTTTTGATGCTCACGACATATTTTAGATGTCTTTTGAATTATACAATAGTGAGCATCAGCAAGCAACAGTGCATGAATTGATTAGAAGTCATATTAAGCAATGTAGCCTAAATATTATGGTGCCGACCTCCACATGTGAGGACATTTAACCTTTCATCAGAGTGGCCGACTGATTGAGATAATCATCATCAGCTGATGTTGTTTGGTTAATGAGGACACATTAAAACGAGTGCTGAGAAACTGTAATTTTCTATTTTTTCAAGTTTATTACCGTACCTCCGACAAGTGCTTTCTTATTTAATGCATCATGCATGAGTTGGGACATGTTATTTACCAAATAACGAGCGGCCAGGTTGCCTTGTGCATGTCTGAGATGCTTCCTCTTCTGCCATTTTAACTGTGAGGCCTTTATGTTGCTGCTGTTTTCACACCACATTCTGCATTTGAAAATTCACCTTGAGCCTGGTGTTAATATTTTTAGTTTCTGGAATAAACTACATGGCACATTCTTAAAAGGCAGCTGTTTTTTTTAAATGCTGATACCAAAAAGGCCTTATTTAGCAGCAGCAGCTTATTGAATCCTTTTTTGTATTTTTCCCTGTCGGATTCGCTGCTTGTTGTCAAAGCTTTTTATGTCGATAACGTCTGTGGAATACACTGAGGGAGAAAGGCAGCGCTGGCATGATAACGCAGTTGCAGCCTTGTGATGTGGCGCTCTCCAACAAAGCATGAATGACAAAAAGGGAATCGAAAATCCTTGTCATGTGTGAGTCTGCACAAATCTCCCAGTGGCATAAAAGTCAATATCAAAGCGTTCTTTTCATGGATAGATGTGTTTGTCATTCGGGCTCATTTGGTTGTAACCTAAATTGCATTTTATATGCGGTGACTTACGTATTTTTCATTTTACAATATATATAGATATCTTTAATTGACTATTTGCCACTTTATCACATACAGCCATAAAAGAATGAAGCAATCATGGCTCTAGTCTGTCTTAGAATGTAATTCTGTCCTTGTTGTTTAAATCATTTGATTCTCACTTGTCTTTTCCATTTTTTTTTTTTTTAGCTTTATGTACCCTGTCGGAGGGGGGCTGGGACCGCCACAAGGTGAGTCATAGTCTTCCAAACTTTGTTTAATCTCTTGCTTTTATCACATTTTTCTTATGCAAATTGTGTGATATAATCAAGATTTATGAATCTGAGTCGATGCTGTCAGCTTTGGAACAGTCCAACTTTGGATTAGTCAAAGTTAGAAAATTAGGACCAAGGACCTTTTTGAATTGGTTTTCTCTCATGAAAGAACAAGGTTCAAATGTGATTGAATTATAGATACATTTAATTTTTCTCTTTGCCATCCTTTCTGTGAGCGCTTGCTGCATAAGTCTGCAACAGCGAGGAGAAACGGTTTGTCATATTTAGGTGGTTGACTCTGCAGTAATACTCCTGATAAAGCGTCTGCGCACTGCTGGGACCAGCATCTCTCAGGTGTCATTACATGCTCCCATTAGCAGTGTCATTTTAGTCGGACAAATTGGAGCGTGTGCAGCCTCCTCAGTACGCCATTTATTCAGTCCAGTTGAGCCAAAATACAATGAATTATCCCAAGGCTCCGAGATGAGCTGGCTGCTCCACTCAGCTCGGGCTGTCAGCTAACACTGCATCTGCGAAAACAAACATGCACCCCCCCACTTCTCTTGTTTTGCTCCAAGCTGTCACAGTAGTCACCAGAAAAAAACAAGATTTGGTTATCGCCGAAGCCTCTTGTCTTTTTTCAGGCTGTCCTGGAAATTGATTTGCAACACTGACTCATGTCCAGACTCTGAGGTTTTATTTTCCCTGCAGACCTCACACACACACATTCACTTTTTGTCTGTGTGCTTTCAATTTGCAGCACTAATTGAATACCACATTTTTCTAGCGATTTTTGCACATTATCATGACTGACTCTGTGTGTGTGTCTTTTCCTACCACAGGCATGGTCCCCATGCAGCAACAGCAGCAGCAGCAGCAGCAACAGCAGCAGCAGCAGGGCTTTCCCATGGTTCAGGTCATGCAACCCAACATGCAGGGCATGATGGGGATGAACTTTGGGGGGCAGATGCCTCCAGGCGCCATGCCCATGCAGGTGAGTCAATGTCAAAACTTGTTTAAAGCAGCTATAAAGTATCTAATGTCAGAATGTTTTTCTCCAACTCCACAGCTCCCCCCAGCTCTGCAGACCTTCAAACTGAGTTTTGCCTCATTGTTTCATCTGTCCAGCCCACAACTTGCTCCACTCCACTGCCTCCCATTAATAACCTCGACTGTCACAACTCAGTACAGTCTAATTTGTCCCGCCACGCTTTCATAGGGAAGCGAAAATAATGCGAAACCCTCTCCTCGGCCCGCTCTCGATGGCATGCTGTCAGCTGACCCATCTGTGAATGGTATTAGCAGCACTGACAGCTATTAGCAACTAATAGAAACGATTTAAGCGAATTTCTGAGTTCCCTAATTGCTGTTTGCATTGGTACTAGTGTATTTGGAGAAGTATCTGACATGTCTGTCATTTATTCCTACTTAACGGTGGCGCTGCTTTGCATTGACCAAAATGATTTCATTCAAGTGTATTGCCGAGGTTAAGAGTTCCCATAGGCTCCCTTTTTGTTTCCGAATTCATCTGCTCACCTAGTGTTTTAAAGCAGCAGCACATTAACGGGAAATTATTACAGCCTCGTGATACTTTTTTTTTTCTTCTTTTTTTTTTGATGAGTCCAATAACAGCAGTCTGGGTTGTATTGCTTTGTCTCAGGGAGAGCATTTATTGTCACTGGCAGGAATGAGCTTGAATACTAATGAGACTTCTGAGCTGCTGCTTTTTATTGCTTTTTATCTAACAGGGTGGGATGGCCATTGGGATGCAGACCCCCGGGATGCAATTCTTAGGCCAGCCACAGTTCATGGGTATGAGACCTGCCGGACCCCAGTACACCGCAGACATGCAGAAACAAATGGCTGAGGAGCATCAGTAAGACATCTTCACACCAACACTACAGCTCCACTCTATCTTTATGTCTGCATGTTTGAAGAGCACATTTGTGTTTGTGCGTATGTGAAAGCAGAACCCTCTTTTTAGCACAGCAATTTAAAACATACCATATTTTAGAATTATTTCCTCGGAAAGCCTTTAGTTAAAACACTGAATCACGTTCAGCACCAGAGGTAATGCCCCTGAGCTGCTGCTGATTTGATAACTTTATGGCACCTGCTTTTATAGTTTCGTTTTCCACTTCCAGGACTTTATGTTCCTCGTTCCTTTTGGCAAAGAATAGAAATGATATTTCCCAGATGGTTTCTTCCCACCAAACACAGGCAAAAATATCCAAAAATACAGCCAATTTTGGTCATACAATCTGAGATGATATTTTTTTATGTAAAGCACAACAGTTGTCTACCAGCAAAAACTCAATAAATTGTATGATGCCATTGGCAAATTTTGGTGCTATTTTATTCTTTAGGTGAGTTCTCATTTTAATTGGCTGTGTGTGTCCCCAGAAGTTCAGTGATACAATATAGCTACCATAATTACCATACCTAACGACAAATGTGAGAATTATTTCTTATTTCTTAGTCCTAAATTGGCTCATTTCAATCACCACTGCTATTTTTAGGTGTACTTTCATTTCTATGTGCAACATCAAGCCTACCTATTTTGCCTCTCATGGTTAAAGTGCTTAAGCCAGGGGTCACCAACATGACGCCCGCGGGCACCAGGTAGCCCCCAATGACCGCATGAGTCGTCTGCAGGCCTGTTCTAAAATTAGCACAACTCACAAGCGAGCTGTATATAAAATGTTCTTTTATTCTGTTGCAATTCATCCATTTGAAATTGACAATACCTTTAAAAACCATTAAGAATAGGTTTATTATACATGAAGTTTAGATAAGGTTTGGTGAATTCTGACCTATTCTAGTTTAAAGGTCAAAGCAAATTTGTTATTTAAGAGGAGTGTATCAAACTGGTAGCCCTTTGAATGACTCAGTAGCCAGGAAGTAGCCCTTGGCTTCAAAAAGGTCAGTGACCCTTGGCTTAAAATACATGTTTTGGGATTGCAGATTGGCCAATTGTACTGGTTTTACCCGTGCATATGCATGAAATGTAAAAATCTGGGCAGAGATTCACAAAAACAGACTGAATATCGATTCAGTTGTATATGTAAACACACCAGGGGAACACATACTCCTCTTTTACATTGAAAAATTCTGCCATTTTGAAGCACGTCTACAGAAACTATTTTGCATATCAAATAGTATTTTTGTGGCTGCTGTGGAACTATTTCACTGTAGTCTCTCCACTCTCTGTCGCTTGTCTCTAATATCACAAATACTCAAGTTGTGAATTCTGTTAAATGACAGTCGGCAGTTCCACAGTTTCATTCGATGGTATGTATAAATGAAGATGACGCCGCTCACATTTAGAGGGCGGTGACAGGCGCCGCTTCTGCACTCGGCTGCAGCTTTAGATCTTCCGGTGTGATCAGATGTTTTGCACTCAATCTTGTCTTCTGCTGTCTGCCACTCTTAGAAAACGTCTGGAGCAACAGCAGAAGATGCTAGAGGAGGACAGGAAAAGAAGACAGTTTGAGGAGCAGAAACAGAAGCTGAGGCTGCTCAGTAGCGTCAAACCCAAGGCGAGAGTCTCCACATCCTGCTCGTCTTAATGTTTGCCCGGTGATCGTCCCATCTGATCAGGCTTTAAATGTTCTGTTGCTCCGTTCGCAGACGGGGGAGAAGAGCCGGGACGACGCCTTAGAGGCCATAAAGGGCAACCTGGACGGTTTCAGCAGAGATGCGAAGATGCACCCCACTCCTTCCTCACAGACCAAGAAGACAGGTAACTCTCACATTATCCCCCTTTAGTCAGAGTATTTGGGATTCTCTCTCGTGCTGCGGCTCCATCAGCAGATGTGCTCTGCATCCCTGCTGGAACGCCTCCATCTGGGAGTAATAACGGGATTATAGGCGGGTCAGCATGGCGACCCTGGCTGGCAGCCAGTCAGGCCAAATCAGGGAGTTTCTCTCTCTGATTCCCTTTGTTCATCTCATTTCTTCTGTTCTCGTTGTTCACCCCTTTAGTTCACTTTTTAGTATTTTCGTTATGCTCACTTTTCAAGCTTTTTTTTCTCGTAAAATGAATTACCAGACCTCCCTCACCTGATTTCCTCCTGTGCATGTCAGAAAATTGTGGGCTCCCTAAACAAACAGCCCATTGGTTTCTGGTGAAGCTTTTTATTAAATTCAAACAAGAATAAAATGCTGCATAATATTTTGGCCCCTTTAACAATTTTCAGCCTTGCACAAAATAATCTGTATCTCACTCTTTGATTAATTCTCCATTGTAGCGTGTGTGCCATGTGTTGTGCCGTCATCATTATTTCTTCATTTTTGCAGACTCATCGTCATCACACCTGTCTGTCACCACTCACTCGCTCCCCCAGACTTTGTCAGAGGACAATGATGAGTTTAGTGACTTTCAGGGGCCTGTAGACTCCTCCTCTTCCTCTTCCTCCACCCGTGGCCCCTCATCTCAGGCCCATGGCCAGCCTCTGCCTGCTCCTCCCACCACAGGTTTCTCTGAGGACGATGAGGAGTTTAGCGACTTTGTTCAGGGTCCTGCAAAGGCATTACCTCCCACACACTTCCCAGTTGCTTCTCAAGCCAAAGTCCAACATTCGCCCCCCTCTTCCTCTTCCTCCTCTTCCTCACTCCCACAATCCCTCCCTTCCTCCGTGTCCATCCCCACTGCCACCCAAAACTCTGCTGTCAACTCCAGCTCCCAATCTACATTTCAAGGTAACTATTTTGCTTTGTCGACACCTCCCCTTTCATCATCACAGTTACTAGTCGACTTAATACTTTTTTTTTTGCTCGTTTTGCTGCTTTTATTGACAATACTGAATGTTTTCCCCTTAAATTGGTTTGGGGTCACTGCCTGTGTTACAGTGTGAGCGCATGCAGCCACAGCAGATGGCCTCTCGATTTAAACGTTTAAACTTATCCGAGACCACAAAGTAGCCTTGCGGGAAAACATAACTTTCTTCTCCCTCATTAGAAATTAAGAGACACAGATTTCCAAAGCCGCGTCCATAAATACGCAGTCAGTCGGTGCGCCAGGCAGAGAGTCTTGTCATCTGTTAGTCTAATCTGTTTGGTGAGTGCCGACAGCTGTCTGTCTGACGGTGAATGGCAGGACAGAAAGATCACCGTCTGCTCAGAGAGCCGCAACAAACAGCTTGCTGTAAAATCAACATTACAGATTACGTAAGGAATCTGATGTGGTTAATTGTTCCTACGAAGTTGGATTGAAAGATGCACACGTTATTGCAATGACGATAGCACATCAATATCAACTGACTGAGGATAATTCGGAGACTGAAATATGTAAACATGAAGACAGGTTGCATTGCAAGAGTGTTTATCAAGAAGCTTATTCCTCATTCACCCCCTCTAGGCCCCTCCCTGGAAGAGAAGCTATTCTCCTCGTGTGACCTTACAGCTGATAAGACGGCACAGGTTAGCTTTAAGTCCAAGCAGAGTTTGGCTGCAATGGGCCCTAGAGCTAAAGTTTCAGCCCAGTTTCAGTCCAGCATGAAAGCCAGGAACTGGGCTGCAGCCCCTGGGGACTTGAGTACTGTCTTCACTGCAGAAAGGCCACCCGAGGCACCAGCGCCAGCGCCCGGCGTGCCCCCGTCGGCCGCCGACTCATCCCCTCAAACCAGTAGTGACAGTGGTGAGAGAAGTGCCTGTTTATTAGACTTTCGCAGCTGCTTCTTCTACTTCTTCTTCTCCCCCCTGCTTTGCTGCGGCATTTAACACACCATCCAGACTTTTCCTGGGTAAATGTTTTCACTCCTTTCGCATCATAATCCTGTACCTCTTCTCATCAATCTCTCTGGGTCATAACTTGATTTACGCCAGAATTGGCACGTTGGCCAACGTTTCCTACACCTCTGAAACTATTGAGGAGTGGCAACGTCTTTAAGGTACCCTGCCTGGAGTCTACACTTCTCCCAAGCCAAGCCTCTGCTCTTACTTTCTGCCCGCTTTCTGCCTCCGTCACTTCCCCGCCTAATCTCATTAGAGGGCCTTATGATGTCGATGCTTTGTACACAATGAAGCGGACCATGTCTGCCGAGGTCCCGGGGTAATACCTGCTGACTCCGTAAGCTGCCATGTCTTCCCCCTCGCAGTGCAACACCCTCTCAGGAACAACCTCTGGTGCATGCTGACTGCTTGGATCTAACAGGGATGCGCATGGATCGGCAGGTGTCGCCCAGAACCGGCGCCCTAAGCCGAGGCTGATTGTGCATGTGGCTTCTGCTCCTCCTTTTGTAATGTTATTTGTTTGTCTCTGTCCTCGGCATTGTCGGGGGAAATCTTAGAGGCTCATTATGGGGGCCGCTGTGATTTGTGATTGAAGATTCATTTAACTTGCCAAGACTGATGGGGAGTATTATGTGCAAAGTGGCTGCCTGAGTAAGCATATGCCTCACAGACAAAGTATGAGGGACTTCTTTGGGAATAAATGTGTTTATTTTGCAGGAGAAAAAAAAGGATGAAGGTCAATGTTGTCTTTTAGTTCGTTTTTTTCCGAGGCGTCAGACACATTCTCCCCTCTCCTTGAAGCTGGAAATAGCTTGCAGACTGATTTATAGATGTCTGACGTGGCAGGAAGCCTGTGATTCAGTGCTGGGGAGAATTACTTCTGCGCTGAGCCTCGCAGACATCAGGTGTATGATTTTGTGGAGTTGGAGACCAGCAGGGCTCAGCTGCCAAGATGCTTGGCAAATCACATGCTCGGACTCCGGCTTTTGCTTTAATGACTAACTGTGTGTGTGTGTGTGTCTCCCTCTCTTTGTGGCAGCGGGTGTTGGTGTGTATCCACAGCAAGAGCACATCCAGCCCATGCTGCCAGCCTGGCTGTACAATGACAGCCTCATCCCAGGTAAATGTTTACGCAGGAGAACAGCCAGGGTATTGATACTGAACGGTGTGAAATCGGAATACGCTATTTATTTCATTTTTGTATTTATTTTGTCCCTTTTTCCATGTGTCCCCCCCAAAAATATATCTTTATTTTCTTTTTTGTAATTTCTGGTGTTTCTGCTCAGGAAAAATCAAGCATCTAAAAACAATGGGAACAATTTATAATGACTGCATCAGTGCTCAATAAATTCAACTCATCACCGCATGTGTGTATATGATATGTTTGTAATCCCTTGTTTTCTCATCCTCAGAAATGTTCAAGAAGGTTCTTGAATACACCATGACTCCGGCGGGGATAGACACAGCCAAGCTCTACCCACTCCTAATGTCATCAGGTCTGCCCAGGGAAGCACTGGGGCAAATCTGGGCGTCGGCCAACCGCACAACACCTGGCATGCTGACCAAGGAGGAGCTCTACACCGTACTCGCGCTAATTGGTGTGGCACAGGTAAACAGTGGCATCAAAACAAATTATCCACTTAGAGCGACTTCACTGATCATCCCCCTGCCGCTTCCAGGGAGTCTCGCCATCAACTCCGAGCTGAAATTAGACGTGTTTAGCTGGAAACGGCTGAAGAGAGGTAGTGCCGCGAATCAGCCCAGGGGTTGTGAAGCGGTGTAAAGCAGAATATACAGCAGAGTCCCCGTCAACCGAGTTTCGGCAGGAGGCTTCTTATCATCCTCAGCCCGGGCCTGTCATCACAACCCCTCAGAGGATGCAAATCTGCAGGCGGCTCACGAAACACTGAATGCCACCGCTTCCCTGCGAGGAATAATAATACACCTTAAGTGATGGAAATCTTCCAAGAGTCTTAAAACACAAGCACAACAAGGCGCTTTCTCTCGCGCAATGAAAAAAGGCCAAAGTCAGCCACTGACTCAAAGCGGTTTGACTTTACTGAATAATTTAAATGCAAACATCTTTTTTTTGCTGCCAATTTGAGTGAATACATAATGCCAGCAGATAAAAAATGGCGACTAATAAATTCAGACCACAGACAGCATTACTGAGAGGAACTTCTAGGATCTCTAAAATAAAGCCAACGCAGGAGTGCAATAAACCCGCGTCCTGTCTGAGCACCATCCAGGTGCCAAGACCTTTGATTTTAAAGAGATTGTGTAACAGTTTATTAGGAAATAACTCTTCCTCTCACTTGATGAGTTTTTTCTTATTTGCTGGTTTGAAGACTGATCCTATTAAGAGTGCAATATACATTAAAGCATGGTGTGCTAAAGGATTCAGCTATTTGGGTGACGTCATGATTTGTGGTGATGCAGAGAGCGGTCTTTTCCTTACAATCATTTTTCATTTGTTTCAGAGTGGCCTCCCTGCAATGAACGTGGAAATCCTCAGTCAGTTCCCCTCTCCACCGGTGCCCAACCTTCCTGCCCTCGCCATGGCTATGACTCCCGTCATGCCCCAACACCAGCAGCCCATCATGACCCAGTCCTCAGTCTCCATGGCCATGCCCACACCGGCGCCGCCCGTCATGGCAATGACCCCCGCAGCCCCGGCCCCTGCACCGACAAACACCAACTTTATCGCCAGTTTCCCGCCCGCACAGGTAACCCTAGTTCTTTTTTATTCTGTCTTCTCAAGTCATGACAGAAATTGATAATAACTTGCTTAATAACACACCGATGCACCTCAGGGGACCAAAGCTGACGACGATGATTTCCAGGACTTCCAGGAGGCGCCCAAGGCAGGAACAGGAGACCCGGCTTTCGCTGAGTTCAAGGGTGACGCGAGTGCAAGTTTCCCCACCACCTTGGAATCTCAACACCAAAACAGGTAATAGGAGGGACATTGTTTTTTTACTTTTAACAAAGTTTGTGGTTTCTACCGGCTTAAGTGACCCCAATATAACTTGTACTTTTTGGTGATATGAGTACATTTATCTTCACTTCATTATTCTTCTAACCTACTTCTTCTTTTATGATGTTTGTAGTGTGTCATATTCAGAGCTCAGTGGTTATAAATAGTTTAGTTATTCTGCATATCTTGCATATTTTTGCCTTTGAAACTATACTGTCCGACACACTGTCTTAATATCTTGCAATAACCCTCCCGAGAATAACAATGAGTTTGGGGCATCTCTTAATGAATTCATCTCAGTGGACAGTAGATTAGCTCATTTCTTTATATTACTTTCCAAGTCCACACAGACTGTCCTTTCATTGAGATGCAGCCAAGGGGCAATTATCCACTGAAAGACAAAGAGAAAGCAGATCTTAATTATCTCACATATAAGTGTCATTTGAGTATTTTTATTCCCTCATATTTCTCGCCAGGAAACAGCTCGGGCTATTTCACCAATGTAGTGAGAATTCTCAGATTATGATTGAATTAAATACAGGCTAAAAAGATCATATTGGATTGCCAGCGTGAACTGGCAGACATGACCGTCAGATGTCTTGCAGATGAATGGATTTGCGGCAAATGATTTTCAGTGGTATAGTCATCCTAACAATTCCCCCAAAGCGCCTGTTTTTGGATGTAAAGATGCATTTTAACCACATTTGCTTACATTTGCTGAAAGATACAGACTTGCTTTGAATTTTATGTAACAATGTTGTCATTTGGCAGTACTCGGCAGCAGCGGGATCTAAAACGGGTTATTTGGCTCCAAAAATGTGCTGTTTTAGTAACTGGTATATTTGCTTAATATGTGTGATATCTTTCCCTAAATCAGATTAACATAATCCCAGACTGTGACTGACTGCAGTGAAAGAACTGAATAACAAATCTGTTGCAACAAATACTGTATACACTGTTTTATGGAGGAAATATAGGAATAATGTCACTTCAGCTAAGCTAAATTAAACTACTTTTTCTATCATGCAGATGTATGAATTGAATTATAATCAACCAATGTTTGCATTCTTGAGAGTTTGAAAAAAAAAAAAAAAAAAAGATTATATGGACCCTTGCTCTGACTTGTGTCCCTGCAGTGCTCCTGTCATGCTGACCCCAGTGTCCGGCTCCTCCTCTGCCTCCGTCACGTCCTCTGATAAATACGCCGTCTTCAAGCAGCTGTCTGCAGATCAGCCTGCAGAGCCCAAACCACCTTCCTCAGGTACTCCCACTAATGTGAAAAACATTGTGTAATCCCAGCATTGATTATGATTGATCCATTAAAGCTGCTCTTGGTTAAGTCGTTTAGGTGCATCTGCATCATCTCAAGCATCTCAGACAGCAAAGATTTAGAAAAATAATATCCAGAGCAGCTTTAACAAACTAACATCAATGTATCATACTTAATCAGTTTTTCTCTTTTATAAACACAGATATTGGAGATAAATACAGCGTGTTCAGACAGCTCGAACAACCTGCTGACAAGAAATTAATAGGTAAGAAACTGGTGCTTGAAAATATCTAATTCTTCTCTGCATTTTCTCCCTGAGCTGAGACAGAGGGAGGACACAGTCAGTCCCCGCATGCAACAGATGGTCCGAGAGCAGTGGGGACCTTCAGAGAGAGAGCAAAAAGCCCACTAATTAAATATTGGATTATCGGCCGGATAAAGATCCCGGGTTACTACGACACCTTTATTAGCGATCTGCCGTGTTTATCAGTGCATCTTGTTCTGCGAGGCTGCAATGTTGATCCCAGTTTGTTTCCCGTCCCTGTTTCATTAGAACAGTTTCCGATGGGGACAGCTCTAACAACTCCAGTAAGTCATGCTTTGCGGTGACCTTTCCTCGGCATTGTCAGGCTCCATCTACTTAATGAGCCCATTAGTTATCTCTTTCCCCCCCGTACACCGGCCATGTGAGCAGATTCTCTATTCCAGCCCGTGCATATATTACAGTTGGCGGATGAACAACCGCTGGAGAGTGCATTCTCTCCCCTGTGTGGTTTATGGCGTCATATTTCAACATGTGTAGTCATTTCAGAGCAAATGATTACTGCCAAAATATGGTACCGCCGCACAAGTTCGTATTGTGTGCTATATATGGAGTTTTCTCATTTCAAACAAATACCCATCTTAACTGTTTATTCAAATTTACCACTAACTCTCATCCTCCTCCAGATTACAGCAGCAGTCTACAATATTTAATTTAGTTTTGCCTGATTTGTGTAAGGTTCTTCATGTAAAAATCAGATAATATTCAACACCGAAATTATCTACCGGAGATAATCAGCAGCCAGCCAAAGCAAAATCTAAATGTCTTAACTATTTTCCCCAATAATTTTGGATCTGTACCAGATGAAGCCCCTACCCCTGAGGGAGCGACGGAATCCTTAGATGCGGTGGTACAAAATAACGCGTTAAGATGGATATTTCTGTAGTCAGTGGCTTCATCATTTTCTCTTCCAGTCTGAGCAGCTCATTGCATGAGTAGTGGGGGGGTGTGTGTGTGTCTCTTTGGAAGATGTCGCTTTGTGTGTGCAGTGATGTGTGGTTCTCTCTGCAGCCCAGTGAGCACGGTTCATCAGAAGACTGGAAGTTTACCATGAACATTCGCCGAGCGACACAATCCGAACTAATCCGCTCGCTTCCTTTCTTGTAGGATTGTGAAAAATGACAGTCATGGCTCCAACTGCAGAGGCTTTCTTTTTTGTGTATGTGTGTGCGTGTGGCCGTTTTCCATTGTGTCTATCTGCTGCGAAAAAATTTCTCATGGGCTTAAGCTGTTCTCTTTGCTTTGCAGGGGAAGGATTTGCAGATTTCAAATCTGTCAGCGCTGATGATGGCTTCACAGACTTTAAAACCGCCGACAGCGTCTCTCCACTAGACCCTTCAGAACAGGCCAAGATCTTCCAGCCTGCTTTCCCTTCTGCTTTCCCCAACTCTCAGTCTCTACAACAACTACCACAGCAGCAACAGCAGCAGCAGCAACATCAACAGCCAGCAGTGTCTCTTTCTCAGCCCAAAAATCCGCTCAACATGGCAGACCTGGACCTTTTTTCTTCAATGTCTCCTTCTGTCCCCACCACCACTGACACAAAACCCACCACCTTCCCCTCTGTGTCCGTGCCCCCCTCTCTAGTGCTCCTACCAGGCGGAGCCAAGCCCCCGGGGGGAGGGGCAGACGACTTTGGTGACTTTGCCCTGTTCGGCTCTTCCTCTGACGCCGCTCCAGCCTCGGCGGCAGGAGGAGCGGTCACAGTGCCGCAGGACGACTTTGCAGACTTCATGGCGTTCGGCAGTTCGGGCAGCAAGCCGAAAGGTGAGAGTGGCGCGGGGGCACAAGGCGAGACCCCCGCTCAGCAGCGGCCGCAGCAGACCTCAGACAAGTATGACGTCTTCAAGCAGCTGTCTCTGGAGGGGGGCCTGGCCTACGACGACAACAAGGAGAGCGGCGGCGGCTCCTTCTCATCTCTCAAGAGCGACACGGACGACTTTGCTGACTTTCAATCTTCGAAATTCTGCACAGCACTCGGCGCCTCTGAAAAGACCCTGGTGGACAAGGTGGCCGCTTTCAAACAGGGCAAGGAGGACTCCGCCTCCGTGAAGTCACTCGACCTACCATCCATCGGGGGCAGCAGCGTGGGGAAAGACGACTCGGAGGACGCGCTCTCAGTGCAGCTGGACATGAAGCTGTCAGACATGGGTGGAGACCTGAAGCATGTGATGTCGGACAGCTCTCTGGATTTGCCAGGTCTCTCGGCCCACCAGCCCCCCGCTACAGGTGAGGAACTAGTGCGTTTGCTCTGGTGAGGCCCCGACCGCTCACATACATTTGTAATTCCAGTTAACTCCGAGGCCGGCAGTGGCCTCCCCTCGTCATTGCCCAAGCAGTGGGTCGAAGGGCATTACGAGGTCCCAATCGATTGACTATATTTAATTATTCAAGACAGACGTTACTCTATATGAATTACATATCAGATTAGACCTTAGATTCTCATTATATCTTTCATTCTACATTTCATCATTCATCTTCACATAATTATTATGAGTTTATTTATATATTTATTTACATCTTTAGCTCCCTCACCCCTTTCTTATTCCTATCGACCTCATCCCTCCCCCCCCTTTAATTGTAATGACAGCAAGGTCCCGGCCCGTATTCCTGTTTATTTACCAATAACGCGTGCCTGCTTCTGTTGTGTTGGCAGCCATAGCTCATAGACGAGGTCCCCAGTCGGCGTCTGTGCGGCTCGGATAAGCTCCGTGTTTGTCGTGTTTACACTGCCGACAACACAGTGTACCTTGAGAGTGTGTGTGCGTGTATGTGTGTATATGACCATGTGTCTTGTCGACATGCTGAGCAAAGCAAACAGAAAGGTTGAAGTCGGACAATTCCAAGAGGGTGGGAGGATGTCAAGTTGGTAATATTGTGCAAGGGCAAATATCCACTTATTATAATCAGAGGATTCGCACAATAGGCTGCGGTCTACCAAAGGCATTAACCTCGATGCCATCACTCTCCTTTCTAACTGTTAACATTTGTACTGAATGCAGACTAGATAATAATCTTATTAGCTGGAAAATATAAATAGGGACTTTTGCATGCAACATCAGGACTAAACAATTTTGCAGGAAGATGGTGGATCATTTAATCAAAAACAAAAGAGAGAAGTGAAAAAAGAGGCACGTTATAGCTGGATGTAAATTATTCTCAAATCAGAGAGTGCGAATGTGAATGCTTGCTTTATTATTGGAATAACGCACATTATTTTCAGACTAGCTGCACAGTGTTGCTTGGAACACATGGCCCTCTAATTATGAGATGCTTTTTTTATCCCATACCTCACCTCCATGAAAGTGGACATGCTTGGTCCTGTGTGTTAAAAGCCGGGTAATGTTGGGTCCATGACGGCGTGCACTCTCCTCCTCCGGTGCTCATCATTTATTCATCGAGCATCTCACCTTCCATGTCACTGCTCATGTTTCACAGCACTCATTAAGACCATTTCTTGGTGTGACACCGGGCAGCGTGTAATTGTTGTCAGGTGAGAGACTTTGTGGTTTTTGTAGTTCACAGCGACAACATCCTCATTTGATAGCTTGTCGTTCCAAAGCTTTAAGCCTTTCAACATCTCTTCATCATCAGCTAAAGAAATGGTCGCTCCAACATATCATTTCATCCCAGAAACCTATAATTTAAACAGGAAAAAAAAAACTATGTATACATCGTCATTGCCTTATTTGAGTTCCTGTACAGCGGCTGCATTTAATGGGCCTCTCTGTACTTAGACAGTATTCAAACAAGCAGAAAACAGTTAGGCTACCGCTAGCTGGGGCGAGAGGTGTCGCCCAGATTTACATCGATACATTCCGAAGAAGCTTTGCTCCAGTGTTTCCCCTCCTCTGTCTCATTTCACCTAATGTGGTTGGAGCGCCATAAGATCTAACCTGTTCTGGAAGTGTAGCAGGCCGAGCAGTTTGAGCACCTCACCATGCTTTGCACTGTGTTTCCGTACATACTTCACTTAAAGAGACAGTATTTCTTTTGTGAGGTTCCTTTTTGAGTATGGACCACAGAAGGAATCCTCTTTTGTTTAGTTTTTTTGATTTTTGGACGGTTATCTGTTCTAGCATGAAATCTCATGTTTGGCTCTCTACGGTCTTTCTCTCAGAGAACATGTCGATGTTAGTATAACCCTTTCTGCCTTGCTTTTTTGCTGCAGTGTGCCTGCCTTTTCAATTTGTGAAATTGACAAGAAACATAAATACAAGACACCGTTTTATGCATAACAGTATTGCAAGTTGTTTTTATCAGAAGAAGAAAATGTATACATACAGATTTAATAGTGTATTTTTATTACTGGAATATGAGCTCTTATTTTGAGACTAGAAAGACTTCTTAACCTTGTGATTTCCCAAACTGTGTAAACTAGATGTAGCCTGTAGTACTAGTAAGATGACATCACAGTATTTTAGGATCCGAGCTAAACATTGTTGTCCTGAGTAATGATGATGTGCTGTCTTTTAGGGGATCATAAGATCAAACAATCACTATAGTAAGTGAAAAAGGATACTGTCTCTTTAAATCTCTTCTTTGCATCTTTGATCGGATGTAATTAATGTCCTCTCTGTGGGGCGTCAGGTGTAAGGATGGGCCGTCTTTGTTTTCCCTAACCCTTTGAGTGCTTGATAAAGATCGACCAACATGTGTTTTACCTTCAGATAATCACAGCAATTGACTCAAATGCTCAAATTGTCAGACTTTATGCTGACGGCTCTTCAGGCCTTGTCGCCCAGAAGCCAGATTTTCCTCCGCCCTCAGGTCCTCAAAGGGTTAACACTTCC
Organism: Mullus surmuletus; assembly: GCA_903171835.1. NCBI lineage: Eukaryota > Metazoa > Chordata > Actinopteri > Syngnathiformes > Mullidae > Mullus > Mullus surmuletus. Next base: position 157,540 of record CAESWR010000111.1, on the reverse strand, counting down.
TGCCTTCAGCTTCCTCCTTGAATTATTGGACTTTTCAAGTGTTCTGTATTCAAATCTTTTTTCCAAAAATCAAGACCTGTTGCTTTACACCCTGATAGTTACACAAGAGTTTTTAATCTCTTCAGAGTTACTGATTTTAGTCTGTGAATGTGCCTTCTCATTCTGGTTTCTGCTTCTATACTCTTTTACCCTTTGTTTTTTAGTCGCTGTTTGTTTTCTTCCTTTACTCCTGCCTCTGCATGCCCTTGTACTATAAAATAACTGAACTCTAATTTTACAAGTGTTAGTTTGCCAAACCTCTTGTAATGATAGACCTCTTTCACAGTACTTTGTGACCTTTTCTCTCTTTCTCTCTACTCATGTTGTCGTAATAAATATTACTGTTGGTATTGCTGAAATGCGCACCGTCTTGTTTTCTCACTTCCTTTCTCGAGAGGCCACCGAAATCATTACATGACACCAGGTCCGCAGCATTCGATGCTTGTCAATTTCACAAATTGCCTTTTGTGCCGGAGGTTTCTGTCGCGTGAGATAGTTGGAGTGCAGCAAGGTCATTCTGTGTGTGTGAGTGTGTGTGAAAGGATTGAGTGGTAGACCTGCATACAGTTGTTTGTAAAGGTTTGGCCACGCCTACGCAAGTAACTTATTTTGTTTTTTGTTTTTTTAATGGAGGATACCCAAGGTTTTACATACAACTGTCATGTGTCCCGTCAACAGAACAACCATGTATCTCAGTAAGATGATGAAAGTCATCTCCACCTCATAAACATCAACACAGACACACAACAACTTGTTTATACTGTGTGAACTCATCGATCACGACGTTCCCCAAAAACTTGTGTCAGTGGAAGAGGGACTCCCGACACACTGTCAGTGACTGTAGACCCAGTAGATTTATGATGACATAGCTGTCATCATAAATGTCCCAATTACTGATGTTTGTGTTTACTGTCATCCACATTCATGGCTCCCGACATGTCAAGAGGAAACAGAGCACCTATTATGCTACAATGTTTTTCCAGCTAGCGTCTTCTATTTCTGCAGATTTTTAAATATTTGTGAATGTATTCAGAAACTCAACAGAAAAAAATTACAAAAACCATTACTAGATTTAATTCACCTTTAATATGCCTACCAAGAGGAAATCTGTAACATTTTCAGCAAACAATTTTTGTGTGCATCCATTGATAATAGCATAGTATCACTTGAGGTTAGTGATCATCCTAAGGAATGAGACTTAGTTTTACGATTCATAAATCTTCGTGGGGTCAAGCTACCGTGAGAGAAAATGACTAATCACTTTTAATTGTAAATGAGGACACACTGATGATGTGACAGACGCCTCCGTGAGGTTAGTCAGTCGACCATATCATGACAGCCTCTGTACTGTTCCTAGGAACCACCGGTATGTCTGTGTTGTCATTACAGAGGGAGACGACTTGAAATTTGACCCCTTTGGGACTTCGGCCCTCAGCAGCCTGGCCAGCTATGACTGGTCAGACCGGGAGGACTGTGGCTCTGGTGAAACCAGAAAGTCCCAGCTTGGGGAAGGGGCCGCCCCTCCATCGTTAGCCCCAACGCCCCGGAAGGAGCCGACCTTTGGCAGCAGTGAAAACATCAACGGCACATCTGTAGCCAAGACTGCCGCGTCCTTCCCGGCCGAGGACGCCTCATCAGTCGACGACAAATTTGAAGCCTTCGCTGCCTTTGGATCTGGAGAGCAGGGTGGCGCTGACGACGAGGATGACTTTGGGGATTTTGCCAGCACCGTGTCAGAGAAGTCCAACTCGCCGGCCGGCACTGCCGAGGCCGGCTCCGAGGGAAACCAGAGTGAAGCCTCGGATGAGTTTGGCGCCTTCCAGGGAGACAAACCCAAGTTTGGCAAGTCGGACTTTCTAAAAGCCAGTGCCCAGGCCAAAGTCAAGTCGAGCGAGGAGATGATCAAGAGTGAACTGGCGACCTTTGACCTGTCTGTTCAAGGTGAGTCAACTTATGAGATTTTGTTATTTCTCTTAGATCTTGCTGAATTTATTATTATTATTATTAGAAAATTGATTCTAGCCACGTCACAATTTTCCCAAATCAAGCCTACATTTAGAGCATTTATAAATCATCTTTCTGTACATAAAGAACGAATGAATCAGCAATTTTTGCAACTTGTTGATCCGTTGTACAGTTTGTAAAAATGGGGCACGTTTTTAAAGCACTGCAGAAAGACTCTCCTTTATTCAATGCCCCCGTGCCATGAAGCATCTCCAATCACCGCCCCTCCGCCCCCCCACCCCCCCCCATACACACACGCACACGCAGTAAAACTATGAGACATTAGATGGCAGTGTTGAGATGACGGGCCCACTCCTCACGGCGAGGCGGATCAGGAGGAGGCCGATGACTCTGTGCACAGAAATCAGTGCCCGTCCACTCGCAGCCAGTTTCTTCTATAACATCTGTTTGCCAGTGTCGCGTTTTCTGAATAATTGATCTGCATTTCCTTCTCTCTGATAAAAGCTCATTTGCCGTATACATCTATCTCCCCGAGCTGGATTTGATTTGTGTAAAGGGAGAGGTACGTGGGGGGTGTTACTTACGGTTACTTCTTTGGGTGTCGGAGTTGTGTACAGTGGGCACTGAAGCTGGTGTGGGGAGAATGACACATGTCTCTGTAGGGGGTGGAAGAGTAG
>CAESWR010000111.1:116282-126460 GCA_903171835.1 Mullus surmuletus | reverse complement strand
CCTGCACACAAAAGACCTTGTACTGAAATGTCTCATTTCATCCACAGCGTCATAATAAGCAAGAATGAGCATAAAGAAAGTCTGAATTAACAAACTCACAGCCAATTTGGCAAACAATGGGGGAGTAATTGTTTTTCAAAGAGCGATAAAGACATGGGGAGGCGCTTGGTAGGTGATGTCCAACCATAAAGTGCAGATGTGACCGGATTTATGACTATTTCTCATTCTTAAGTGACACTTCAGCAGAAATGATTTTAGAGTTTGGGTACAATGGCGTGGGGAAGGGCTTCTTCTTCTTCTTCTTCTTCCTAAGCAGTCAGTAGATTTCGCCAGAGCTATTTGCTGTCAACAGAAAATAAAAGGGAAGCGGGGCCGGGTTTGTCGACCCTGGATGGAGCCCATGTGGAGCAGCAGGGAAAACGGAACCCTGTCAAATAAGCAGAGGTAAAGGGTGGGTTGGGGGGGTATTTTTCTCTACTGTTCCTTGTTTCTTCTGTCGATTTGATACGACACAGAGTAAAATACAATATATATATAAATAACATTTTTTTTACATCCTCTCAAATCCACATCCGATCCCTCCAATTGCGGTTCAGACGCTCCTCGGCTGCTGTCTCTGCCTTATCATCAAAGGTGGAATCGGCCGTTGTAATCTGGCTGTTAGTGGAGGTTGATGTGGCGGCTGCTCTCTGCTCCGATAAGCCTGTCAAAAGGGTGGTGGGGGGGCTTCGGTGGCCTCCCGCCTCCCAGTGCTGCATTCATCACAGGCCTCCTACGTCACGGCGAGGCCCACGCATCTACAGATGGAGACGTTAAAGCATGGAGACGCTCGAGCTGTCAGTGATGCCGGGACGGTTTTTGCAGATTTGGAGACGTTCTGATTCATATCCATGGATTATTTGTCGGGTTTGGCAGAGAGAGAGTGTGAACATGAGCTCCCTGAGAAATTGGTAATACTATATTGTCAGATGATACCCTGAGATAATTTGCTTTAATTACAGGAGAAATATGGGCAGAGACATTAGTTAGTAGTGTTTTGTTTAGGAGTTGCTGATGTCTGGAGGAATTTTATCCAAAGACGATGAAAATTGATGACTTTGTGGTTGCCTGCAGACAAATTCCATCATTTTTTGCATCTTGAGCCGAGCTGTGATTAAAACATCCTCTAGTTACAACATTAATTGGAATTAATTCACAATGAGGCTGCCGGTAGGATTCCTAGTTCATGCCCCTCATAATTTGTGTGAAATTTTAATTATATACGAGTTTATTTCAGAGCTGGAAATTAAGAGACCTTCAAAATAAAGTATTACCAAGCATTTCTATCGGTATATATCTATGTCAAGTCAAGTATTGACATGAACACCAATTTTTTTCCCAATAAACATTTTATGACTGGAGAAATAAATACATGCTTATTTTTCTGACACAACAGTACAAAGAGAGTTTTCATTTTTAATACATTTAAGTCCCAAAAACACATTACAAATGTTTTTTTTTTTCTTTTCAAAAGAGCAGCAACAATCTGAACCCGTCAGAACACAAACTAGCAATGTTACGATATTAATAAACCTCGTAGTGTCGCCCGCTCGTCTCTCTAGGCCTTGGTGATGTAACCCTCCTTGATGAGGAAATCGTAGATCTTGCGCGTCTTGTTGACGTCGATCTTGATGAGCGCCCGGGCCTGAGCCAGCCGCAGCCCGCCCTGCCGCCGGCACTCGTTCAGCAGGGCCTGCTTGTACTCTAGGTACGCCCCCGGGACCAGACGCACCACCTGGCACAGCTGAGGGCGCAAACACGGAGGACAGCTTTAATAATCCCGCAGGAAAATGTTTTTACAATATGCATATTTCAACATGAAATTCTACGCTGATGTTTTTGTGTATTTTGAAAAGACGAGGAACATCCAAAAGGCATTATCTTTGCAATAATTTAGTTTAGTTAGCATAAACATTCACTTTCCACCTCAGAGACTATTTCTGCACCTGCCCCCCCCCCCCGAACCCTCACTGGCTGTGACGCATTTAGACCCGTCACATCTCTCTAAAGCAGACAGTCACATCTGCATCCATAAAAATAAGAAGCAGGTACGAGAGCATCTGAGAAATCACATGGGCGGCGAAAGCGGGAAGGTCGTGACAAACACTTGACGGTCGCCCGCGCGGTTTGACCACACAATGGACGACCCAGTTGGTTTGGAGCGCACCGCCTGCTCGGGCGCAGATAAGTGAAAGATGTACCTCTTTCTCCCGCTCGTTCAGCTTCTCGGTTCCCGGCAGCCCGGTCAGATTGAGGGGAGGCGCGCTCCGTCTACCTGTTGCTGTGCAGAATAAATTCAAACCGGATTGAAAAACATATATTATACACAGTCAATTCAGATACAACACGCAGCCCGGCAGAGATGGCGGGACAAATATTTATGGTGGGCAAATTGTGTAAATATAGTCGTGCGTCACATCGGTGCTCCGGAGGTTAAACGAAGGCAGATATTTGAGAGGAAGAACAGCAAGATAAAAGTGCACAGGGGGGCTTGTTTTTCTTCTTTTTTGCATTAATGTGACTGTGCCCGGGGCGACGTTGAGGAGCCAGAGAAAAGGGAGTCAGAAAAAAGGCTGCGTACCTGACACGGTGATGGTGGTGACAGCTGGAGTAATGCCGGCATCTCTGTAATCAGTAGAGAGAAAATGGGGGGGGCTTTAAGTGTGTTAGCATCACTGCAACATACCAACACACACGTCCCACTTGGCATGTCTGGGCATTGTTCACTACTCTCACTCCAGGATCCAAATAAAATGAATCACGTTCAATATTTCCTGAGGTGGACTAATTAAAGGCGTTTGGAGAACACCCAAAGAGAGAGTGTAACTTTAGCTCATTAAAAAGACTAAAAATACCATAGGTAGGGGCGGCAGTGGGGGGGTCTACTTTATTTATCACAGTGTGGGCCTGTGCCGAGCGTGGGGACAAAGGTCAGGGGTTCGGAGGGGTGCAGCAGTATTAACCGGCCTGTCTATGTTGCTTGGCTTGTCAAGGAGGGGAAAATGTAAACCAAATAAGGTCTCACATTGCAGCCTGCTTGCTGAGCCACTGCTGGCAGGCGCGGCCATCCTGGATGTACTGCAGCACGTCGCAGAGCATGGTCCGCTTCCGGCGCTCGTCCTCCCGCATCCGCTTCGCCCGCTCGTACACTTTGGCGCCTGGGCGGAGTCACAGAAAGAGGCCGAGATGAGGCAAAGGTACCACTACTACCAATAGTTGTAGTAGATATGGTACTACACCGTATCATTTATATCAATTATAGCCCTATATAGTCTATTTGTTATAGAGGATAAGAAAATCTGTCATTTGATTTTAATACGCCATTCAGTTGTCAAACTGAACTGAAAAGATTGGCGAATATTTTACTTAATATTTTCCATTTCATTTTCAGGGCTTTTTTTGCTTAATATATTTTTCAATGTGCTATGTTAATATATTTTGTAACAATAATAATAATAATCATGATAATAATAATAATTATGTATCGGTATGTGTGGAAACTCAATAAATAAAACTGAGCTGCTGTGGATAATAGAAAGATTTCCTGTGCAAACTTAAAAGGCTCCACGCACTTCCAGTATGAATACACTTCCAATCTTGGAGCTGCAACTTTGCCAATGCGGCTTTGTTGAGAATCTGGACTCACTGCAGAAAGACTTGATCCCTGCTTTCCTGTAGTCCTGCAGCCTGCGGATCTCCCTCCTCAGCTCAAACTCCACTGGAAAGAAACACGAGACAAATGAGACTGGCAAACTTGCCGTCAGCACAGCCAATCAGCATTCTACACCTTTACACACACTTTTCAGCTGGCAACTATGTGCGTGTGACACTAGTATGTGCACTCAGGCGGATACTAACACGCGTGACTTTCAATGAATTTGTCGTGTTCCACTGGTCCTGCCACTCTGGCGAATCGTCTCATTATGTCGTAGAGCTCCTGCACCTCCTTCGGGTAGCAGCGCTCCAACACTGAAGGATGAGAGGAGAGAGATGTGAGTGGGCAGCAGCAGGTACCGACAAACACACAAATACAAGGCAGAAATATGAAAGAAGATTCTCTCCCTCCCTCCGGACTCTGTGAGGCAGCAACAGTTTGTGGTCTCGGTGAGTTTTAATAGAAATCCGGAAGCTTTGTTTCCTTCAGTTCACCTGAGTTACCCAAAGCTGTTGCATGTCTGATATCACGGCTGCCCAGCATGACTCCATAACCACGTGCAAACATCTCCGTGTTTTTGCCGCATGTTTATTCTCCCTGGATTTTAGATTCTGCTTTTTCCCTCCGCTGATTCAGAGAATGGTTGAAAAACACATTCAAATCATCCCATCTCTGCAACCCAACCTTGCTGCGTCAAATAGCAACCCCCCCCACCCCCCCACCTTCCAGAGAATGGTACCCCGAATGTTCACCGCTGTAGGGTCACCTGCCACTTAACTCGCTCTACAAGCGTGCACGCCGAGGAGCTTGTTGTGTTTGTCTCAATGCCTCGCCCGTGTTGCTGAGTAACAGACAAGTGTCAGAGCCGGAGAGGGAAAGCTGTTGAGGGGGTGTGAGAGGAGTGCAGGCGAGTGTGTGTGTGTGTGTGTGTGTGTGTGTGTAAAGTTCCTTCTTCTGGCTCCTGTGTGTTAATTAGTATCCAAGACTACGTGCAGGAATCTATGCAAAGAAATAAAGAACACACACACAAACAAACACAAGGTGCTAAGCCTGGATCTCTATGGAGATGACGACTCTGGACTACTGCTCGCCGACTGGAATCCGGCACAGCAAGAGGAAACAAAGACGCACATAATTTCAGGTAACGAGCGCGTCCAGGTCTTCCGGCCGGCCGCTGCCCCCCAACGACGCCGCTGGTCAATCTGCCTCTAGCAGCTCCTGAGATGTGATACTGTGAAGCCCCTCGGGCTTGGATACCGCTTCCATTATTGTGTGTGACACACATATGCGAACGCACGCAAACACACACACGCCCGCGCACGCTCGCTCGCCAGAGAGACACACACAATCTTTGACAGTCTCCATGACAACCAGTCTGCAGCTCTACAGCTACTCTGAGTTCCCTTTTGTCTTGAACGACCGGAGAGATAAGGGAACGGAGGGAGGGGGAGGAGGGAGGAGGGGGCTAACTGGAGGCTGGAGGAGACATAAATAAATCATGAGGGGAGAACTCTTCAACTCGCAAACACCACAAACAATCTCGCCAAGCAACATGTGGGGGGGGTTCGGCCAGGGAGCGGGTGGTCTGCGGCTCCTGCAAAAACAATATTAATAATAGAAAAGGAGGGTTTAATTGGGCTAAATCTCTTCCCAGCAGCCCTCTGACCTCGAATATATCAACCTCAGCGCCGCACAGAACGCCGTTCCTTGGCGCCCGCCCGTGACAGGTGGCTCAATCAAACGAGTGCCGTGCGCTTCGCTCATTACACCAGTGGGGGGGATCTATTCACGGTGACGCGGCGGCACGCTCTGGCAAACTGCCCCCCCGGGGATTATTTGCAGCCTCGGTCATAAATTCAGGCTCTGTCAATTTCCACACCTCAGCGACCCAAGTGGGGGGGCAGGGTTGGATGGGTGATGGGCACAGAGGTGAACTGTGGTTATTCCACAGGGGTTGTTTGCGTGTCCATAGAAACCCTCATCAGCAATTTGGCCGCTTGATATCAGATGCCTCCCCGAGTCGCTATGAATACCGACCTCTAAGTGTGTGTGTGTGTGTGTTTTTCAGAGGTGGACTCACTCTGGAATTTCCGCAGGTTGATGAGCCCATGGTCTCGGATAATCCTAGGAAACAAACAAAGCCCCCCCAAAATTTGATTTATTACAGAGAAAAATCGATATTCTGATGTCCACTATGAGCCGTCGTGACACTTTCTACTACTACTTTCTACTTGCAATCGGAATTCTGCAGCACGAAATCCGCTCAGTCGCTGCTTTGACCGAGGGAAAAACACTGCTTGAAAGGTCTGCTGGGTTCAAAAGGTTAACCTTCAGGGTCTGCAGTGGTGTCAGGAGCGAGAGGACCTCTCTGACATGCTACAAGTTAGCAGAGATTCTTTTGAAAAGCGAGGGGGTGGGGGGGGGTGTATTAAAGAGAGGAGGAGAACATACATGCCTCCGAAGCCAGTCATGCCATTCCACAGCGCTCAGAGAGCACACACTCGTTAAGGCTGATTTAGTGATGGATGCATTTCAGCAACGATGGGTGTGTGTATACATGACCGACAGCTGATACACTCAGACTGGACTAAATATACTAACTCATTAAGATCTTCAAAGGGAAAAACTTGGCTGCAAATTTGATTTTCTTTCAGTAAAAAAAGGGAACATTTAAAAAAAAAAGAATACGCTATTTGTCAGATTAAAAGCTTCATTTATCTTCAGGTGTGTCCAGAATCCGAGTTCTGACGCACAGAAACACGAGCGGAAAAGCTTTTAAAACCTTTTTCTTTTCTCCCCCAAAATCACCTGCAGTGAGGATGAGAGCCTGGAACTGGGCAAAATGTCAAAGTGATTTGGCATGCACGGCGACACACACATTTTCCCATTTCCAAAAATATTCGGGGTATTAACAGAGATTCCCGTCGTTCCGAAGTTGCACCTGAATGGTTTGCCACAGTTTGTAATGAGAGCACGAGAAAAAAAAAAAAAAGAAGAAGAAAAAAGGTCTTAAATATGCAATTAAAGTCACACTGCTGCAAGCTCCGTTACAATCCCGGTCTCCAAGGACTTGTGTCTATACAGCACTTAAAAATAATAATAATTAAAGTTTAGATTAGAAGTTATAAATATATTAGCATTATGAATGGATTAATATTAAGAGGATGCAGGCGAAGGATTAAAACCATTTGCGTTCTAAGTTTCACCCCAGTAATAAATTCATTTATTCGCTCTGAAAGCATAAATGAATATCTGAGAAATAAGACTTTGCGCGGATCAGCACAGAGGCTCATACTGCCATCTAGTGGCAAACTGCGTTCAGTGCGAGAACATGAATAAACAACAACCTACTTTTTCCGCCGCTGTCTCTCCTTTAATCTTGAGTGATAAATATCAACCACGGCGAGCTTGAGGGCTGAAATAGAAACACAGATGTGACGAAATGAAGAAGTGTAGCAGGGAGCGAGTGTTATAATCTCTGATAATCTCGCACAACAATGGGGGAAAATCTACCCACCACGCAGAATGTCCGAGTCGTCATCCACAAAGTCAATGTCTTTCAAATCCCACTCGGCATAGTTATCGAACTCCTGCATGATAGAGTGAGATGCTGCTGTTAAAATGCCACTTTGTTTTAACATCGCATAAACCACCCGACATAAGTGCAAATATTGTATTCATGGGTAAAAGCAAATGATGGAGTGAGTCATTCCCTGCCAGACGGCAACAAAGCAGTCACTACTTTGACAACATCTAATTGTGAGACATCTACTGATTGTTTTCATTTCCTATTCATGGAATATTGCTTTCTGTATTATCAATCTGCTTTCACAGAGACGTTGACAGGTTGTGTTTTAGCGCCGCAGTGATTAAGTGCAGGGCTTCTCACCTCCATGAAGTCGGCTCTGGCGGGCATGTATCCCGCCATGTCTCGAGACAGCACCGAGTCGAACGTAGGCCGAGGGGGGTCGTCTGTAGCTGCGGTGATGGACAAATACATACAAATGTGAGCACACCTGCAACAATAAATGTGTGTACCGCTGAATCCCAAATGTCTGGCATTAAAAAAGGCAATAAATTGCTTCTTGGTGGTGGTTGGTTGGTTGGTTGGTTGGGGATGGTGATGGCAATTGTCTGGTGAGAATCTCCAGCCAAGATTCCCCCCCCATTTTCTTTACTTCTCAAAATGTGAAAATTCTGTCTCTGCCTTCTGTTTGCCAACTGCTGCATGAACATGACTCTAAACGCAGTGACAGATGGAGAGCTGAGGCCGGCGAGGAACTCCAACAAGTTCCTGATTCACCAGCTGCTTCTGTCCAACTGTCGAGCGAGTTGCCTTTGGAGCTTAGAGTCATATTTAACTTTTCCCCTCTCACGTCAGTTCCTCTTTTTACATCCATAACGCTGCAGTCACTCTCAAAACCATATTGTTCGATATCAATCAATCTCTGAAACTGATGTACTCTCATAAAATCGACAGAAAATGTGTTCCATTCCCACTGCGACTTGCCAGAGAAAATTAAAAAAACTTAAATAACGTAGCTACTGACGTTTGAAAGGAATCGCAGTGTCGGCAAAGCGGGCGTCTTTTGTTTTCCTCAGGCTGAGCAAGGTGGAGGAGAAGAGCGGGTTATTGATGAAATTCTTCATGTAGTGGCTCTCGCACTCCTCTTTGGTTTTAGTGCGCATTTGATACGCCACATCCTGCCTGCAGGGGACAAACAACACAAATATGTTACTCGTCTGCAGCAACGGAAGACAAAAGACCATATTACGTATAAAAGGGTTCAGCTCGGATGTTGTGATTCAGCTTCTATTTCACAACATTATTCAAACAGAGGTCAACATTTCTACCAACTAGGATGTAACAATCTCTGCACACCGATGGACGCTACTGAAAATATGAAAACAACTGACCAATTCCCAAAGCCGCAGTCCATGACCGCCTCCAGCAGCGCCATCTCCTCCTGCGCTGTCCACCCGGGCTCCAGGACCGGAAAGTCTGACGTCTGAGGAGGTGAAGAAGCGTAAAGACACCCGTGTGTGTATGTGTGTGTGTGTGCATCATCTCCATCTTACCCACCATGATTTCATATTTGTGATCACTCTGGTGCTTCTTGTACTCGAATCCTTTGGTGAAACACTGAAAGAAGAGACGAACGTCAGGTGTGTGATGGAGGGGAGATGGAGGTGTCTGACCTGGCGTCTCACCTGCAGGCAGAGCAGGAAGGGAGAAGGTCCACACTCTGCACACTTGATGTAAGGCTCGGTGAGATAGGACGAGCATCCTCTGCAGGGGGGTTTGTCGAAGGGGTCGTCTGAGGAGCACATGTTGTCAAACTGCTGGTCAGTGCTCACTCACAATAACACACTGGGAGGAGGAAACCACAATGATGGGGCACGAAGCACAGCTGCATATTCACATGTAAACAAACGGCTCCCCAAAGCTAGCGCAGACGCTGCACCCGGAAGTGAACCTGCTTTAGCTTAAATTTAAAGCAAACCTGGTGTTAATATTAGAGTTTCATTCAGGACAACACAAAACTAGTGTTTCAAAGCTGCAGTGATTCGTATTCTGTAGTTTCAGCGGACGGGTCGCGCTATGCTAATGCTAGCAGCGCGATGCTAACCGCAGAGGGACGGATGTGCCGAAATGCATGATGGTTCGGCGCGTCACAGCTCGCTCAGCTGTGATTCACTCTCTTCTACTCAAACTTACTCCCGAAAGACGCCAGGCGATCCATAAGATGCTGGTTCGACGCGACTGGAGCCCAGAACGGAATATATTAGTGGCTTCTGAGGCTCGATCTGTTTCTCGGGGTTGTGCAGCGAGCCTGTGCGGGCAGTCACGATCAGTCGATCCCCGCACCATCGATCCGCCCCGTCACAGGTCGCGGATCCACTCGCTCCAATTTCTAGAAAACATCCCAATTTCTGACATGATAATATCTTATTATTTACTATAAATAACAACGGTGGGTGCATATTGTAATTAATTTTTAATTATTTAATTTAATTATTTAAAATTTAAAATGTTATTGTTTTAATTTTAACATAATGAATCCCCTGTGTTTCATCCCCGTGTGCAACAGCTGATTGGTTTATCAGTTTAATTAAATTCAATTAATTAATGTGTTATTTCAATAGCCTAGCAGGTACGATTCCCCCCCCCCCCTATTTTAATCATCTCAGTGTGATTTCAAAATAAGACAAGAAAAAAAAAAGGACGGGTGAGACCACAAAGAAAAGCCTACAGTGTTTAAATTCTGTTATCTGTCTCCAGTTTATGTGCCATGAAAGGAGTTTAATTTGGCTTTACATCCCCTCTCTCAAGTTTGAGACAGAACAAAAAATGACGTGAGTGACAGTTCTCCGTCCCACCACAGGGTGGCGATCTTGCACCATTTTTTCCTGAGGGGAAACCATGAAGTAATTTCTTTGTCTAAGCCCACAGCACCACCTGAGCCCTTGGGTCAGTGTGGAT
>CAESWR010000111.1:0-16756 GCA_903171835.1 Mullus surmuletus | reverse complement strand
CCCCCCCCCCCCCCCCCCCGCCCCCCTTTTTTTCTCCTTTTAACTTTTTTTAGTGTTTGTTTCTTTTTCTTTTCACTGGAGTCAAAGTCGAATGTGGTTTCTTTGGACCGGCGCCAGCGGCACAGAGGCTCAAACCTCAGGAATGTCGTTTCTCCTCCCTCAGTGAACCCCAAAGTGTTTAACATGAGGAGACGCGAGCAGAGCAGCAGAGCGACTCCGTCTCATTACTGGGGCTGCTCTGCTCTTTCTTTTCCACGAGTGCGAGCGCCAGACGCAAAGTCACACATATTTGGATCACTTTAGAGCTTGTTTGAGGGTAAAAGACACTATTTTCAACAATCTGGAGGTCAAAGCTATCACAAGTTCTGAGTCAAAGTCATCAATTATTAAATGATGGTTTGTGAAAGAATTAAAAAGCCATTGACTCACTCTAACCAGTGGGAAAACACATCTGGTGTCGCTGAAGTAAAGTTAAAAAATGTAGTCCAGTTAGATAAAAAAACAGCTTTTTTTTTTCTTTCATACGTGTTTATTCTATTTTCTGTTCTATTAAATACAATTAAACCTGAACATCATTTAATTCAAACAGCAGTTAAACTAATGGTCATTTTTCTGAGAAATCCTGCCAAAATTGTATATATATACATACATTTATATATATATGTATATGTCTTGGATTTTTACTTTTATTTATTATATTTTGTGTTGATTTTTGAGCTCTTTTATCTGTGTAGTTCTATGTCTTTTTCTTTTTACTCTTGCACTTGTTCAGCACTTTGGTCTCAACGCCAGTTGTTTTAAATGTGCTACACAAATAATTTTGACCTTGACCTTCACCAAAAGAGGAGATACCATGTTAGCATCCCGTACTGAAAGTAAAATCCTGTTTGAGATGCAGAAATATATTTAATATTTATTTCCTCTTCCTCCTCTTCCTCCTCTAGTCTCCAGCTCAGTATTCCCTGATTGAACAAGACGCCATCAAAATGGCTCAGGAGATCAGCGCCGAGTACTGGGCCGTGTCCTCGCTGACCGGTGAGTCTGTGGGCCACAATTGAAGTAGCACCACCCTTTCTCTCTCTGTCGGCATCCTGATGTGTGTTTTCTTCGCGCCGCAGGAGAAAACGTGAAGGAGTTCTTCTTCCGCGTGGCTTCGCTGGCGTTCGAGACCAACGTCCTGGCCGAGCTGGAGAAGAGCGGGACGCGCCAGATAGGAGACGTCGTCAGTGAGTGTTTCGGCAAAGTCTTTCACCGCCAGGCCTGTCGCCATAACACATTCTGCTGGACGATATATTGTCCCACAAATTACTGCTGATAAACGATATTATTGTTTTAACTGATGTAATGATAACATGCCATTCCACAATAGCTTTTTCTCCCAGGCAACTAGACTGATGAATGGTCAGTAAAACACAGGGAAATGGTCCTCTGCACTAATATCACTTTAGCAAAGGCACTATGGTAACCACTGTTGTGGTAGGCCTCTTTTTTGTTTAAGATGCTTTAAGATGCTCATCTTGTTTTTATATTAGGTTTTAATGGTATATATATATCCCCCCAATGACACAAAGATTGTAGATGAGTGACAGGAGGGTTCACTCCATTCATTCCGCTATGGAACCCCTGGTCCAGGTGCTGGGACCGATGCACAGAGTGAACTCTCTTGACATCCAGCCTGTTTGGTAGCGTGAGACGAGGACAACAAACACGCACATGGCAATATATTGAGGCCGGCAAAATTATCGGCTTCCTTTGCATTTATTGTGCGATTAGTTGATTATTGTGACAGGCCTATTCACCGCTGCAGAGGAAAATCCCTGCAGGCGGAGTTGACGGTGCGTTTTTGTGTTTCAGGAATCAACAGCAACTCCAGCAACATGAACACCACATCCAAGAAGAAACAGCCCGGCTGCTGCCAGTGAGGGAGAGGAGGACGAGGGTGCGGAGCCGAGAGATGCCGCGGCGAGGCCCGAGCGCTTGACTTCACTTTTTCCTGGCTCTGGGAGAACTTTCCTCTCCGGGATGTGGATTCCTGCGGCGTTGCTCAGCTGTAAGCGGCCCCGAGCTGCAGTCCGAACCGCCCCGGTGCCGCAGCCGCGCCAAGGAGCCACGGCCCGGGAGCTCAGCCCGCCGTCCGTGAGGGAGCCTCACCTCACCTTTTAGCTTTTAGGGCTTTGATGAAATATCCAGTGCTGCTGTTAAAGGTAGTTTTGCATTTCTTCACATTCATGGTTTACTTTGAAAGCTTTTTTTATATATTTTTTTTAGATCAGATGCTGCCAGCCTTTCCTCTTCCCTCCAACTGGTCACCACTTGTGACCATAAATAAGTGTTTTACTCAAGTGAGATATATTCTGCATTAAAGCTGCAATAGTTGATTAATTCATCAACTTAATCACCAAATATTTTGATGATTGTGTTTTTTATGTTAAAGGTTTTTTTATTTAAAAAGAGGAAAAAAATCATATTAATGTTTAGAATTTGAAAGATTTCTGGTGTTTTCAGAGTGTTTACGACACAATCTTTGGTCCACAAACGCCAATTAACAATTTCTTTGTCTCCTGAAATGTATTAGGTACAGAAAATACTGGGGGGGGTCTTATATTTTCAATCATGTCATCAGCACCTTTTCTGCTTTTATAATATAAGAAGCTTCTTTTTGTTTTATTTTAAATTGGTTTTGTAAATCTACACTGTATTACGTGTTCTAAGGTACTTCATTGACTAAATATGAGTCATATTTACTTTCGAAACTCAAAGTGTTTCTTTTAAATGTTCTTATCTTTGTGTTTCACATGATGAAACAGTGTTTTGAATTGTTTTGAAAATAAAGGAGAACTTGAAGGAAGGTTGAAAATGCTGAAATGATTGTACTTAATTTAAAAAAAACAACAACAAAGCTATCAAACAGTGATCTACGGATGCAGGAGCGTCATTCTCCAACTCGTCCTCTCATTTGAAGCTTTTGAAGGAATCCAGATGTTTCCCGTCGATTTGGCTCTGCAGCTGCTCTGGGATGCAGTGAGAGAATTTGTATTTTCCCTTAATCCACTTGCCCCCTTCTGTGTTCTCGATGGCGATGGCTGCCACACCTGCGGGAGAACGCGGGGGTTGCTTCGTCAAAACACCGAAATATTTCTCCCTTCGTCAGAGTTTACCTCTGCGACCAACCTACGACGGTGGCGCCCTGGCGCTCCGCCAGCTGGATGGCGGCCTTCATGGTGCCGCCGGTCTCGATCCACTGGTCCACTAACAGCACACGCACACCTGCGGCATCAAAGATTGACACGGTTTGAAAGAGTTTGTTCTATTGGAGGTGAATTATAAGCTTCTCATGTAACGCTGAGGTTGTCAGGGAGGCCGGGGAGGCCTCACTTGGTGGGGTTGGGGGGTTGGGGGAGTGGGGGCAAACTGTTTGAGTGGAGGCTCAGTGAGTGGAAATGAAAGGCATCAAAAGATCACATGGCATGGCCGGTTTGGACGATGCAGCAGTTTTTTGGGGAGTGTTTTCCCAGAGTCAGACTGGAATAAATCTCTCCAAATGGATGATTTTAATGCAGAGGTGAGCAAACTAAGGCCCAGGGACCACATGGACTTTTTAATCCGGCCTGCGAATCCTTCACAATAAAAGCAAAATTCCATACGCCAAAGTAAGAAAGGGTGTAAGATTGATTTGTTAGGAAAAGTGATTATTTTTGCAGCATTGAAACTTGTCAAAGAGATATTGAAATTATGAGGCTTCTTTGAGTAAACTCCCAGTATCATTTGCGTATCTCTTTGCAGTTTCCTGGTTTTCGGTAATCAAAATATGGTCGGCTAATATTTTTCATTATTATATCTATTTGTCTATATGATGTAGTCATCTTTCAATTTTACTTGTTTATTATGCTCACATTTATTGTACCTTCCCATTAACCTTTACCACTCTTATTTTTTTACAGACTATATTAAAAAAAGACGTCGAAGTGACACCATGTTTCAACGTCTACCAAACGCTGAAAAAAGACGTCTCCTGGTGTTGCAAAAGTGGACCAAAATTGGACGTATAAAAATGACAATCGAAAATTAATTAACATCTTTTTTCAACATCACTTCAACGTCTTTTTTTGGACGTCGACCCAACGTCCGTCGACGTCGACCCGACATCCAAAAAGACGTCGAAGTGAAAAACAGCAAAGCTTTCCAGACAATCTATATCCAGCATACCAGCTGTGATTATCTCCCTTCAACACTTGAGGGCGCCGTGTCATGAGTAATAATGGCTCATCTATTCTTCAGGGTTAAATTTTAGCTCTGTTTCTCTTAACAGCCAAGTCAAGCCATCCCAGACCTTTTGGGTAGCTGCCTACTATTAGGATTCCTAACATAAAGCACACTTTTCTTATCTTTACTAAAATGCAATAAGAGATTCTTCCAACTTAATTTGCATGGAAATGACTCAAAATTAGAGCCTTGACGAGTGCAACATATGACTGAAGCAGCACATTCTTACTCGTTTTTTTTTCAGCTGCAGGGTCTCGCAAATGTCCAAACAGCCCCATCTGGGTAAACAATCATCATCTCAAGAGTGACATTTAAAAATGCACCTGGTTTCAGCACATCCAGTCGTACTTCCATGGTCTTTTCCCGCCCCGTGTAGTCGGTGTAGCTTTGGGTCTGGGTCTCCACACACAGGTGTCCTACTTTGCGGATGGCCAGGAACCCCTTACCGAGTGTGGCAGCCACGGCCGCCCCTGGGGAGCAAGAAGTGTTTATTTTAAACCTGAAGAGAAAACCTCTCATTCATGTCGCCAAGTGTTGGTGTCTATTCAGAGCAGCGAAACCCCGGGATAAATCTAAGTTTAGCATCAGGGGGCTTAGGTTTCCTGACAACTTAGAAGGGCCGAGCCTTGACTCCTCGCACGGACAGAAAATGTGTGTTTTGTTTGTTTTTTAAACTTGTTTAATAGCTTGTCAAAGTTGTAATGTTGCATTATAACTCTTTGGTTTTGTCTGAATCCAGGTATTTTACATAATCCTGCAATCCTTGATGCAGCTTTTAGTGCTGTCGAGGAGTGTGCATGTTTTTTGCAGCCCAGAAAAGGTCCCATACACACACCCACACACATACACACACTGCCCATTGTTGTTGTTGTTTTTTTACAGGAATGAAGAAAGTTGGTGTCATCTCAATCTTAAAATGCCCCATGAAAGATCATTATGTGTATGTATTCCTCACATCAACTCAGGGGAGAAGGTTTGTTTACCTAGAATGAATCCCATGGCATCTATTCCTGCCACGAGCTCTATCGTGTCATCGTGGAACGGAGCGAGCAGGTCTTTCACGCAGTCTGCCAGAGCCTGAGTGCGATACAAAGCCAGTGAGTGCGCACAAATGCAAGGCGTCGTGCACGTTTTTGTTTTTGCAGGGCGAGGAGCCCGCCGGGACCACCGTGGTCTGCAGTCGTACCTTGGAGTTGCAGTAGAGTCTGGACGGGTCCAGCCAGGCGAAAGTTGGTCCCTTTGTGTTGGGGGCCATCAGGGAAAGGTACCATCCTTTCTGCCCGTTTGCAGGGATGGCCAGGGCGTCCATGTGGAGACAAAAGGTCTGGTCGGTGCTGTTTGCAGGAGAGACCGAGGGGAATGAAGTAAACTGTAGGTGTCTGAAATGCCTGTATCACTTTCCAGAGGGGTCAGTGGTGGGTGGGTGGGTTGGGGGAGGAGGGGGGAGGGGGTGTCACTGTGAGCAAGTTACTAATTCTCCCTGCAGGCAGTGCAGGAGTTTTAATTGAAAATCTTCTCCACTAATGATTCCATGACCATGTCTTTCATTTAAACAATATTTTCTTCAGGTTTTTAAAAGAATCCAAACAAAACACAAAATATAATGCATGCATGAACAGTGATTTAAAGCTTTTAGGGACGTCAACAACTTACACTGAAGCACATTTTTGTATTTTTGCAGAGTGGAAAGTTTAAAATCATTCTTGAAATATTTCGCTTAACAGAATCTTGAGTGAATTATTTTCTTTGAAGCAAAACGACAGATCGAATAACATCATTTACTGCATCTTTCAGTATTTGGGAAGGAAGATCAATAAGGATCATCTCAGCTGATCAAATCTTATTCATCTTCATGTGTCTGCAAACCAAAAGCTTCCAACATGATATAAGACATCTCGACCATTTCAAAGTGTGAAGGCCTGAGTAACGGAAGTGTGACCAAAGATCCTAAAAAAATGTTAATTCTCCCCCGGTGCATGCCTCGGGGTGTTATTCTGCCCGCCGTTGATGTCTCCATGCTTCTACCTTCAGATGTTTGCGATGGCTGCAGGATGCCGCGTCAGTCAGCTCACACTGTGATCGTGTTCACTGCCGGAGAAACAAAAACCAAGGTGTCAACGGCCACTCGCTGTCGTCTCGGGGAGTTTCTCATTCCGCCAACAATTTTCAAACAAAATGAGAATCTGAAATTTCATCCCCCTGTTATGAAACAGAATTCAAGCTGAGCCCAGAAAAAAATCCTCCAACAGGAACTTTCCCACCGCTCTTGTTTCTTGGTGCTCGTCACGAACCTGATGAACTTAAACCAGGATGCTTCTATTGGCACATCCTTGAAGATTGATAGATTCTGAAACCCTGATCATAGATACTGTATGATATTATTGTGATAAATATAATGTGTGATATTTCATAGGTAGGTACATAGACAAATATAGATAGATAGATAGCAAGGCATGGAACTCTATAATATAAAAACAAAAGTATTCCCATTTACAGTAAGAAATAAGAAAGAAAAACATAAGCATAAGTGCTTAATGAGCTAGCGGTTAGCGTGCATGCTTATTGAGCTAGCGGTTAGCACGCACGCTTGATGAGCTAGCGGTTAGCATGCACGCTTCTTGAGCTAGCGGTTAGCATGCACGCTTAATGAGCTAGCGGTTAGCATGCACGCTTATTGAGCTAGCGGTTAGCATGCATGCTTATTGAGCTAGCGGTTAGCATGCATGCTAATGAGCTACCGGTTAGCATGCATGCTCAATGAGCTAGCGGTTAGCGTGCATCCTTAATGAGCTACCGGTTAGCATGCATGCTCAATGAGCTAGCGGTTAGCGTGCATCCTTAATGAGCTAGCGGTTAGCATGCACGCTCAATGAGCTAGCGGTTAGCACGCACGCTTAACGAGCTAGCGGTTAGCACGCACGCTCAATGAGCTAGCGGTTAGCATGCACGCTTAATGAGCTAGCGGTTAGCATGCATGCTCAATGAGCTAGCGGTTAGCATGCATGCTTAACGAGCTAGCGGTTAGCGTGCACGCTTAATGAGCTAGCGGTTAGCATGCATGCCGGTTTCACTGTAACATAAAAAGTGAGTAACGGCAGTAAACGGAAAGATTGGCTCGAGTTACGCACGTTGTAACGGTAACCATGGATATAAAACGTGATAAGATGATGCTAATGGTTCGGAGTTGCTAGCTAGCTATAGCTTAGCTTGTGCTAACGCTAGCTAGCCCTTCGTCCAAAGTCATTTCTACTATTTTTTTTCCTTCTTTTTTTCAGATGTTCAGATGTTTCAACTACCTGTTGGGTCAGAAATGATGGCACAGAGCACCAGATTGACTGGTTGGTATGCACCGGAACATCCCATGATGACCGACCTGTATTTCAGAGAATCTGTAATATCATAATACATGAGCCACGTGCTTTCACAATAGGCTGTGCAAGTTTCAAAATAAAGGTTTTTAAACTGCCAAACACGACTACCTTTTTGTTTTAGCAAAGTTTATTTTCCAAGTATTTTTTTTAGGAGTATATATTTATATAAGAATTATATTGACACCTTGACACCACTACATTTGGGTATGCTGATTTTACTGTGTAGATAGATAGATCGATAGATAGATAGATAGATAGATAGCAAGGCATGGAACTCCATAATATAAACTCCATAACAAAAGTATTCCCATTTACAGTAAGAAATAAGAAAGAAAAACAATATGAAAGCATATTTGAATGATGGTTTGCATTTTTGTTCCAATGTACTGTAAGAGTGTAATAAATCAGTAACATCTCCACCTCACACTGATCTACCAGCTCTACCTGATTCCCCGTGTAACCTCAGTGACTGCCACACTGGCTCCCCTAGTGGTCAAATCAGACAATGCGCAAAGTGTGTGTGCCTATGTAAGGGAGATTTAAAAGATCAGAGCACTTTAAATAGCATAAAAACCTGCTTTGTTTTAAATGCAGCATCCTTAATTGCGTGTAAGATTAGCCTTAGTGTGTGTGTGTTTATGTATGGATGGATGGATGTTGATGTCAGGGTAACCACCTGTAGAGCACTCTGCACAGTGACGCCATACTGTCACTGAGCCCAGGCTGGCTGACTGCATCTCCTGCAGGGGGCGCCACATCTGACGTATAGATTGTTGGAATTGGGGGGTAACTATATTTCACCCCCCCACCCCCCCCCACAGTGAGCCGTTTCCTGGTGAGCAAAGGATTACCAGCGCCTGTTTGCTTCAGATTCCTGCAGCGGAGATCACTTTAATTCACGGGGAACCTCCCCCCCCCCCACCCCCTCTTTTCTTCTTCCCCTCCCTTGATCGAATGTTGCCTCTGCTGATTTTACATCATTTCTCTCCGCCTTCCAGCAATCCGATTGCAGTGCCTTGAGGAGGCTGGACCTCCGCCTCCAGCTCCAGCTCCAGCTCCCAGTAAGACCAGTCATGTGACACACTGGGCTGATTAACCTGACAAGGGTTTTTTCTCTCTCTCTCTCTCTCCTCCAGCTCTGAGATGCATCAGCCGATTCCATGAAAAATTAGTGGGGATTTATGCATTTTTTTTCTCCCATTGCAACAATCAGTTTGTCTCCCACACATTTGAGAGATTTTTTTGGTGCATTTTACTCCAATTTGTGGTTAAATATGGGATAAATCTCAAACCTTTAATCTTATTTTCTAGGATCCAACACACAGAAAAAGTATCCATATTACTGTGGCAGAATGAGTTGAAAGAGGCACAAGATGAGCAAAGTCTCTTAAAAGCAACTTCATCTCTCATTTGGAGCCTCCCTTTTCGTGTTTGAATTCAGCCTCCGGATTGGGGGGGGGGGGGGTCGGTAGCCCCGGTGGGCGTCGGGTCTCCTTGCGTGCGACAGCGCAAACCTTTCTCGACATTCCACAGCGAGCGAGTTTTGTCCCCACACGGAAGATTTAGGTCATCACCAATTCAGCGGGCCCTTCTGTGAAAGATGCCCATCCTCCTGGGTTGGTTGGCACGCTCACCCCATGCCTGTTGCCATGGAGAGCGCAGGACCCTCCTCCTCCTCCTCCTCCTCCTCCTCCTCGATGCGTGTTCCCAAAGTAAATCTCCACTTTCTTTCTGGGGGGGGGGGAGCTGAGGGGGTTGGGAGGTAACTTGCGGTCATCTGTGTGTGTGTGTGTGTGTGTGTGAATGCAGTGAAAGATGCCCCGCGCTCCACACACACCCACGTTTCAACCCCCCCTCACACTTCCCTTTTTAAAACGATATCGACTTTCTCCGTGCATCCGCATCCTGATCAGATAAGTCATCCTCAGCAGGCTGGAGGTCCGAGGAGGTCAACCCTGCAGACTCCTCCTACGCGGTGCCATTTATCGTATTAATAATCGGACCACCTCAGCTTCGGCCCATAAAAGTGGGAGCGCTGCGTGAGAGCGCCGGGACACCGAGGAGGAGCTGTCTCTGTTACGCGTGGTGCTGAAAGTGCCACTCGGCGCGCATCATGTGGTCGGTCCTCTTCGTCTTCCTGTCGTACCTGGACCGCAACTTGGTCAAGGGAGGCTTCCTGGACGCGGAGGCGGAGCGCAAAGAGATGCTCTCCGCGCTCAATGGCACCTTGTGCGCAAAGATGTCCCGCGCCGCCGCCGGGGAGAACGTCCTGTACCAGGTGACGGACGGAGTGGAGGCCGTGCGCTCCGTGCTCAGCCCCGCCGGGAGGCTGCTCGACTGCTCGGTGATCGCGGACCAGGCGCAAGTGAAGGCTTTGGTACTGGAGTGCTGGCTGGGGGGCGTGAGAGAGGGGCTGGAGGCGCGTTTTGCGCGCATGGATGAGGCCAAGTTGGGGTGCCGGGAGTTTCAAGAGCAGGCAGAGCGGGCCGCCGGCGCGCAGGAGGACGGGGACGGTTCCTCTGCGCCCCGGGAGAAGGTGTCCAAGCGATCCAAGAGGGGCTTCACGTACCCCGGGACGCTGTGGTGCGGAGCCGGTAACATGGCTGATGACTACAGCCAGCTGGGTGGGTTGTGACATCAGATAAGCACGCACGGCGGAGGTGTTAAAAGAACACAGGCAAATATTTTTTTTCTTCAACTTTTCATCCTTAGGAGAGTTTGCAGAGACCGACAGCTGCTGCAGGACGCACGACCACTGCCCCTACGTCATCCACGCCTTCTCCTCCAAATATGGATACACGAATTTCAAGTGGCACTCAATCTGCCACTGTGACTGTGATGAGGCGTGAGTTAACTTCATATATTTATTCTAGCATTTAAAACGTTGCTGCACGGACCACAGCCTGTGGAACCTTTGCTTTCTGCAGAGTTGTTGAGATGGAAATTAATCATTCTGCAAAAAAGAAAAGACTGAAACCTTTTGATCCATTCAGATTTTCCTCCAATTGAAATATATTAGGTTCACAGGGACTGAAAAATATAAAAAATGCATAAAAAAATAACTCACACACGCCCTCAAGCTGCTTATAATCTTAATTTTCTCTGCACTTGGCTTGTTCTCCGGTTCGGAGAGTGAACTGAGCAGGTCTTTGTTTTAGGGCATAAAACCGAATCCTCCAAATCAGACGGACACATGGAGCTAATGAGCTCAATGCGATGACACAGATGCACAAGCATAAAGCGAGATTGGCAGGATGTGAACGGTGTTCTTGTCGCCTTCTGTGTTCGAATCCCTGACGACTGTGACGACGCTGTGTCTCCGCAGGTTGAAAGCGTGTCTGAGGAGCGTCAACGACACGTCCTCCAGGGTCATGGGTCAGGCCTTCTTCAATGTCATCGGGGTGCCGTGTTTCAAGTTTGCCTATGAAGAGCAGTGTGTGGAGCGCCACTGGTATGGCGTGTAAGTCTCTTTGCCTTTAATGTTGCTTCAAACTGCATCTACCCCCCCAACCCCCCCCCCAAACACACACTACAACCTTTCTTTCCTCGTCTGAAGGTGCAAACGCTCTGAGAGGCTCCCCGTGGCCGTGCTGAAAGAGGCCGTCCCCTACGACTTTGGCGGCATCGACGTCATCGATGTTCTGACCAGAGCTCCTCCCAAGATGGAGGATTCCGAGAAAATCCACGAGGGGGCGGAGCCGGAGCCGGGGCCGGAGCCGGGGCCGGAGCCGGGGCCGGAGCCGGGGCCGGAGCCGGGGCCGGAGCCGGGGCTGGAGCCGGAGCCGGAGAGCGCCACGCAGTCCGCGGCGCCGGGCCCGGAGGAGCCGTCGCTCAGGAACGTGGTCACGGCCGCCGAGGACTTCATCAAGGTGCTCGCCACCGTCTCCACCTCCCAGAGCTCGGCCAACGACTCCGACAAGGGCGAGGCGCAGAGCTCGGAGAAGAAGAGGAGGAAGAACTTGGAGAAGAAGAAGAAAGCCAGCAAAAAGCGCAAAGGGAAGGGGAGGAAGAGGAAGCAGAAGGCGGCGACGGCGGCGGCCGCTGGGAAAGCGGAGGAGGGCAGCAGGGCGGAGGAGGTCACGGCTCTGAGCAACTTCATCAGCGAGTCGCGCAAACACGAAGAGCCGAGCAGAGTCGGCGAGTACGAGCTGCGAGGACACGAGGAGCCGTCCAACGAGGTCATGAAGGACGAACCGGTCATGGACGCGGAGCCGGAAAAGGCAGGGGGCGCCACCGCGGCTCCGCGTCGGTCACGGCTGAGGAAGGGGAGAAGGAAGAAGAAAACCCCTCCCCCTCCCACCGAAGACCTGACGAGCACGGCAGAGAAGACCGTCCTCACCACCGCCGCCACGTCCACGCCGGCAGAGCAGCAAACCCCGCGTGTCATCGGCGCCGGCGAGGCCTCCATTGTGATCCCTGCGGTCAAAAGAAACAGGTCAAAGGAGCAAGGAGACAGAGACGGGGGGAAAAAAAGGAGGAAAGTGGGCTCCGGAGCCGCGACTGTTTCCCCCCCAAATTCCTCCGCTGACAGTGTGAGAGTGTTTCCTCACAGCAGGACTGAGACCGCCGCGCCGGACCCCGAGCGGCAGGTGTCTCACAGGCCGGAGGTCTTTGGCGGGAACGCCGACAGCGACGTCAGCACCCTGAGGCCTTCCTTTAGTGTTCTGAAAGGGCAAAGGTCAAAGGAGAGGGCCCTGAGAAACAGAAGGAGGAAAACGTCCCCGCCCCTTCCGAGCGGAAATCCGCTTTTCCAAAACAATTCCCAACACGCGCTTCCCAAACCGGACATTAGGGGGCGCAGCTGGTCGGAAAACCGCTGCGAATGCTGGCGTTTCGCGAAAAGACTCAGGCCGAGAAAGCCCAGGAAAAAAGCCGCCGAGCACACGGAGCTCACAACAATGACTCTTACGACCGCGTCTGCCATCGTCACACCGCCGCCGCGCACCTCGAGCGCCCCCTACATGAGTCCGGTCCAGCTCTCCATGGAGAGGGCGAGACAGCAGTTCTCCAGGAAGAAGAGGAGGAAAGCGGCTCGAGCGGCCGTGAGCACAGCAGAGAGCAGCGCCACCTAGCTGCGTTGGCGAGCTTCACCACACGCTACAAATAAAATCTTGCAGTAAAATCGCACTCGGGCCGATAAAAACACAAAATCGCAGATGTTTGATTGTGAACGTAGAGTCGTGATTTGAGTTCTGCATGTCTGTAATAAAAACTGATCATGAATCGATCGCACCTTCTTTCGTATGTCGAGGTGAAACCAATGTTGTCAGTCGCTGCTGCTTTGTGTCTCTGAAGATTAAATATTTGCTTCAACCTCCGTGAAATCTGCTTTCATTCTATCTTCATTTGAGATCCTTCGCTGATGGCTGATGATGAACCTCATAAACGTCTCCAAATAGATAAATCACATTCCAGGGTATTTCAGCTGGAAATATTTAATCAAAAGCGGAGCGTTAAACCTCAGCGGCTAATCTCTAACATGCTTATCTTGATTTGAAGGGGTTTTTTTTTTTTTTTTTGCGACCTTTTCTTTTCCATATGACGCCGGCCGGGAGCCAGGAAAGGCGGCGTGTTAATGCACTGTGCTCTTTTGTTTTCACCGGCGGACTTTAGCCCGGCGGTCGCCAACCCCGGCGTGATTTAAGGCAGGGTCACATTCCCCAAACAGATTAGGTGCTCACTCTGCCTTCACCTCTCGCCAACGCGGGTTGTAACATCCTGCGAGGAGGCCGAAATCCCACCGGGGTCAGCTGACTCTCACATGCTTGTGTAAGAAGAACTTATCTGGAAAGTGAGAGAACGGTGAGAGATGCCGGACGCCGGTGTCCGACGCCGGTGTCATCTGACATAATGTGATTTTAAGACGCCCGGAGGAAGGGTTTTCACGTCGGGCATCAGATTATCTCCTGTAAGATTGCGCTAACACAGTGGGAAGGATGCAACAATGCAGACTTTCAGCGCCACTTGCAAGATTTTTTTGGAAGACGCCCAAACATTCAAAGGAGCTTTGGAGCACAATCACAGACTGAAAAACGTCAGAGCGGGTAACAGAGTCAGGTCTGTGATGAAGCAGATTTCTCACAGCGAGGAATTTTCCACTTCGTCTGTAACATTTTCAACCTTTGAGATCTTTATGCAACATCTGCTGGAGGATTGAAATCACAGGTTTCGGGTTTAAAACTTGGGAGGCTGCCGCGTTCTGTTAGTGAATTATAATAGCAAACGGATTTATAAACACGAACTAAGAACTTCACTTGTCTTGTTCTATCAAATGCATCAAACAATGTGGTTGGGTCCAAAAATGTGGATTTACCCGTCAAGTGTTGACCTCTGCTGACCTGAAAAGACCCCATCGCTGCCAAAGCCTCGTGGCCCATCACGCTGACCCCAGCAATGTCCTTGTGGCCAATCTGAATCCCTGCACTCGCCCTTTAAATCTCATATTCCAGATGAGTGCACACACATAACGCATTGGCCGAAGTCAGAAAGGCTGAACAGATTTTGCTTTTTTATTTGAATTAATTATTATTGTGTGTTGCTATCACACTTTTGAATGGCGCTTAAGGAGGACGGCACCTTGCAATTCCGTTTTACATGTTACAATTGACAATATAGACATTCTAATCTATTCTATCCTAGACATGACTTGAACCGCAGGAAAAAGAGCTTTACTTCTCATTTAATTCACACGCAAAGCATTTTTTTTCGAGTAAACATGATGAAAAAGCCCATTTGCTCCAACAATAGCTTTTCTACATATAGAATAGGAGTAGATTCTCCTCCTCTGGCTGCTGGCAGGATGCTCAACATGTAGAGGTCGCATTTGTGACCTTGACCTGTTACCGCGGCGATGGTGGAGGTCAGAGGTGCTCTGCCGGATGCTCAGGTCAGGCGGAAAAACAAAAGGATGCGCAAAGGAGCACACGATACTCAGAATTGGCCGTAATGAGGGAACATCACGCTCCGTTTGGTGAAGAATCCAATAATTCATTATGCTCACCTATGCAGAGAGGAGCAACGTATCGACCGAGGAAAAAACAGCATTGGAGTCGGCTGCTGTGGCACTGATGGATGAGCGGCGGCTTGTGTTCGTGATAATCGACCCCAGCACAAAATCGACCCGGTTTGCGGCTAAAATTGCATCAAATCTTAGTTAAGCGAGGCCTCTGCTCATCCAAACAATCGCGAGAGTTGCAGCCGAATGATGTGAAGCGCTGTGATTCGTCGTCTTCATCGCATAAAGGTTTGCACGAGCTTGTGGCTTAAATTTCATCAATGTTATGTCGTTGTGTAATGTTATGTCGCTGTCGCTGGCAGGTGACCATGACGGAAAAAACAAAACAAAGACCCCTCCCCCACCTCTCTTTGGCACACATTTTCTGTTTGGGTGTGAGGACCGAGCGGCAGCCCGGCCCAGGAGGTGCCAAGTGCTTTCCAACATTTTTTTGTACGTATACAAACGTGGTCTCTGTGTAAATGAGTGCGGATTAGCATCAGAAAGGCGGTGGGTGGTGATTGGCAGTCCAGGTCAGCCATTGGCTGGACGGACCGGGTGCCAGTGAGGCAGCGGTTGCTGGTTGGGAGGGGAGGGGCTCGTAGGGGTCAGGGATTTCTGCCCTCAAACTGCTCAAAATATGTCTAAGAAAAGAGGAAGGTCTCAGATTTATGATGATTCTACCTCCCTTTACATGTTTACTTTTTACATTTTCGCTCATACTGAAATCCTCCTTGCAGATTTTCAGCCCTTCCAGCAGCAGAACATCCATATTTCACTCGCTTTTTCCTCGCAGTATTTGGCCTCTGCGTCCGTTTTCATGCTTGCTGAATTGAAACTGTGTCCTCTGCCTACTTTGGGAAGCAGAGCAGCCGCAGTGACATCTAGTGGATGATTTTCTAAAAGTTTTGTGCTCTTTTTTTATTGATAAAAAAAAACAAAACTTATCTGATTTGTCAAGAGTTGCTTTTGAGGTGTTGTTTTGAGTGCATGTGTGACTCCCTTAGGTGGCTGCAGAAATAAAAAAATTTGATATTTTTGATTTTCTTTTTGTTTGTTTTTTTACATATCAAATTATTACAAATTTACAAGAAATGTGTCTCAGAATTATCTTCAAAGACACATCGTTCTTGTTGCTTCCGTATGATCTAATGAGCCTTTTACCGTAACTAATCTGATCAGAAACAAACAAACGAGACCTCTGACTGGTTGCATCACTCACAGTCTCAGTTGCTAAACAACCTTTGCACTTTTCATGTGACACACATGTACACTGGCTTTTAAGTTTGATTGCAATTATTATTTAAACGTGTTTTTTTTCCACAAAACTGTAACATCTGTCCACTGACTGATGAGCCCATCCTTACACACACTCCTATATGATGATAATGCAAATAATCTACGCAATCAGGGGAGGGGACCGAATATAGGCGAGTCAGGTTTGCATCAGAAAACACTACAGCTCTAATAAAATAATCAATCTTCTATTGATAAGGGCACAAATTACTGCGGTATCTGCCAATCTGTACCTTCACATTACGGATCGGAAGTAATTAATGATTATCTGAATGGAAAATACCCAAGAATCTGATGTTTCGAGTGAGGCAATATTGACTTCATGTTGCTAGTTTAACTTATTTGCTCATTTTATTATTACAAACTGGGTACTCAAATCAGTACTCAAATCTTCACATTCATGTCTGTCAAAATAGAAATATAAGAGAAATGCTTTATTTTTGCTGGATGCTTATGATGTGCTAAGAAAAACATGTATCCCTTTTTCAACTGCAATTACTGATATTTTTTACTGAAAAATTACAAATTTATTTAGTGCATGATCATATAGACCTGTGGGTTTCATGATTCCAGTAAACAACAAGCCGTCGGCAAACAACATTGCGCCGTCACATGGCCCTGCCACACAGCTACAGCACCTGCTCCACCGGCCGCATGTGAATATCTCCGATCTGAAAGAAAAAAGACAGAGCTTATCTCATCAGACGCAAATGACTGATATTTCAATAAAAACGGGGCCAAAGGTTGAAAAGCTGCGCGATAACTTGGAATATGAAGCTGGAAATTGTGTGTGTGCTTATAAGAAATGACTGACCTGCACGTGAGGAGGGGC
>CAESWR010000110.1:1064437-1079339 GCA_903171835.1 Mullus surmuletus | reverse complement strand
CTCTCCCTCCTCTCCCTCCCCTGTGCACTGAGCAGACGTCTGCCTTCGAGAGAGCGAGCAGCGATGGCTGAACAAGACATTTGTCCCCACCTGGACACCATAGGGGAGGTCACCAAGGAAGACCTTCTCCACAAATCCAAGGTTGGTTTCCATTCATTGGTGGTCAATGCTCACAACATCCCAGATGGTCCATCCAGGCTGCTGAAGGTTCCCTGGCCGGTGTGTGTGTGTGTGTGTGTGTGTGTGTGTGTGTGTGTCAAACACCACCCATGGCTCCAGTGTGACTGATGCAGCAGCCTGTGTTTCATAAATCATGTAATCTGTCCGGGAGTCTCCTGTGTCATCTCAAACAAATCTATGTGCGCAAACAACCGCACGCTCCTGTCCTCTGTGTTTAGGATTGTAAGTAACGCTCTCACTTCTGCTACAGGGGACCTGCCAATCATGCGGGGCCGGGGGGCCGAACCTCTGGGCATGTCTGCAGGTACAAATCTTACTTTTTCACGGACAATTGCCCGGAGAGGTTAAGCGTACATCGTGAGTAACTACATCACTAGATGCTGAAAAGGCTGATTAATAATTTACAAGGATGTGCATAAGTGTGTTGATAAATGCAGCACCTCTCCAATTGTGTGCGTGCCAGCAAATGCACGATATGCTGCATTTTTTTTTGTATTTGCAGAGCTTTGCATTTTGCTGAAGGCAGCGCCACAAAAAAAAAAAACTGTGACGACTGCAGCTGTGCCCTCTGTGTCTTTTGATCTCAGGAGAATTTGGGGCTTTTCAGACTTAAAAATTAACACACATAAACATACAAACGACATAAACAAGCAAACATTGTGGGGCGATCCGGGTTTGGAATGTTAATTGCAAAAAAAACAAAACAACAAAGATCCCAATCAGTTATGTTTTACATGATGACGTATTATTATTATTATTATCATCTACAGACAGCCAGGTAATATTTGAATTTGTTTGCTATCATAACTGATCTAATGGAGTGTGTTTGCCCTGCAGAACGACTGCCCGTATGTTGGCTGCGGGGAGTCCTACTCCGACCACAGCACTCTGCACGCACAGGTTCAACCCCACGCTCCGCACTCGAGACTGGACCACCAAAGATATGAATGCTAAATGTAGCGCTGTGTTTTGTTGCTTCCAGGCTAAAAAACACAACCTGACGGTGAACCTGACCACCTTCAGGATTTGGTGCTACGTGTGTGAGCGCGAGGTGTTTCTGGAGCACCGGCCCGCCCTGGTGCCCGTGGCCCCCGCGCCCCACCACTGCAAACCCGAGCAGGTGACACTTGGCCCCAGCAAACACTGGCTGTGCTTTTCTTCTTCGTTTTCAACTGTTGCCGTGACATTAACAGCGTCGCTAACTCCTTTCCCCAAGGAGGCAGCGCCGCAGACGGTGGGTCACCCACTGAAAGCTGTGCCGATTGCTGTGGCAGAAGAAGAAGGCTCAGAGTCGGAGGAGGACGAGCTCAAACCCCGAGGTGAGACTTCCTCGCCTCGCCTCTCCTTAACGCATGAAGCTGCTCAAATTAGAGTTAATGGAGACCATCAGGGCGGAAAATAGGGCGGACATACTCTGCTGCTTTGAGCTGCACCACAGAGCCTTAATTCAGATAAGATCCTCCTCCATTGACTGCAGTGGAGAATTCACACCATTTCAGCAGCAGAAAACAATACACAGTAATAATAAGAGTGTATAGTAATATAATAGTATCGTACACAAAGTGCTATTTTTACACAGAAGGCGCAGTATATATTGTGTGTGGTCTATTTAGGGAGCGAGCGGAGCAAATTGAAAGAGGTGAAGTGTGTAAAATCATCGCAATAGTTCATACTGTCTCTTTTTTTTCTCAGACTTGATTAAAGTTTATGAATCCCACCCAGTCTTCCAGCATTGTTAAAAAAAAGATGTCTTAATGGTTGAAGCATCTGCACGACTCTCTTTCCTCCTGTGATTTGCAGGCTTGACAGGAATGAAAAACATTGGGAATTCCTGCTACATGAATGCAGCTCTGCAAGCTCTATCCAACTGGTGAGGTCACCTTTACTTTTTTCACTCGTGGTGTTTTTTTTAAAGGCGCTCTGTGGACGTAATCTTGTTTCTGTCCTCTCCCTCCCAGTCCTCCCCTCACCCAGTTCTTCCTGGACTGCAGTGGGTTGGTTCGCACCGACAAGAAGCCCGCCCTCTGTAAGAGCTACCAGAAGCTCATCTCAGAGCTCTGGCATAAAAAAAGGTAACAGATGCTACGTGATCACCGCGTGGCTTCTACATCAGACGTGTGCTGCTGAATGGTTTCCAGTGTTGGTTTAACTGTGCTCATGGCTGCTGCTGCCCTCCAGGCCCAGCTATGTGGTCCCCACCAGTCTGTCCCACGGCATCAAATTAGTAAACCCCATGTTTCGAGGTTATGCTCAGCAGGTAGGGGCAAGCAGCCAGCAGGTATCTACCACCACTACTCTGGATCGTGTCTTGTTTACTGTCTCATTTATTCCCTTGAAAACTTGAATGTCAACAGTTTTGTTATGAAAGATGTGTTAAACAGCATGTGCAAACAAAATGCTTTTCTGTGCAAACATCGGAATGACCTCATCATCTGTGTAGAAATAATCAAATGTTAAGTGAAGCCTGCATGAAGCATGACCAATTTGTACAGAAAACAGTTACCTTTTGGTAGTTCTGGTTGTGCTAGAATGCCCTCTGGTGGATGGAAGGTAGAACAACTACCAGGGTAGAAAATCTAAAAACATCTACACAGAAGAAAAAGGAATATGAATTGAATATTGCCAAAAAAAAAACAACAAAAAAAGCTAGGAAATATGAATGGGATTGTAGAGGAATCCAGACAAATACCAACAAACAGTGTTGTTATAATGAAAACACACTTCCCAGGGATTATTATTTTTGTATTATTGATTGATTATGATCACAAGGGAAAAGCATTTGTGTGTTTAAAGTAGTCCAGATGTTTATGTGTTGTGGCTATGATGTGTCCGTAATCTTTCCCTGTATAAAATGTGCACATGTTGCCTCACAATCAGCCTTCCTTCTCTGACTTTGTGCGCGTTTGTTGCTGTGATTTGCTCTTCGGAAAAAGGACACGCAGGAGTTCCTGCGCTGCCTGATGGACCAGCTGCACGAGGAGCTGAAGGAGCCTCTGACCGAGTGCAGCATGAGCGGCGAGGGCAGCGACAGCGAGGAGCGGCAGGACGGAGACCGCTCGCCCTCCGAGGACGAGTTCCTCTCCTGCGACTCCGGCTCCAGCAGCGACCGCGGGGAGAGCGGCGGCGCAGCGGACGGCGAGCTTCTGGTGCAGGACGAGTGCGACGGCGCCCGGATGGCGGTGGCCGGGCTGGTGGGCGTCTCCCCCGCCGGCGTGATATCGGAGAAGGAGAGGCTGAAGGAGCGGCGGGTGTCTGGGTCGCCGCTCCGGGGAGGCTCGCAGGAGATGGACGAGGACGCCGACGTGGACACGGCGGCGGAGGATGGCGCCCCTGAGAGAGCGGAGGAGGAGGAGAGCACAGGGACCCCCAACACGGAGGTCCCGAACCCGGAGAACAACACCCCCCCCAACACGGGACAGAGCCAGGCGCAGGGAAGCAACACGTCAGGTAATAAACTGTAACTCACTGCAGCTCCCGTGTGTGTTGGATGGATTTTTTTTAGCCTGTGGATCATCTGCGTTTTCAGAGCCAGACAACGAGGCATCGATGACCCACCCTCAGTCGACGCCCTGCAGCCCCGTGCGGACCCTCCAGGAGCTACATCCCAAACTGTCATCCAGCCCACCGCGCTCCAGCCCGCTCCGCTCAGCGGGAGCCGCCTACTCCTTCAAGAAAGGTGAGGTGGTCGCTGCCTGAAGCTCTGCTTTGTCCCTGACATAGATGATTGATGCAGAGAGACGAGGGAGGTGAAGCGGACGTGGTTTCCTTCCTTCATTTGGCAGCACGGCTGCTTTTATCTAAATGTGACTCCCGAGATCATATGTAGGCAGATAACAGGACAGCATTTCATCAGATGTTTGTGCTTCCCTGAGGGTCCCTGCACTGTTCTGGGAAGCATTCGTGTAAATGTTTATATCTTCCACAAAGTGAAAAAGGCCGTGCTAATGCGTCAGGAGTTGTTGTGTGTTCCTGCTGAGAGAGGAGCAGGTGGAGCACACAGACCGGAAAAAACAGGTTTTGCTTTTCACGTTCTGGAGAATCGGCTGCATCCGACGCAAGGTTTTGTAAAAGGTGGCTCAAAATACTCTTGTTTTCCCACTCTGATCGTTGATATGGACAAACTTTGAGCAGGAAGCAGACTCATTGCTTTTGTCAGATTTTATCATTTGTTGAAGATTCCACATTACATTTGTATAAATAACAGCTTTTAGATTGCCCTTTTAACCAGTAAAACCCATTAAAGCATTAAGACGTTTGCTGTGCACTGTGTAAACACACCTTTCACCCACTTTGTGGAATATACAATACTCAGTCATTATTTATTATCGTTTCTGGCTTGTCACACACTCACAACACACACACACACACACACACACACACAAAGTACAGGAAGTGGAGATGTTTCTCCGTCCGCTCGCTCGGTGTGCTGACGTCTCCTCTGCCGGCTCTGTCCTCCAGCTCAGCTGCTGCTCACGTCCAGGAAGAAGAAGCAGTCTCACTATCGCAGCGTGATCTCGGACATCTTTGACGGCTCCATCCTCAGCCTGGTGCAGTGTCTGACCTGCGACAGGGTGAGTTGTATCCTGGCACCGGGGGGAGCTCCTCCCACTCCTCCAGGAAATCACATCTAAATACCTTAGAATGTGTTTGTTGACGCCAATATTTCGTTGTAATAACATTGCAATGCATATTGGGAGTGCCTAAACACTCACAGAGACGATCATTTTTCAACCTTTTGGTATTTCTGGTGTCGTCTGGCCCACTGGCTCACGCTCTGATGAGATTGATGGAGGTGGTCGTGTGATCTCCACCGGACCATCAAAGTCTCCCATCGCAGCAGACACATGTTCCTCTGTCAGCTCCTGTCAGAAAGCGTTTGTTTACAAACACGAGCAGAGCCAAACTAAGCAAACGCCCTTCGTGCGTGTCTGCTTAGGTTCATTAAGGAGCAAGTATCTCAAGTCTCACAGAGGCTGCCGCGCTCCGTCAGACCTCTGACCCGCCCCACTGACATTGATCTATCACACACTCACACTCGTCTTCACTCATGTCAACCTATGTTTAAGTTCCTCTGCGGTGGGTCTATTTAAGTGCCCATGTTTATTTATACACCACAACAGATACACCAAAAACATAGTTGATTCTTGCACATTTTTTGTTATAAAAATTGAATTGTCCTTTTACCACTCCATTTTAAACATTTTTTCTCCTGCTTTGATAATAAAATCTGCAACAAAAAAGATTCTGCCTCTAAAACACAACTGAGGTTTTTCTTCACCTTCCAACCAGAAGAAATCAAACGTTTGATTTTCAATTGATGACGGAGTGTCGAGTGTGATTGTGTGCAAGTCTTCTGGTTGGACGCCATCAACCAGGTTTGCATGTCTCTGAATGTGCATCAGGTCTCTACCACGGTGGAAACCTTCCAGGACCTGTCGCTGCCGATCCCTGGGAAGGAGGACCTGGCAAAGCTCCACTCCTCCATCCACCAGAACCTGCCGGTCAAGACGGGCGTGTGTCCAGACACCTACGGGTCTCAGGGCTGGATCTCCTACATCATGGACTCCATACGCAGGTCAGTGCACCATTAAACACGACGAAAACCAACGTGTGAACATGTTTCCCTTTTGGGCCATTTTAGCTCTATTTGAGTTCATGTTCACACTTGAATAGATGTCAGATTTCACGTGAAGTCTAACTCTGAGCCCGTAACAGTGAGCACAGCGTCCATAAGGGTGCTCTCGGGCACCCTGCAGAGGATACACGTCAAGGCTCGTTGTCGCCCGCAGAGGAGTTTCCCAGTGCGTCTATGATTTGTTTTTATTTTGTCAGTATACATGGTGGTTTTCCATTATTAAGTATTTCATATCAACAAACCTGACAGGGGACAGGTTTTTTTCTTTTGCTTTGGGGATACAATCACAGACCAGCTGAGAGGGACAAATGTGCCCTGAAGTGAGCCTGAATATCTCCCAGTGTGAAGGCGTCATCAGAGGACCGTATTACACAATCTTTCACGCAACCTCTATTGTCATCTTACTCTTTCCTATTTCCACGGTATACAGTGTGTTTATCATTTCCTGCTCCATGTCATCAGTAGTTACCCTGAAAAAGTCAGCCAGCCGTCAGTGGCGTAGAGGGCAGAGCCTCTCAGAAATGCCGCCTCTGCATGTTGTGTTTTTAGAAGTGGAGCAACCTGACACAAGATCAAGCACTTCTCGGCAAGTAGGCAGATGTATTGAGGCGATAACCCACAATGATATTTCAATGATATGTCACGCTCCTTTCCATCTAAAGTGCATCTCTTCCTGCGCTCTGGTGCTGAGTTTTGGAATCGATTCAACTCGGCTGCTGTCGGGCCGTGGCTGCTTTCAGGGTTTCCATGACAGCTGTGTTATCCACCTTTCACAAAATAGAGGATATCCAGGACTCACAACAACTTCAGCATTTTTCCTGTAATAATCCCGTACATCTCTTAAATTTATAGTTCAGATTTCTTTCACATGAAGTTCTCATGAAGTGCGCTCTGTGTTATTATTGTTACTATTAATATTAGTCTAAATATAGTTATATCTTTAAGGGATAGATCAGATTTTATTGACATGAAGTTGTATGAGCTCCTCACCATCAGTGTTGTTCATCAGCAGTGACTTTTCCCACACTGCGTCCTGTGAGCAGAGTTCCGGCCCAGTTTCGGTGTTATAGAAAGTAGTTCTGTGTGGTTGCTGGGGACACACGAATAAAGCGTTTTGCTCCAAAAAACTATATTTTATATGCTTGGAAATGTATTACTCTTTTGAACGCATCTTGTTTTTTGGAGCAAAACGCTTTATTCGTGTGTCCCCAGCAACCACACAGAACTACTTTCTATAACACCGAAACCGGGCCGGAACTCCGCTCACAGGACGCAGTGTGGGAAAAGTCACTGCTGATGAACAACACTGATGGTGAGGAGCTCATACAACTTCATGTCAAAAAATCTGATCTATCCCTTAAAGATATAACTATATTTAGACTAATATTAATAGTAACAATAATAACGCAGAGCGCACTTCAGGAGACACACAAAATCATGCAATACTTGATAACAATAAAGATAAAAGTATAGTGTAGCCGTCATCTTCTGTTACTGTGGTAACTTTTACAGAGTGACATTGACTCAGAGAATTTGAATCTGCTCTGAACCGATTTTGTCATATAAATAACGATTTATGTAAGACGACCCCATTTAAATGTGAAACTTTTTTACAGAAGATGGAGCCAGTTCTTAAAATTTCAGCCACAGACCCTGTTTTGCTTGTGAAACTTCCTCATTTTAATTCAAGAGGTATACCTGTTTTATTCCATTATGTTTACAAAATAAAACAAGATTAGGACTAAAATATTTCTGGCACCTTCTCCGATGTTGTGTGCTTGCCCGCCATAGTAAGTCATTTAGAAATTACTGTTTCTTTATGTCGTACAACAGTCATAACATTGTCATTCTCACAATTTCACAGGAAAAAACATTTTATTTTATTTTATTTTATATAAAAGCCACGACATTATCAAGGATTTCACCCTGATAAATCACAACACATACAACTGTGATTAATAATCTTAGTTATTTGGAGAGACGTGCAGAAACAGGCTGCAGCATGTTCTCAGTCTTCATTAAATGTGGTTGTTACTGTGGCCTGATGATGGAGGCCCGGGGCTGCAGCCACAGAGCTCCCTGCTCAAGAACATCTGCTCCCAGAGAGGGAATCATTAGGTTAAAAATTTGGAGAATTTGGAAGGTATGACGCAGAAAGAGAACTTGTCGAAAACAAAAGTTGCCCAGGAAGCGTCCTTGTTCTCTTGAGAGTTTCTCATGCAAAGGATAAAATGTGAACACACCAAAGAAGGAGGAAGAATATTCTTCAGAAAAATGGTCTGATATTGAGACACTCCAGATGAGATTATGCAGGGATAATGTTTGTGGTCGAGGCGTCCTCATATCTCCCAGTGCAATAACACCACCGAAACGCAAACTACAAGTGTCATTTTTATTAAAATCGGGCAGTAATGTGTTTTTTTTC
This sequence comes from Mullus surmuletus, assembly GCA_903171835.1. Lineage (NCBI taxonomy): Eukaryota > Metazoa > Chordata > Actinopteri > Syngnathiformes > Mullidae > Mullus > Mullus surmuletus. Next base: position 1,071,099 of record CAESWR010000110.1, on the reverse strand, counting down.
CTCCATCATTCCGTGAGCAAGCATGAGCTATTTTTATGTTCCGAGTCTCCGAACAGCATGGCAGAGTTGTTACCCCACTGAGAAGAGGAAGTTGCAGCAAACACGGCTGACCGTGGCTGCTCTTTCATGGTCTACCGTTCCCTTCTCTTCGCTGTTTTCTCAAACTAAAGTGTTCAAAAGCAGATTCTGGCTTGTCCAGTGACATGGCCAACAAACAAAACTATAGCCAGCTCCAAAACCAGTGAAAAATCTAGGGAGTGTCCTCGGGGATATGTGCAAATACTGATTGCGTAGAGAGATTTCAAAATAAAAGCCTTGTTCCTTCTGTAATTTAGGTAGATAAAGGTGCAAATCACATATTGCATTTAACCAAAACAAGCAATAAACACTGCACTTCCCTGGACTTCCTCATTGTAAATATGTTTTGTGCAGGTAAATGCTTCTGATGTGAAGCCAGAACACCAGAGAATGTTTGTCCTGTGGTTACTTAGTGTGGCTGGTTGCTGAGAATGTTGGAACCTTCAAATGTGTAAATGTAGCAACATGTCATGTGTGATGGTCATTGTTTCACCTACATCTCCATCTATCCGTGAATGTGTTGACAATTATCTTATGCAGTATATTTTCAAGAATAGCAGTTAAAGAGGCTCTACTGTGAGCACCGGCATTTCAGACCAAAACAAAGGGCCACACCTCTTCATTAACTTTAACTTTAGCTTTAGCCTTAGCAGCTGCTAGGGTTTGGTATTGGAACGTGTTTTTTTTGGTTGAAACAGACTTTTTACAGCGTTTACATATGAAGGGAGGGGTTCAAAAAAGTGAAGGGCCTGTCATCAAAACAGAGAACAGAAAAGGTCATATATCAACAAAGACTAAGACCACACAATAAGGCAGCAAGGCAGCCGTGACTCCCCACACCTTTATATAGATAATAGTTGTTGATGCTAAATTAAGATATGAAATTTCATATAGAGCACATTTCAAAGTTTGCTGTTAGTCCAAGTGAGCTTGTACATTAGGAAGTGAAATTAAAAAACTTAATTGTGACATTCTTCTGATTGTCTGATTCACTATAGATGCAGACCAAAGAGTTGACGGTTGTCAAGGTCATGTACTTTGTGTCTCTTTGCCCTGAGCAGGTTTGTGGTCTCATGCATCCCCAGTTGGTTCTGGGGGCCCATGGTGACGCTGGAGGACTGCCTGGCTGCCTTCTTCGCTGCGGATGAACTCAAAGGTAAACAACATTTTGTCCGCATAGAGCCGATTTCACAGTTTCCAGTGAATCATTCGGCTGATTCGTGTCGTGTCCCTTTTTTCCAGGAGACAACATGTATAGCTGTGAGAGATGTAAAAAGTGAGTCGGTACTAGGTAGCCAACGACACTCGGTTGCACTTTTTGTTCACACTGCGCTGTTTTTTTTTGTTTTTTTTTCATAGGTTGAGAAATGGTGTCAAATATTGCAAAGTGCTCAGACTCCCAGAGGTACCTTTTGTCTTTCTTTTTTAAATCTGATCTCAGTGTCAGTTGATAGAAAACCGTCCAATGAGCCTGTTTCTCCACGCAGATTCTTTGCATTCACCTGAAACGTTTCCGGCACGAGGTGATGTATTCCTTCAAGATCAGCAGTCACGTGTCTTTTCCACTGGAGGGCCTCGACATGCGACCTTTCCTGGCCAAAGACAGTCCATCCCAAGTCACCACGTACGATCTGCTCTCAGTCATTTGCCACCATGGCACAGCAGGAAGTACGCAGACCCGTTTTCTACCTGGAGATACTGAACATCGTGGATCTGTGGTTAGCTGTCCTTTGATGCGTTGCTCAAGGTCATGCTTCCATCTCGATCTCCTGCAGGCGGACACTACATTGCTTACTGCCAGAACGTGATCAACGGCCAGTGGTATGAATTTGACGACCAGTATGTGACAGAGGTACACGAGACGGTGGTGCAGAATGCAGAAGCCTACGTGTTGTTCTATAGGTGAAGCGTTGGAAGACACCATCATCTCAATCACTTTTACCAAATGTATGAGTGGGTAAATAGTTTTTTCCTTTGCCCTCGTGCAGGAAAAGCAGCGAAGAGTCGGTGAGAGAGAGGCAGAAGGTGGTGGCTCTGGCCAATATGAAGGAACCCAGTCTTCTGCAGTTCTACATCTCCAGAGAATGGCTCAACAAGTTCAACACCTTCGCCGAACCAGGGCCTATCAGCAACCACACGTTTCTGTGTCAGCATGGAGGTGCGTCCTAAACTTTACAAAAGACCTTTTTGCCGAAGTCTGAGCTCAAGCACACAGTTTTATCAGTCGGTATGGTCGATTGAAAAACAGATGGGTCTAATAAACCGAGACGCCAAATCGGATTTTAACGGTCCAGACTGTGTGATCACAACCTTTCGGTGCCCACTCTTGGACTTAGACTTCACGGCTCTTTCCGCCGTCCTTAGGGGACTCCAGCTGCCAAACTGTTGGCAGACTGGAGCTCTTTATTAACATTTTCTGTAAGTTGACCATTTAGCCGGACTACGGTACATAAAGATGGGTTATCAAGAGGAAGAGGATATGTGGTTAGAATCTTCTGCATGAAATCAGGAATTCCATTCAATTCTATCTATATGATGGTGTTATCTTTAAGGACTTTGACAGAAAGCAGGTCTAGATCCCGCTCTAAAATTGTATTGGGACAGAGATCTAACAAATCTCCCAATAGCAAGCACTTGGCGACTGAGGCGGGAAAACCCCTAAACTGAAGAAACCTTATGGCGAAACAAAGACTCGGGGTGGGCGGGGCCGTCTCCCTCCCCGCATATCGGGTTTATGGGAGAGGAGGCATTGTGCTTAGTTTTCCAATGTTGATTTACAAGATTAATAAAGTGTTTGCTTTACAACCCATTGTCCCATATTTAAGCCTCAGGGTGCTGAAATCAAATAAATATCACATGTTGCACTTTGTTGTCCCTGTTTGAGCCTCTGCGTGCTCCATACTCAGTTACCACGCAGCTGACAGCGTTTAAATCCAAGAGGTTTTCGGGTTGAGGGTGGGAGGTCCCATTGGGATCGGGCCATACTCAATCACAAGTTATGTAACAACTGTATAGAGTTTCATCATTGAGCCATGCCTTGGCAGAGAAACAACAGAGATTACAAAATGGTGTCTCAGCGAATGGACGGAACAAAAAAGTGGACAAAAAAGTGGCCCAGATAAATGGCACAGTTGATGTTATTTCTCTAAAAGTGACATATTTCTTTGGTTCACACTGCATCTCCTCTCTCTGTCCAGGGATCCCTCCCAACAAATACCACTACATAGACGACCTGGTGGTGATAGTTCCTCAGAATGTGTGGGAGTACCTCTATAACAGGTAAGCATGCATGGACTTCAGAACAGTCTCAAGCTCCAACTCGACTTTGATGAAGACGAGGAATCCGAACATGTCAGTAAATCCTGAGCGGTGGAGCTGAGCAGAGGTTTGATCACGGCACATCTCACCACCATGATGGCGTGTGAATTTATTCCACGGTTAAGAAATGATAGTTGGGAGAATGAACCCCATCCGAGAGACTTTGCAAAGAGCAATGTCTTTATGGGAGATACGCTTTCATTGGGCGCATCACTGTGGAGTGTATAAAGCAGTGATTTGTGATCCCCATTGGCTTTATTTCGAAGGCTCCTCCCTGTTTGTTCACTGCTTAGCCAAACTATTTCACTCTGCCAGACTTTTTATTCCCTTGTACTATCACTGTTACCAGACGTGTCCACTGCCTCTCAAATGACCTTCCCAAGTGGGCAGAAATGTGCGGCCAGTGTTTATCCTAACAACCGTTAGTTGACCATTTCTAGAATCTCTGGAACTACTTAAAGTTGTATTAATTGTTTTCAATGTGTTTTTCCTTTTTAACTCTCTGTTTATTGTTATCATTATTATTAGTACTATTAATATTAGTGGTAGCAATAGCAGTATTTTAAGTATGCTATGTGCAACATGGGACTATACTTCAACTTATCTTAAAACTGACAATTTAAATTCAACATAGATGCAAAAAAAATACAAGTTATTGTGAATTCACAGGCAGACCTGTGTCACCATCACTGGTTTAATGTTATTGTCGTCTTCAGTGCCGTCTGACGTCCGTTTAGCAAATGAAGGTCCGATTTAGACTTGATTGACAAAGTTAAACAGTTATGTAATGAAACACAATGTTATCAGGCGAGGACATTAGTCAAGCAGGCAAGCAGTTCACGATCTATCGTCTTTCTGTCTCGTCTTCATGTTGCTGTTTTGCTCCACAGTTTTGGGGGCGGCCCGGCCGTCAACCACCTCTACATGTGCGCCATCTGCCAGGTGGAGATCGAAGCTCTGGCTAAACGTCGGAAAACAGAAATAGACACCTTCATCAAGGTAAACAGGAGAGCAAGAATTCTCCTCCCTGTGCGCATCTTGTGCAGTTTTGCGTCGGCCGTCACGCTGAGTGTTTGTCTCATCCCCGCAGCTGAACAAAGAGTTCCAGGCCGAGGAGGCTCCGATGGTGATCCTGTGCATCAGCATGCAGTGGTTCCGAGAGTGGGAGAGCTTTGTGAAGGGCAAGGACAACGGTACCACACCGCCGTCGGACACTTTCTGCATCTTGTGTCTGCGAAAGTTAATCCCAATAACTGTTTTTTTTGGTTTCAGAACCGCCCGGTCCCATAGACAACAGTAAAATCGGCGTCATGAAGGGAGGACACATACAGCTCAAGCAAGGTAAACATCATCATCACCGGGCGGAAAAGGAAAGAGAGGAAAAAAGAAAACTTGAGTGGCCGTTCTGCCTCCCTCTAGGCGCAGACTACGGGCAGATATCCGAGGAGACCTGGCAGTACCTGCTGGGTATTTACGGCGGCGGGCCCGAGATCGCTGTGCGGCAGACGGTGGCGCCGGCCGACCCGGAGAGCTTCCACGGGGAGAGGAAGATCGAAGCGGAGACAAGAGCACTTTGAAATGAACAGAGGTTTGACTCTTTCCTTATTGGAGAACGTTGCTGCCTATTGTTTAGTCACGCTCATTCCTCAAACATACACACATAGACTTTCCTATATTCTCAAAACTACGCGTAACTATTTACTGGAAGCAGTGGTCTTGAAACACGACCTTTCACTCGCTGACGTAAACCCGCATGAGCTCATAAATTCCTCCCAGCCAGCAGAGTGCTGAAGTTACCGACACGTTCTCCCAAGATGAACGGCGGCGGTAGTGCGTCCGTGTTGTGAGGCGGCTGCTCGTGCCAGGCGGGATTTGTTTGCTTCCAGCTCAACTTGCATTTTCATTATTCCCAGGTGGACCGATTTTCCTTTTCCAGCGCGCCAGCCCCCTCGCAGACGGCTGAGGAATTCACACCGTGGTGAAGAAGCCTCACCGTGAGCACTTTGTAAATGTAGCAGCGAATCGTCCCTGAAGCCCCCGTCACCAGTGGACGACGACGGCGGTAGTTCAATATCATGTAGTTTATTTATTGACGATCCTCTGTGTTTTTCGGGTGTAATAATAAGAAGCGGTCTCTGCGTGCCGGCTGCCGTACACAAAAGACGGCCGCTGGCGCCAATAAGGGGAGTAGAGGGAAAGAAAACTGTTAAATGTTCCACTCGAGGACTCTTTTATTCGCCGCTGGAAGCGACGACGTAGAGACATTAAGTTTTCTTTTTGTTTGCCTGCTTTCTAGTTACATAGCAACACGCTCAGACAACACGTGAGGGATGTTCCATCAATCAGAAAACGCCTTCAAACGCCTCCATCCTTAAACACACAGCCGCTCTGAGCCCTCAGGAATGCGTCGGCTTACGGCGGTGAAGCGGCCCGGGCGAAGCGGCAGAGACCACCAGACGTGCATGCGTTGCTTCCAAAAGTGGCATTTTTCAGGGTTTCTACTCGAAAGGCTTTAAAAAAAAAAGTGCATGCGGCGGTTTCACAAAGACAGTTTGTGCGAAGCGCTAATAAAAACGGATTCATCTGCTCAAAAGGATGGAAACGCTGAGTTGGTCCTGTTCAGTTTTTTTGTTTTTTTTTGTCGTTCTGTTGGGTCTCGCTGTAATATGACTCTATTTGGTGCAATAAACTCTTTAATCTTACATCATAAGTCAGGAATTCCTCTGGGAAACTGCAACGGCTCCTTCCGACATTTAGAAACATTTTGCCACATGAAGTTGTAGGAAAGATACAAAATCCTTCTTACTACCAACATTTGATGACCGCGCATGTTTGGCCGTGAAGTCATTGGCTGAGGAGCTCCTGCCCAGTGACTAAGGAGTGTGTGTACTCCTCAAACAGGAAGTGACTCATCAAAGTCTCTGCTGCAACCTCTGCGGTGTGGATTATTTTAAGGCAATCTTGCTCAACTTTTGAACTTTTATTTTTGGGTTGTTTTGAGCAGGCAGAGTTTAAGAAAATAATCCAGGTGACGAGATTCCTTTCTATCACGCAGCTCTTTAGATTCAGATAATGTCAAGTTTGAGTCCAGAACAGTGTAGGATTGATGTCACGTCAAGCATTGATGGTCCATATGAGGCAATAAGTTATTGGTTGTTTGATTTCTGATCCAGCGCTGCAAAGCCGACTTGCACACAAACACGTTACTCGGCTTTTATTTCTCAACTGTTGTGGGTGTATCAACCAAAGTAGGAAGCTATTTATTT
>CAESWR010000110.1:910521-923453 GCA_903171835.1 Mullus surmuletus | reverse complement strand
CTGATCTATATCCATGGACTGCAGATCGTTTGCATTCTTGGGTCAATCATTTGGTCTCCCAGGTGTAACAAATACTCAACCTTTGTGTGACATCAAACCAAATAATGGTTGCTAGAAGTGCAGTGAAGAACTCCAAACAATATGTTTAGGGATGTGGCCCTGAAATTCATTCTTCATTAGACTATGCAACATTTGGTTGCGGAGTACAAAGGAGAGCTAATAAGACAGGGCAGTCCATTAATCCATTTTATGAAACTGACAGACAGTAAGAATGGATGTAGTTTCTAAAAAAAAGTCTAAAAAATAGAATAAATTGCACAACTTCAAATCTGTCTTCAAAGCCATCAAGGTTGCTTGGCTTCAACGGTTATAAAAGTCAGATTGCTAATAAGTCGATGAGAAAATAAAAACTGCTGGGCTGGGTTTTTAATCTTCATAAGCTGAGCAATCTGCCTGCCGCTTTCAGCATCATGCATCACTTGAGGACCTCATGCTGTGCCTGAACGGGAGGTGCAACACAATCAGCACTGCAGCGAGCTCCCAGTTTAAGTTAAGGTCACCAATGATCTGCTTTAACTAGAGCCGGACCGTCTAATCGTTCTGGGTAGACAACTGGACTTCGCTCATGTTAGTCGCTAACATGAGCTGTGTAAGCGAGTGTGAGTCCGTAAATAGCTTTAAAAAATTGAGCGCAATCCTTAAACCTGCATTCCCGCCAAAAGCGGTACGAAATGGCAAAACCGATCTAATTGGTTCATGATCCACTCCGATCTCCAATTCTTTAGGATGTTCTTTTAGTAAACTATAGTGTTGTTTACAATTAGATAAACCTAGGGGTTGTTTTAGATAAATAGATAGATATAATGATCCGAGTATCAAGCGGCCACCTTCCTGCTCGTCGTTGACTGGAAAGACCCAATGGGGTTAACCCTGTTTTAATGGGGTAAACATGGGGCATGAAATGGGGCCGCCATCTGTGTTTTGCAGGTTAACAAGTCCCAAAACCCTACGAAGAGGCTTTCAGAGTACATGGGAGCTCAATCATGAGTAGCTTAAATCCCCCTCTGACACTGAGCCCCTCATGAAGCCCACCACCCAACAGTTTGTATGACGACAGAAGGTCGGGGCGAAGTAGCCACCACATGGTGCTGATTGATGACCGTCGCCTCCGCTCTCATTAGAGCTCCGCCCCACAAGTCCACCCCCAAACTCCGCCCCAACTGCCTCCACTAGATCAATAAACACACACTGACTTTGATGCAAAATCAGAAGACCTTTTGGTTTTGGTAAAATGCAACAATAATGTCGGAGCGGGTCATGTGACAACCACAGAAATGATCGCGGTTCCACTTCTGTCAGCAATTCATGATAAACAGCATTGATTGTCAATCAGAAAAGCCCGGGAAAGAAATCTGAACATGCCTTTTTAGTTCAAAGCTCTTTAGTTAGTATAAATAAGTAGACTTTTCCCAGAAGGCAAAACACATTTAAATTCATCTGTTGCACAAAGCTTCCACTTCTTGGCTGCGATGTGAATTGTTTGTGCCTTTTTTCCACTCTAAATAAAAACATGGCTGACTGACTAATTATGTCACACCCATCAGTTTCCGACAGAAAAAAGTCTGCCCTCTGGAAAAACCCCACAGATTAAGAGACACGTTAGTGGGATGACTCAGTCAGGCGATATTGTCGGTGCTTCCTTAATGTGACAAAGCTCCGCGGCTCCGTCTGTATTCAGATTCAGGGGAGTTTTTGTTCCGCTAACGGCGGCTTCACAATGGGTGACTGCACTCTCTAAAACATTCTAATAGGCCACAACATTTGACCAAACCGTCATGAGATGTGTTTTGCCGTTCTGTGTCACAGTCTTTTATAATGGAAGCGTTTGCAAAGTTAGACCAAGTTGGCTTGGAGACACTTTTGCCCTGATGGGAGACATACATCATATTTAGTCGTCCTGGGGAGGGAGGACACACGACACACTTGTTTGATTTAGGTGATTGCAAAGGGAGGCAGAGACAATAACACAGAAATTCAAAGGGCTTCAACAAAACAAAAGACAAGACTCCCCACCAGAAGGGCTGTGAAATCCGAATGGGATTGCATTATTCAAAGGAAACAAAGGAAAGTATGAAATAAAGTCTTGAGTTTGGGAAACTGATGCTGCTCCCAAAATATGCTAATGCCTCAAGTGCATATGATTAGACAGCTCTTGGGCCGGCTCCTCCCTCATTATCTATTCGGTCTGGCTGGCTGACGGCTTGATGCAAGAGCAGATAACAAAGAATGAGGCAACGCGGGGATTCAAACTCTGACTGCCGAGCTCTGCGGTACATAAACAATAATAAACTGCATCACATCACCAAAGACCTGTGCCGATTCTACTCCATTGTCAAACCAAACCCCTTTGATTCGCTGTGATGCATTTGAAACCAGAGCTAAGTGACAGAAGCCCGGGTGTAAACGCTTCGACGAGGCGGGCCGGGGCTCTCCGGCCGCTGAGGCGCCGTTAGTGTGAGTGACAGAAACATTAGCCCTGTCATTTGGACCACAGAGAATACGTTATCTTGTTAGCGCCTGCATGGATGGCGGCGCCCGAGCAGATTAGCGTTCTTAGCGTGAGCAGCGCCGGCTCATCCAATTAAGAGTATAGGGATTGGCAGCTTGAATTGATTATATTTACCAAAACATTTTTCCTTGAAGCCACATTAAAACAGAGTGAGAAGATCATTTGCATTAAACAATTGACTGAACCAGGGCGGCGCGATGATATGTGCAGAAAAGCATCATTTGACATTCTGCTCATGTAGGGACTGAGTCGCAAATCCCACAAAATACTTTGCCAATGGCACAGAGTTTAGTTTATAGAAATCCCACAAACATGCCGTCATCACATCATCATGAACCTGATTTGAGTTCTCCTCACCAACTGCAACTGGGAGGCAGCCGGCGTTTGATCCACATTCATTTGACATTCTTGATTTGCATCAGATAAAAGTTGGAGCTTCAACATGGAAACCCATCCGGCGATGTCAAACAACAGAACCACCTGAGCACGACCCATGGGGATTTGACCTTACGCGTCTTTTACATTTAAATAAGACAGAAGGTTGAAATATCTGTTTGCGTCATTTATTTTCTTGCAACTTTTCTTGCAAACACTCACAAAAATATAACTGAAAAGACATAATGTTGATTAAAAAAATCCAATTTCTGCAAGGTTCCGTCATTGATGAATTAAAAAAAGCTTTTAATACAGTTTATGATAGTATAGTGTTGCATAGAACAGCATAGCATAGTATGTACGGCACGGGATGGTGTAATGTAGTGTGTTATGGTATGGAGATAGTATAATATAGTATAGAATAGTATGGTACAATATAGTATAGAATTATTCTGCCACAAATTCGTGTTCCTGTTACTCAAGTTACTCAACCTTATTCCTCATGTTAATCAGGTTACTCATCAATAAGAGTAAATAAGCATATTTTTCCAGCGTAGAACAATTTCTTGAAATGATGATGAAACCCGGCGAAAGCTTTCGCTCGCCTCCCACGAGGAGAACACGCTGAACCTCCGCGAGCAGCACAGTCATTAACAGTTGGTCTTCCGGTGGCTAATGTGAGCTGAAACTCATGCCTGCACTGCAATTCAAGAGAAGACATTTGGAAATGCCTGTGTGATGTGATTATTAAATGGGTTTGTCTCTACACGGAATCTACACGGAGTTCCCTATATTGGTTGTCTTTTCCTTCAGTCGCTTACATTCGTAACATACGATTACATCAATGCATGCCTCTATTACAGTCAATCGAGGAGCTCTTCCAGGTCAGCTCAGGTCACAAACAGGCTCAGCTGATTCACTTTTGGAGTTAATTTTGTTGAGTCATGAAGTGGTGCTCAGGACGTTTGTTTTCTTGAATCTTCAAAATTTCAGAGGAAAATCCAAAGTTGTTAAAGAGATGTTGGGAGTGAGACAAAAAGATAATCAGTGTGTGTGTGTGTGTGTGTGTGTGTGTGTGTGGTGGGTAAAGCGAACAGTAAAAGCGAGAATAAGACCTTGAGGCTTTCTATGTAGCACGCTGGAACAAGATGAGAGAAGTGAGATGAATGCACACACACACACTTGCATACACACACAACTCCAAATCACATTTAGAAGTAGGGCAGCCTTTCCAGCCAGCTCAAAAGCCTGCAGCACTTTCCTCAATCATTATCCAACAAACGATACCGTAATACAACAGTCCTAGTTTATCTTCACATGATATAGGAAAAAAAAACACTTTGAGGTAGAGAGGCTCTATTTACACATATGACACATGTTTATATTAAGTCATGTGTAGAACTAATTAATTTGTGTGAGTATTTGTCTAATTAAACACCAACTCAGGAGTTTGGGAGGGTAATGTAGTCGTGGTGCATCGGTGACTAATTTAACAGGCTCACTTCCTGCATCCGCACCAAACTTTGTGATCGCTCCAAACCCAAAGATGGCTCAAGAAAGGCATGTTTTGGCGGCGGGGCCAGTTGCCAGGGAGACCCGAGGAGCGGCCTGACATTTGTGGTTCATTTGGAGCCGCAGAATAATGGCGAGAGCGAGTGAGAGCACAACCTCGCATTCATCAAGGGGGGGCGAGCCAAGGCAAAGCGACGCGATGAAACAAATCAGACTAATGGTTCCGCCGGGACAATCAGGATGACCAAACCCATTTTGTAAATTCACTTACTCCGCTGCACAGCGTTAAGGAAGTAAAGACATACGCATTTATGGGCTGTGTGGAGCCGGAGCTGCATGCAGCGGGCGGAGAGAAGGATACTTTCACTTTCAAATACACTTTTAAAGCAATAATACGAGAAAATATTAATGTACAGAATAAAAAACACACAAAGGGAACTAAACACAGCAGTTAAATGAGAATAAATCGATTTATATAATTGTTCAACCTGACATTTTCAGCAGATACGGGACAAGAATTTTTGGGCTTCCTTCTATTCTTCTCCCAGTTAATTACCTTGCAGAGCATTCGCAGTTAGACACCCGCCTCTGTGTGAGTGGGGGCAATAAAATCCATCAATGGACCCCTCTCAAGTCCACTAATTAAGTAATTATTTTGTGGTTTTATATGTCCTGTCTATGTCTCGGTTGTGCACAGTGACCTTGGGGGGTCATGTTGCCACCATTAGGTTACCAGGCAACCAGGAGGAGTCTCCAGCCACCATGTTTACCAGTGTCTCCCATCAGGGCACTGGGCTGAGTTCAACATCTGCTGCTGTTGGTCCATATTTAACACGCAAACGAAAGAGTGACACTGATTGTCTCCTTTTTGAGATACAAATGGAGGTAAATCGTCCTAAATGAGGCATAGAGGTGTTGCTTCCTCCCCATTTTTCCAACCAGTATCTCAGAATTTTTCAGCATTCCTGTTTGTACATTTACAGGCCGACTCTACAGATGACTCTCATGTGATCTTGTGACTCCTGATATGCAGGTGCAGGCAAACACATCCGCACATACTATACCCACCCATTACACAGATATTCGCTACCAGCTCTGTTGACTTTAGCTGTGTTTGTGCTTGGTGTTAGAGGCAGAGAGCTTTGCAGGCGCCCGTAAGAGGGTTTGGGGACTGAGCAAATGAGTTTCTGGCTATGATCGCAGCAAGGACTGTTGCACTGTAAATGTGACTCTAAGCTTGGATCTGAAGAAACATATAGAGCTGGGTGGATGGAAAAGCTTGTCGTTCTAACATGTGCTCTGTCATTTTTAGAAAATGGCTATTTTTATATGTCTTGCAAGGGTATCGACAACAGCCACAAAGCCACAACCGCCCGCATTTTGCATTTGCATTTGCAAATGGTGTGGAGAGCAGCAGTCAGGGAACATCAGGGAAGGAAAGACGCCCTCAGGCTCTGCAGCAAGATTGGGTTCATGGCTTTAGAAATGTCGGACCCGGCTTGTTTTGGGTACCTGTGGCGCAATGATTGTACACAAGTTTCGACTAATCGTGCCACTGTTGGACAATGCGTAGCCCGAGGGTGGATGATGAAAGCTGGTGGCCGGTGTGTGTGTCTGTGTGCGACATGAGGCTGCTAGTGAAGGTATCCTGGCATCACTCACCACCTGTTTGTCCATCCATGTGAGTAAAAACCTGCTGTCTCTCCAGTGTATTTATCCGCTCGGCACACCAGTGCTGAAAAACAAACGCTCCCTATAGCTGCATTTACCCAGCTAATGGTTAACATTAGTATGCTAATGTGCTCACAGTGACACCAGTAATTGTTGAAGACGCTATAAGTAAGGAGTTTAGTCTGTCCAAAGTGTCCCAAGGTGATAATTAAAAGCCTGTGAATAAATAGCACTCAATGGTATCAAAGACAAAACCAAGTTAGCATGTGAACCAGCCAGCACCAGTTACAGTTTTTAAGCAGACAACAAGTGGTGTAATAAAGAATTTACACACTAAGGCCAAGACTTAAAGAACACCACAAGGCACCAAGACCGAGAAAAGACCAAGACAAGAACAAGACAAGATCAAGGTTATTTCTTCGTAGTCGACTTGTTGTTGTCACAGTCTAAAAGCCTGGCACTGGTGGTCTAGACCAGTACAGACAAAAAAATCCTGAGTCCTTTCAATCTTAGACTAAGACAAGACCAAGGAAAATATATTAAAGTCCATTGGTCCTGCAATACTACAACACCAACTGGTAAGTCATTCAATGGCACCAATATTCAGTATGGTTTTGCGGTGGGTGGTAAATGCAAATGATGAACGAGCAGACAAGATTATAAGTGCGCAGAGTGATCTGGACCAGTTAAGAGGTTGAGACAGATGGTGGCTGAGCTGGGTCTGTGGTTTCCTCCATGAAAGGGAGTTTTTGTTCACTCTTGTCACCAAGTGCTTGCTCATGGGGGATTTGTTGGGTCAGGCCTGCTCTATCCCAGAAATAACTATTGTTGATGTGACACTGTGAGTTTTGACGGTTTGGATGGCGATGTTGAAATGTCGGATTTCATACACTTCAAAAACTATATTTTGTATTAAAACACAGATGCTTAAAACCATGTCTGTCTTGATGTCAGCGTGACTTTTCAAATCTGTCTGGCCAGACAGCCCATGCCACACATTAACCTTGAAACCACAGAGTTTGGAAGTAAAATGAACCTAAAGTGAAAACATTTCTCAGAGACTAGAGCAGATTGTGATTGGTGTTTCAGAGCACACACTTCTGAATAGATTGTGACTTTTCTGAATAGCACTTAATCAAGAAGAATGGGACCCCCCGTTCCATCTTGGATAAACAAAGGGTATCTTGCACCCTTTCAAAGCTGATATCACATCTAATCCACTTCACATGTAGGTCACCTACTATGCTCTTGTGCATCTGCCACTAAGCTATGAATACAATCTGAAAACAATGGCCTCCATTATGAGCCGTGCCTCCCTAAATACTGCCGATCCCATATTCAGATATTTGAGTGCACATTGAACAAAACCCAACTGCCCACCCCCACTTTCCAGATCTGAAACCCCCTCGGGAGATAAAATGTATTTTCTGGTACACACAAGGTGTCTTATTGTCATGCAAAACTGTGATGGCTAATCTTTTGGAATCATCCCAATTGAGTCTGTATGTCTCTTCATTGACTTTCTTGTTTCTTCCACAGGTTTCATGCATGGACCAATTTCGACGCCACCATTAATCTATGAGTGTTGCCTTGTTCTGCAACCTTCATGCATGGCTGAGGAACTGTCGAGCTGCCAAGATCCGACTTCAGAAAATTAACTGAAAAATATAGCAAAAAGAAGAAACGACAACGGAATAGGAAAATATGGACATTGCTGCAGTTGTCTTTAATTCATCGTGTCTGCTGCTAAAGTGCTGCCTTAGCGCTGTAGACACAAACAACATATATCTCCGTAATAATGCAGCATCATAATTTGCTCAGTGCAAAACTAGATTTTTCTTGGCAGAATCCTTAGGGCGAGGAAGTAAGTGGAAGATGCAAAGCCAATATTCATATGCAGGACTCAAGATCACTCAGCAATAAGAGCAGCCCCGGGCGAGCCAAATACCACCGCGGCCCAGTAAACCAAGTGGTTGAAAATGAAACGCTCTCTCCGGGTCTAGTGATTGAAGCATCTGAGGAACGAGCTGTCCTCTTTGCTCCTCAGCGCTGCTTATAAAGTGCAGCACAATGCGAAAAATATCTAACCCACTTGCACAACCGGACAAAAAAACATTGTTGTCGAACGTTGTTACAAGTATTATCATATCTGGCTTAGCACCTGTCACTGTTACAAAATAAGCGTTTTCAATGTAGGATTTAGGATATCAAAGATGCAGGTGTTGCAGGTGTGCCTCCCCAGGGAACCTTTGAAATGTTTCTCGGGAAATTCAATGAATGTTAGAAAAATATTCGACTGTCTTCAAAAGGAGATTAAGAAGAAACCCTTAATTATGTGCGATTTGGTAAAAAGAGATCATGGGTTTACGGATTTTTGCTGTTTCTCCTTGACGACCCTATTTCAAGATGTGTTTAGGTTATAAACTACAACAACGCCCAATATTAAGCTATTCTGTCAGATCAGAGGATCAAGTAACATCACAACCCCAGACAAACTGAGTAAGCGGAGTGGAAGCCGGAACAGCAACCGACCTTTAAAAACCCTCAGCTCTGCCAGCCCTGGAGTTGCCGTCTCCACGCTCCGAGAGCAAAAATCTGCTGCTAACTCATCCCCGACAGCTCTCGGACCAATCACACAAACCAGCGAGATCTGCTGCCGGAGAGCAAAAGACACAAGGTTGGCCTCCGTCTTGCACAGCGGACAGGCGATGGGGGCGGGCAGGGGGCCGCGAGCGAGGGAGGCACGCTGCGATGTTTCCAGGGCGAGCTGTGGCTGTCAAAGGGAAAGGGGGGCTGCATCCTGATGGACATTTGAGGGAGGCTTAAAATCCCATTAGAGCCGATCAAAATTCAAAGAGAAGCACAGCCTGCCCTCAGCCTAAAATCTATTCCTGTCAGCACAGAGTAGATAGCCAGAGATGGGCTAAATCTAGACAGTCTATTTTGGTAGAAGAAGAGTGAGGGTATGGAAGGAAAACACAACTGGAGGGGGGGGGGGGGGGGGNNGTTGAAAATGAGTGAGTAAAAGAAAATGGGGGGATGATGGAGGAGCAGAGCGGGGTTGGGGAGGGCAGAGTAGCCTTTAACTTGTTTCCTTTTGTGGCGTGATGGGGGTCTCCTGGAAATAGCGTGTTTGTTTCTTGGGGGAATTCCAGTGCGTGCGCATCCTCTTTCTGAAGCACCAGGCTGCGGGCGGCGACGCCGGACCTCACGGAAACGCTGGCCTTTGTCGCACGGCGCCCGAATGCTGAGCCATTTTGGAGCACCGGAGCTCATGCGTCAAAAAACCCCACGTGTGAACTAACGGCGGAGAGGTGGTTTCTCGGCGACTGCTCAAACTGAATGAAATAAAACTCTTTAAAAAACGGCACAGTGGGACCAGTCAGCCATAATGTGAGGCGCTTTAGAAAACACGACTCTATAAAAGATCCACGGGACACAAAGTTGTGTCTTTTCACTTCATTCGCGGAGGGAATGGCAGGTGTGTGTGTGTGTGTATGTGTGTGTGTGTGTGTGTTAGACAGTTGTTGGTTTGCCTGGCCCTCCCCTCTCCCCACGTGTTTGCTCCTGTTTTATCGCATCGACTGAGACTAAAGAGATTAGCCGAGCCAGATGAAAAGACGGCGGCTCAGCCAGCCACCGCGCGGCCCTTCCCAATTCCACGACTTCCTCTCCGCTCTCGCTGCCATCGGTTCATCGCGTTCTTCCTTTAATCTCCCTCAACTCCGCAGAGTCGCTACGAAGTCCATCCGCTCCCGAGTCGTGCTTTTAAATCAAAGACAGGGCTTTAGCTGTTTGAAAAGGAGAAAAGGGGAAAGTCGGGAGGGCCGGTCAATATTCATCTCAGCGAGCTAATTACATTTGACTTGGCAACCAACCCCAAACGCTCTTGGAAGGGCCTCTAAAATGCTTGCGTGTTTGTATTCTCTGGGTGTTTGGACGCAAGAGGGTTCGGCCCAAACGGGAAGTTGGCAGAAAGCCGGAGTTGTTTTCGTTGGGTGTAAACGGAGGGCGGCACGAACACGCGAAATCGGCAGAAAAAACATGAAGCCGAAAGACAGACATTGAGGTAAAAACCGGCTAACGGGAAAAACACGCAATATCTGCAGCCAAAACATGAAGCTGAAAGACAAACATTTAGGTAATAAGCCAGGAAACACACCAATATATCTGCTGTAGCTCGCTCTTTGAGTAAGCGAGTTGAGAAACGGTAAGCTCGCGAACACACCAATAAATCTGCTGTCGCTCATCATTTTAGCTAACAGTTTTAGCTAGCTAACAGCACAAACCTGCAGCCAAAACATGACGCTGAAAGGCAAACATTGAGGTAATGGAGTGGTGAATCCCACCTTTCTGTTTCCGCTACGTGGGTCCCCAAAAGCAGATTTTTATGAATGAGAGTCAATGAGGAGATAACAATTATTTAGTGGTGACGTTCGCATTGTGCTGTGAGTTTCACATAAGTTGTTTGTGGTTTTTAAAGATACTTTTTCATGCAAAGAAGAACACAATTTAGTGCAAGGAACGTTGATAATTGTGGTTTTGTGTGGGTCCGCTCTCTGAACTGCAGCTCCTTGCTGTGATATACGTCACCACCAGCACTTGGAACTCTGGAACAGACATGGCGATCTCTCTGCTCCACTTCACCACTTTTCCCGCATCAAAAGAGGTGATCATTATAAGTCAAGGCATGTGGAGAGTTTTAGTTCTGAAGGGAAAGGGCGATGACATGGCGTCACATGCGCGATATGTAGTCTTTCTCATTGTGTTTTTACAGCCTTAACTGAACAATTGCACAATAAATGGTCAAACTCTTGACATGAAAAATGATCATTTAAATACACAAACAACATATGTGCAATGCAGGGCATTTAACAACTGGGACCAGAAACTTTTTATTTTTTTTCCATTGAAACCCATTAATTTTAAACAATCTCATGGGTCCCATGGGAGCCCACCGACAGGGACTCTGCCGCTCCAGAAGCTAGGAAACACGCCAGTACATCTGCTGTCATTCTTTTAGCTGGCAGTTTTAGCTAGCTAACAAAAAGCTCCATAACAATAACTTAATTCAGTGGAACCTGCTGCCGCCAGCTTCGGGATGAGCGTGGCCACACAATAAAGTCCTGCTTGTCTATTCATCCTGCCGCGGCACACCCCATCGAAAGTAACACTAAACTGCCAAGGACTTTCTATCTCGCTTCAAATGCTACCACAAATTCCAAGAGGGAACCTTGAGACAAAGTGCGTATTGACAGAAGAGGGCATCACAGGGTCACGTATGTGGCTTTATCATTAATCTCCATGGTTTACAGGGACAAAACGACACAAAAGATACAATTTAAGCGGACATGCTAAAACTCCTTACCACCTGCTTTGCTGTGTTTGGCAGTGAAAATGTAGCTGGTGAGTGTTTTATGAGCCAGACGGGAACTTAAGAGGAGGCATGAAGGGCTACACAGTTATTACTGCCTTTGTACTGGAAAAAACATCAGCATTTTCACAATTATTAATACAATGAACTTGTTTTCATAATGTGAGCTACCTTGGAACAACAATAGTGTTACCGCGCATTAAAAGCAGTGTTGTGTTGAATGTAGATGACCTTTAGGGTTTCTGTGTTGCAGAAAGTAGTTCCGTCTAGTTGCTGGGGTCACACGGATAAAGGGTTTTGCTCCAAAAAACAATATGCATCATGAATTGTTTGCCATGAAAAAGTCCAACCTCGCAACCACCCGGCACTATTTTCTCTCTCCGTTTGTATCACTGCATGCACCTTTCTATCAGCTGGAAGGAGACCGCTGCAACGCCTCTTCTCTTGCGTCGCAGCGGACTCCTTCCAAGCACGTAAACGTCGTGAAACAGCTGATGATGATGCGCCCAGTCATACGAACTAAGGGAAAACAGTGCCGGGTGATTCCCAGGTCCGACTTTTTCCCGGCAAACAATTCATGATGCAAATGAATGACTCCTTCTAACGCATGTTGTGACCCAAGCAACCGGACGGAACTACTTTCTGTAACACTGAAACCGGGCGCAGGGGGGGAAAAGTCACTGCTGATGAACAACACTGATGGTGAGGATCTCCTACGACTTCATGTCACAAAATCTGAACTACCCCTTGAATTCACCTGGGCCTGGCCGGGGTGCATGTCACCGCTAATTGCCAGACGAGTTTCTCCTTTGGGGTCCAACAACAAAAGCAGGAAAAAAACCCTCTTGACAAAGTCAGCCGGCAGTCAGAGGAGGAACCCGACTCTATTCATAGTAACGTCTCTGTCGTCGCTGTCAACAGAGATTATATTAAACACACATGACAAATGAATAAGTCAGAGGTTGTGTTTTATAGATCGCTCCGCAGCCACCAGCCAGACTGTTTGCTTTACCTTCGTCACTGGGGAAATCTGCCGGCCGCGCTCTGTTTTATTCATTAGTCACTGAAAAACTAATATTCTACACAGTGCTTCATTCATTACTCAGACTTTCTTTAGGCCTCGAGGGAACACGATGAGATCCGCAAAGCCGCGCATCCGTGGTTTAAATTAGAAGATTGCATAAATAGATTCTGTTTAACATATCTTGATTGGATGTAAGAGCGCTCGGTGTTTACGCGCGGCAGCTCCGCGTGTGTTCGCCGCGCGACGATGATCGTATTTATTTTACTGTTGTATTGATTTGTCACTTTGGGAACGGCAGCAGTCTGGCTTTGTCTCAGTTGCACGCAGCTTTGTCTCTTCCTCGGGCGTGAAACACCTCTTTATAACTGCGGGACTCCTCTCATTCTATGTCACACACACACACACAC
>CAESWR010000110.1:874997-899110 GCA_903171835.1 Mullus surmuletus | reverse complement strand
TGCAAAGCTGCTGGAGGGCTGCAAAGCGAGCATAAAATACAACAAAAATCACACAGGGTCCCACTTTGAGCCCCTGCGAGGTGGGCTGACGGGGTCCCCGCCGGGCCGGTTCTGGAGGCGGAGCAGCTGCGGGACGATGAGAGATGACCAAGCGTTCCCGGAGCAGCTGATGTCAGGAAACACCAGAAACACGCCTTTGTTCATCCTCACACTTATCATCTCATCACCGATGCTGGCGTGGATCCTGTCCAACGATGCTGTCCAACGATCCTGTCCAACGATCCTGTCGCAAACTGATTCACACAACTTGACTTTTTGTTGGTTGTTTTTTGTTTACTTACATATTCCTCCCAAAACACCTGCTATTTTGCAGAGCCACCGGTACCACCACGTCATCCCGTCGTCCTCCGGGGCGGCTTTGGGCGCCGCCGCGGTCTCCTCGGAGCTCATCCCGGCACAGGGAGCTCCGACACCAACAACCACCGGGCACACGGGGCCGCTGCTTGGCCGCTGCTTGGCCGCTCCCTCCGGGCGGTTCTTCCAGAGAAAGTAGGACCGGCTGGAACTTTGAGCTGCTCGGAGGCGTCTTCCTTTGTGTGGCGGCTCCTCGGCTCCTCCTGACGCCGCCTGTGAGCGGCCTGTGAGCGGCCTGCTGTCAGCGAGCACCGCCTCCCGCCGCCGCCAGGAGCGCCGATCACCGCCGCCTCCGCCCGCGGACCGTGTCAGCGGCCGCGCTCAGACAGGAGCGGCTCCTTCGCCCTTTGTTTGCGGGGAAGCAGCAGCTGTGCGGGCGGCCGCGGCTCTCCTCCACTGAGCGCTGTTGTTCTCGCAGCTGGCCGGAGCGGTGCATTGTGGGAGGGATCGCAAGTGCGTCATGGTTTGTTTACACGACGCGCCAGTCAGCAGATTTGGGGACGCGACTGATATTTTACCACTCCGACTTTTCCATGAATAACCGCCATTAAAAGGTTCAGAAAGACACATGTAAACTCTTGTTAGAAACCACGGAAATAATATCTTTTTCTAAAAGCCCTTCAATGTTGTTTCGATGCTATAAGTTCAATATTAAAGACGATGAGCACAGATGTTATATATGACTACATCAACCAACTTTTAAAACCACCTCTTACTCCTTTTTGAGTTCATGTCAATGTGTTTAAAGGAGCAGCAGAACACAAACTAACCTTCAGTCAATGAGAGCATGAGGAATATCTCTATTCTCAAATAATTTATTTACCATGAATTAGAACATAATACACCACACCTTTATCACACAGTGGTCTCTATAACACCTGTGTGGTAACGTACAGGGAAAGGTTCGTCCACTCACTGGACGGTGAAACTTTATAATCGTTTCTATCTGCAGCATTACTGAAGCACCTTCTTTTATTGCACAGATGGGGACTCAACAGATGTTGAGCAGGTGCATCCAAAATATGGGAATTAGGGGAGTCAGTGTCTACTTCATCTCATGTGAGGTTTGTTCTGAGGAGCCGGGTAAGGGTCGACGGCTTCACTCTGACAGGAGATTGGTTGTGAGCGGCCTGTGAGTCCTCCTACTGG
Source organism: Mullus surmuletus (assembly GCA_903171835.1). NCBI lineage: Eukaryota > Metazoa > Chordata > Actinopteri > Syngnathiformes > Mullidae > Mullus > Mullus surmuletus. Next base: position 897,547 of record CAESWR010000110.1, on the reverse strand, counting down.
TCCTCTTTTCCTCCATGAAGGAGAACACTCTCCTCTTGCCAGAGGGTGTGTGGCACAGCATGTCATCCAGGGTCTCCTGAGTCACCTGTCCAGCCTGCTCCAGCTGAGAAACCACCTGCTCCACCTTCATCATATGGGGTCCACATTCATTCTGCAAAAGCAGCAGATTCACCTGTGAAGGAGGAGAATACTTTTATTAATCCCCTGCGAGAAATTCTTGCATCGCATCACTCCAGTGCAAAAGGTGAAGAATAATTCAGATAACAAAATTAACAATCGACAGAGCTCAGTGAGAAAAGGGACATTTCATTTAAAATATTAAAGTATAACAACAGTTCTGAAGCTATCCTCGTGAAATCAAGCCCTTCAAAAATAAACATAGCATTACAACACATTAGCAATTCAATGTTTGCAAAAATTCTTAAATTCTTATAAATGCGCACAAACAACAACTAAGTTGCCTTTTAGAGCAGCATGCCTATGGTTCTTATAGGTCTGTTCACCCCAGTGGGCGACAAAGTCACCTAAGCAAATATTACAGACAGGTTTCACATATCTGAACATACTGAGCCTGAACTGAAAATGCTGTTTTTGAGACCCGTGTCTGTCAGTAACACACTCCTGTGAGTTCATCTCCTCTACGTTGATGCAGGAATGTTGCACTTGCTGTTACGAACTTGACTTTTCAGACCAATCTAACAAATCTTGTGAGAGTAATCCAGTATAACAGAAGACCTGTTTTGCCCATGAGCAGATGACAAAGGCTGATGTATGTGACCATTTTACATGTAACTAAATCTAGCATATTGGAGAAAGTGCTGAGCAACAGTATATGAATGGTGTATTTTATATCCCGTCTTTACGAGTTGATTTCTTTCTTTATTCATGTTGCTGTTTTGCTTGGACATTAGACATAATGAAATATATTAAAAATGAATATCAACGCTGCAGCGTGTCAGCTTTTCTTCTTTATTATCAAGCCAAGATGAGATTTCTCTGTGCTGGACCAAAGGACGAGAACGAATAAAACATTTACTCACCACCTCCTGAGAAATCTCAGGCCGCTTCACAAACAAGGGGCTCTTAAACTTCAGCGTGGCAGATGAGAGGAAGGTAATGGCCTCTGTTGTCGCTCCGGACATCGTTAGTATTAAAATCTAATTCACAAGAGACAAAAAAAATAATAATAATCTTGGAGACACAAGAACATGACATTTAGACTGTGAAATAACACCCTCCTCACCTTTAGATTTTGACACAATCTGCAGTCCGTGGTCATTATTTGGGAATACAATAACTGTGCCTTTTCTGGGTCATTCTAGAGAAAGAGAGAGAAAAAGGATAATCGATTGTCCAAAAATATTCTCTCCCACCTTCATGCATAAATAAAGGGAAGAGAAGGTGCAACCGACCTGTCGCAGTGCTAATCCTACGGCAAAGCAGAGAGCCCGTCTGGGGAGGAAGTGCCCTTTGGTCTGAACATCCTCGATGAGACCAGTGCAGATGTGGTACGACTCTGCTGTGTTCTGACCAACAAAGACAGGATTTCAATTCCGCGCCAAAGGCTTCAAAACTGCATGTGAAATAATTGACAGTTGTCTGAAATTGGAAGGATGAAGCACAGAGAGAAATTTCTGCGCCTGGACAGTTACCAGTTTATAGCAGGTGCCTGATGCCAGTATCAACGTGTCCTTGTTGAACGTTACGCCTTGGTTCTTCATGATCCTTAGCACTCCCAGAGCCTCTGCAGTGTTCAATGTTTGATATTATAACGAGGCAGTCCCGATTAGTACCACACGAACAAGAGCTAGATCACATTTCACTCACCTTTGTAACAGCCCTTTATGAATAACATGTCAATGGCTATGTTGAAGGAGGTGGCGTCATTGAAAAATCCAGCCATATTCTGTTCAGACGTACCAGAGAAGTTATCGATTAGCCCCCGATCAATCACGCAACATAACTTTCTGCCTGATATTCACTGTATTGCACTTATTGTGAGTTGAGGTGATGTTTTACTTTATCGGTCACAGCAGCAGCAGCCATTTCCTCCAGTCCCATCTCATAGCAGAGTCTCATGAAGAGAGGACCAAACCTAAACTCTCCGTACGCAAAGTTGCGGTTTTCTGTATGATACCTGGGGAGGTGGAAATAGAAGAATGACGGGTTGTTTGACATTGCTGTGGGTCAAGACTGCATGCTGAGAGATGTGCCGTACCTGTAGATGGCATCTCTGGCGACTACCATGTCCTCTGCGGATTGGCACAAGTGGAGGAGAAGCTTCAGCTCCTCTTTCAGCACCAGCTCGTTCCTCTGCATCTTCTGACTGAAGAGATCGATGAAACTCCCTGTGACACAAAGGGGAGCGAGTCCAGCTGTCAGGGACCACATCTGTACGTCTGTACGTCTGTGCCGGCGGGAACAACCACCTCACCTTTGGATCCGGTGACACGGTGAGCCACCATCACCTTCTTCTGCTGGAACTCTTGAAGTTTGATAACATCTTCGGACAACAGATGCCTTTTTGCTGTAGAGAAAGTGACTTTCAGATGGCAAAGCAGCAAAGTGGGTCTGCAGCTGTGATGGAGAAGTGAGTGTGACTCAAAGTAAGCTCAGTTTTAAGACACAGGAAGTCCTTCTACAGGGAATGATGTGATGGACAACAATAACAATAACAACAACAACAACAACAATAATAACAAAACACACACAGCATGACTGCCATTGGTGCCACTGCAGCCTTGTGTAAACAGCCAGTGTTTCTGCTCTGGAGTGTTTGACACAGGACCGTCCACACCGAGGGTTGTTGGTTCTTACCTCCGACCCGACCTTCCACCCATCCTCTCCGTGCAGCACCACAGAAGACACCTTTGGAAGCCTCGCGCAGAGACGAGCCACAACACTGAGCGAGTCTCCTCAGCGCCATCTTGCCCCGGACTGCACCACCGCGCCGCGCACACAGGGGAGCTCACCGACGCACTGTGTCGGGTTTAACAACGACACGTCCTGCACACTGGATACCAACCATCGTAAACGGCGTTTAAGTACCGAACAATTAGATGCCATGGAAATCGGGTATCATGTGACGCGTTTAAAGTCAGAAGAAAAGCAATGCGCAGATGGTTTCGCCCAACATGGCGGCGGCCAGTGTGGGCCGCGCCGGGCAGAAGACAAACACGTTATGTGATCATGATAAGTGATGCTACAGTGATCTTTGTTTCCACTCAGACAGACGTAATGTAATACTTGTGCTCACAAGACTCGTGTTCTTCGGAATTGTATCACTGACAAGAACAAGCAGGCGTGATGAAGTGCCTCTTTGGGACCAGACGGTGGCGCTGTTGCACCGTGAGTTGGTGACAGTCTGCACCACGATGGTCTGCATCATCAGGAGCAGAACACTGGAGTCTCCTCTGGGCTGCAGCTGTCTGCACCATTGATGATGCCTCGTAATATACGGCTTTTCAAATGAGTTAGGACCCATTTAACCCAGAGGGGGAGATAAGGAGCCCGACAGAGGTCAGCAAAGGTCAGACCTGTTCACAGCTGGTCTCTAATTGCCGTATGAAGGTAATTAAGGTAAGTGTATTTGCATTAGGAGTTTGAAAATGCCTAACCTTTAAAAAGGGTTCTTCACTTCAAACTGGTCTCTCGGGTATTTAACTTCTTCAAAGTACATCAACACCTTGGCAGCCCGAGCTCAAAAGAGTCTCCAGCCTCCGAAACACTCTCTATTAAAGCAAGCCTGGCTGCCAACACGCGCGGGTACTTGGAATCCCTGATCTGATCTTAGGATGGCAATGCTGATGTTGAAAGAATACTTTTCTCCAGGGTACTCTCAATAAACCACAATGTAAGGCCAGAGAAACTCGCACATTCCCTTCAGGAGTTTGGACCGGTGTTGAGGTTTCAGGGTTATTCATCCTGACAGCGAAGGTAGCAAGTTAACCTGGAAACAACTGAAGTCTATGTTTTTGTGTTATGCAGAGACCCAAAATAATGATCTCAGGTTCACACACCCAGACAGTTCCAATACCAGACAATAAGCATAATGTGGGTGTCTGAAAACGTGCCCATATATGTTCCAGACAGCGTGAGGACTTGGAATCAACTCCATGATGTGTTAGAGTGTGCCAAGAGAGAAAATCTTGGCTTCAACTTCCTGCGGCCTTTTCTTCCAGAGATACAGACAAAGTGAGTGTGTTGATGAGTGCATCCATACGAACACATTTAACATGTCAGACTTTTTATTGCCTCCATCCTATGCTGTTTCATGATATGTTGCTCTGTTCCACACAATGATGCTCCAGACAGCCGTGCCATTTTTTTACTGCTAACTTTGTGAACTTCAATAAACATCGAATTACAATACATTGTCTTTTAATTACATTAATATTGGATCCAAGTTGAAACAGTAGCCCAGATAGACGAGATTCTCATTTCAAAGTGATTTACATTCATTCCCCCAACAAGCATCATGGTGTATCTGCACACAAAGGCTTTCACAGTTGCATCCCTCAATAGCTCGTTTTTCTGCAAGATCTCTTAAAAAGCACACTATACACATTTAAATACATAGTATGTGTATCTTAAGCCCATAATAAAATGTATTATTCTATTTAGTTGTATCTCCAGGATTTATAGCAAGATGTTTGCACTGGTGATGTGTAACTTTTGAAAAAACAAAATAATTGCAGTGATTGAGATGCTTTTTCAGAAACTCCAAAGGAAGACAATCTCACAAAGAGAAAAGAGGGTGGGACAGGGAGGTTCCCCACTGTTGCCCTGGCAACAAGATCTCAGCCCATGCAGCTGAGATTGCTTGCTCAGCCAATCAGATATGGGGCCCTGGATAATTTATGGTATCCTGCAAGGTGTGTGTGTGTCTCTGTGGGTTTGCCCGCCCCTCCTCTGTGTGCATGTGTTTGCATATACGCTCCATCGTAGGTGCACTCAGCCACAGGTCGTGGCTTTGCTCTGCTGTCTGCCCACCCTGTGATGTAACAACTGATGTGGAAACGTGGTGGTTTGTAGACCCAGACCGTTTTAGCACATGGACCCTGATTCCACATGACAAGCGGCCAGGTTCTCCCAACTGATAATAGCTCACATCTCCTTTGATTTATCCCTGTGTGCACCTCCCACTGGTTTTGGAAAGTGCCTGGGGAGCTCCATCATCATTAATAAATGTCCCCGCTAAAACAGTTTTGGCACAGAAAAAAAAGGGGGAAAAAAAACATCCGATGCTTGTACAACAGTGTGCCTCACTATAAATTTAAAGAGGTTGGTGTTGATCTAAGAGCTGTACAGATACAGTATTTGCATGCATCCTCGCTACATGACTGATTATCTATTAAAAATAACCTACTGTGTGTACAGTTTGGATCAACAGCTTTGTGGTTTGTGTGCTTGCGTATTTACTGCCATGGCACATCTCACAGTCACTGGCTTCTCTGGCTCCGCCCGAGAGACAAACATCATGGATTCGAGGGTTTCCTGCTGCAAAACAAAGGGATTTTTAAACAGTGACATGTCATCCTCTGCTCCTCTCCTTTGCCCCCTCTCTCAGTACTTTCTGCTCTTTTGTAGTCTCTCTGGGGGGTCTCTGATCTGAGACACCCCCCACTTTGCTGCATGCTGCAGGAGCTAAATATATGATTCAAATTAACATTCTCCCCACATCCTACTGCTTCATGTTCCAGATATCCTTTTATGAGATATGCAAAGTCTGCATATATTTGATATATTTCATAAATGTTATTAATTTCTCTTGCATTTGAGGTTGCAGTTTGGCCACATGGCAACTCAGCATGGATGCTTTACTTTCAGCTGTCCTGGTTCATGCAAGTGTCTGCAGCCTCTGTGGGAGAAGCTAATCCGCCTTTGCAGGTGTTTGGAACCAGGACAGGATATGCATAATGAAAATGTGAAAGAAAGAAAGAAAGCACGGTAATAATGCTGCTAAAAAAGATGTCCCCTTGGAACTGTTACAGTGTCCAGCAGACTTGGAGGAGTTAGTGCCATTCATACATTTACATTATGCTGTAAAGCACATGACAGTCCAAACAATGATTGTAACTGTATTCATAAAGACATTTTATTTACACTTGAATAAGTCTCATACACACATTGCCGTGAAACCTAATTCTCCATCCCCTGTCCACGCTGTGCCTCCTTTGAATTTATATCCCCCATCTGTCCTGTCTGGCTTTCAGGGACATACATCATCACAGAGGCCAAAAGAAAATGACTTCCCCACAGGGGAGCATTAGAACTCGTGGCCAATCATCCATGTCCGGATGACATCAAATTGGCAGCCACCATCCTGTTCTCTATCATTATAGCAAGTTAGAGATGTCTGTGTCAGCCATGTGTTTCCCCATAGCTGTTTATAACACAGATGTCTGGAAACCCCTTGATGTTTAAAAAACACATTTTGTTGTTTTTTTTAATTGAAACTATGTAAACACCTTCTGCAGCAAATGGCTCCATGAAATACAGATTTCAAATTCTATGGCACACTTACTCCTCATATTAGATACTTTAAATGTGAGTTCTTGTCACATTAACAACTGATAATGATGAACTTACAGTCTAAAACTTGGTATTCCGCTCAGGTCGGGCCTCGCCACTCCAAACTATCCATCTTGTGGTCAAATGTCAAACAACTGAAAGCCAGTCACACAGGAATCTGTTAACCTTTCAACTTGCTTTAATTCACCAGAGAGCATGATTTGGCAGTGAAGATTAACAACTTTGAGCAGGCTTGTCTGGACGGAAAAGGTTAAATTCCTCTGCACATGGTCAGTAATTCATCTTGTACACGACCAGAGGATGTAAAGAGGTGAAAGACATAATTAGACACAGAATTAAATCTATCTATCTATCTCTTTCTATCTACTTAACTATCTATCTATCTATCTATCCATCCATCCATCCATCCATCCATCCATCCATCCATCCATCCATCCATCCAACCAATGATCCATCCATCCATCCAAACAACCAACCAACCAACAACTCGAAGCGGGCAAAACTCCTTACTCTAGCTAAGTGGGATGAACGTATCTCTTTAATGCAGAGTCAGTACAGTAGAGACTATTTAATTTCTTCACTAACTGGCTGTAAACATCATATATTGTGTATGATAATTACAGTACTGAAGTAAATATGGGAACCAAATAAGCATTGTCTGGACAAAAGTATGAGCGCGGATATTTGAGGATCCAGAAGGGTCAAACGCTTGGTGATGCGGTTTTTCCTCGTATGCCGGCATCATGTTTATCCTGCTGGCCTTTGTTTACTCGCTTTTATGTGAGGCACAGAAAAAAAAGCATTAAAAAGCAATCACACCAATATAGTGAGAAACACGACGGCTTCTTATAATATTAAAAAAAACGACAGAGACCTAATTCAGTTTTTCTTTCACAACATATTTTATTGTGGTTGTCTTTTTAATGTTTGTTCTTTAGTAGTGGTTCCTCATACATCAGATTCCCCATATGGGCCGAGGAAATATTGCACACAAACATCAGAAAGCACTAAGGAATACTTTCACTTGAAACTAATTGCTATAGGTTACATTATGAGTTTGGGAAAGGGGGAAGGGTAAGGATGCAAGATCACAAGACAAATATATCACACAGCTGCAGATAAACATTATTAAAGATCTCCCGAGAGAAAGATGCGGAGAAAAAGGCAGAGATAAATAGAGAGAGAGAAAGAGGAGATAGAGAAAGTAGATAGAAAAAAGAGAGATGTCAGTTCAAGAGAGTGTCAGTTCGGAGTTTGTTGTTGGTGGACCACGGTCGTGGTACTGGTCTGAGGTTCCCCTGCTGGAAAACCGGTCGGTAGTAGACCTTGTTTCAGTTAAGACATATCTGGTGAGCTTGGTGAGTTGACTGAATAGCCCAAAGAAGAGAAGTCGGTCATCACAGAGTCTGAGACTTGTTCACTGTCCCTCCAGAAGCTGTTTGTCGGTTGCGTCTGTACAGTTTGTTATGTCATGTTTGTGTTTAAAGTGTCGAGCTTTTGTGTTACATACTTTCATCTAAAACACACAGTGCTCTCACTCTCACCTCCGTGTGCTGCTGCTCTCACGAGACCCACCCCCCCACCGCCCGCCCCCCTGCCTCCCGCCCCGCCTCCAATGGAAGCTGATTCCCGACGTCCCCGCCTCCCTAAATGCTCACATCCATCTGAAAATCTACACGGTGCTGCACCCAAAATCAAGTTTCACATCAATATACAGTTGATGGGCACCAGCAGAGCTACTGTGGTATAGCATGCCATGGCGTAACCTGCAAAAGTCATACAATGCTTCTGGGATTTATTTATTGAGCCTGCATAGCCCTGTTGTTCGTAATGCAAGCCTGAGGGAAATCCCCTCTAAAAAAAGAGAAGAGAAAGAATTGTAATGTTTCGTAACTCATGCAATTGTCTTCCAACTACACCATTGGCCACAAAGCTATTTATAATTATAATACAATGCTTTAGAAAAACAAGACGTTTTAAGTATTATGAAAATATCCTGCTTCACCTGTTTTACAGTGGGAAAAGTCTCGCTCCCCCATAGCTCAGTGATCACATACAAAGGAGGTATACCAAATAAGATTACATTTCGTCTCTCTCTCTAACTTAAGATGTAAGAACAAAACAATACAATCTGAAATCAAAGTCAATCCCTTGTGAGGATGATAACATTTTACAGATGAGATACATCCTGTTGCAGAGTGTGGAAGGCTACCTGGGCCTGATAATGCACAATAAGTTAATAAATAATAAATAGTCACATGTCAGCAGGAACACAAATCCATACGAAAAGGGAAATAAAAACGCATTATTTAGAATAACTTAAATCCAGCAATAAGGAAGAGCTTTGTAGTGACGAGGGCACATGGCCCAGGACAAATATGAACTTAGACATCATATTAATGCAATCGCTGATGAATATCTCGTCATTTTAATTGAGCATCACTCACATCGGTAACCACTTACTGTAACAGACCGTTCGGGGTTTGCTCTCCATGTGGAGTTTGCTGTCTGTTAGTTGCATCAGATCTTATACATTCATTTTATATCCCAATAAGGCAAGAATGAAAATCATACTTTGGTTGTGGATGACAGCCATTCTTCATGTGAGACTAGAACACTCAGGGGGACAATTTGTTCCTTCGAAGCAGTTACAGTGATTAAAAGTTTTCATATTTCTAATTTGGGGATGCAGATTACACTCATTACATCAGCATCATTACGTGTGCTGTTCTGTACAGTACGCATAATTGGTCATAACCAGGCGGTTTTTGGTTTCTAATTTCCTTGAGGTGCAATCAATTTAGCCATTTATACACACTCCATATGTTTAATAACCTCTTGAAAATGGCAAGAATGTTTTGTTCTATATATTCCATTGACTTGCACCTCTAAAACAATTGTTAGTTAACCGTGTTAGTCCTCATTCGAGATAGTTTGGGAGGTTTAGTACATACAAAGCATCATTTGAGCATATACGTTTTAAAGTGTCTATTTAGGTTTTATGCTACATGAATTTGTTTAAGTGTTTCAGTTCCTTTACCTCCCGATCCACAATCTTTGTGCCGAGTGGGCCTACATCTCAATCTTACAAGCTGGGAAGGATTCATCCTGCATGACAACAGTGCTGCTGCTGGCCAGGACCATGATGTTCAGCTCCTGCTGCTTGTCGTGTGTCTCTTGGTACCATTCACGCATCACGTCAGTGTCGTGAGTTGGAATCAGAGTGACCTGACAGAAGGGAGACAATGTTTTTTATTACATCAGATCATTTACTTTATTTCATGTTGTATGAAATATATAATACTTGTTCTTTAAAGCTAAATTATGACTATTTCACGATTATGATTACTGTAGAATTGATTAACAAATGTAAATAATGTTGCTATCAAAACCTCACTGGTAGAATTGAAAATAAATCAAAGTAAAGACAGAACACCACTTTCTTTATATTGAAGGAAAACAAAAGCTTGATAAAACCTGAAACAACATACAGGGCTGTGTGTTTATTCATAACACAACATCATATTATCACATGAGAATCAGGTTATTCCTTGAAACATACCTGTATATTGTTCCCCCACTGGGCCTTTCCTTCCAGCAGAGCATCAAGGACAGCCCTGTTGGGCTCCTGTGCTGTTTGGTCGTTGCCACTGACCACATAGTATGAGGAGCGCACTCGCTTAAAGAATTCCGCATCCACATTTTTGGCACTGCAGTGATTCGGGATGTAAACCAAGTCCATGTACATGGGAGGACAGTTGGGCAGAGATGCTGCAGCAGATCCTTTCCCACTGCCAGTACCTGTACAAGGCAAATACCTTACCGTTAGAAAGAAATCAGCACCACCAAAAAGCACGATGGTGATTAATAGTACTTACTGGATGTGGCACTTTTAACACCTCTGGATGCAGAGGTATTGGTTGCATTTTTGGCATCTTTTCCTTCTCCAACACTCTTCTTTGGAGAGGCAGTTTTTGAGTCTTTGACTTTTGAAATACCGCCCTTCCTGGCTGGTGAGGCAGATTTTTTAGTGAGTTTTTTCTTCTTGAGTTTGTCTGCTGCATCTGTATTAGCATTGTGGAGATTTTCTTCAGCCTTGAGAGCCTCTGGATCTACCATGCAAACATCATGGTGGCCTGCAGACGGGGCGGAGTCCCTGAGTGCCACAGGAGGAGGATCTACGTGCCTGTAGGTCAGCGTTCTGTCAGTAGGCAAAGTCTCTGAGTCATCTTCTGAATCAATGTTAGCATCTGCTGTAATGGAGGGGCACTCCTCTGTCCCTGGTGGAACATCTGAATCTGTCTGGGAGGGGGCAGATTCACTGATCGATGTGGGCGGGGTCTCCTCACATTGCTTTGCGGAAAGTTTACCCCCCGGGGGTGGGGGTCCTCCTCCAAACTTGGCAAGAGGCCTCGCTTCGTCCAGAGCATTCTCTTCATTGATGAAGTACTCAATTGGGTTCGGGTTGATGAAGGAAGGGGATAGTTCTGTCTTGGGGTGCCGATACTCACACGATGTGACTAAACAAAGGTCAACATCTGTCTTACATGGAGCACAAGGACTCTTCTTCATGGATCCTGGGTCGACGGAGCCACAGGCAGCATTGTTGTTACATGTATATGAGGAGAGAGGTAGATATGATGGAGAAGGAAGTTTGGGACTCAAGGGAGATTTTTCCTCGAATGTAGAATCGTCACATTTAAAGGGATTTGTCTCTCTTGGTGGAGAAAGTTTCTCTTCTTTTAAGAATGATGAGGAGGGTGATGGTGAAGTGGCTTCAGGGGGTGAGGGAGATTTGTCATATTTCTGTTCTGTTATTGACTTATCAGCAAAGTAATCCATGGATGGAGAAATTGGGCTGATGCTGTCTTTATCTGCAGGGGCTCCTAGCACTGGGGATGGTCCTTTAGAATGGGGAGAATGGGTGAGAGACGCTGCCTTTGGGGTAACTGGTGACTTTTCTGCCTGGTCAACCACACCCGCTGCCATATCTGTCATCTGACAGGGGGTTGTTACCGAGGGAGTGGACTGAGAGGCATCTGATGGAGTTGCAGAAGTAGCACGGGCTGAGTCACTCTCTTCAAAAAGCAAAGGCTTATCAACTGTAGAACTGTGATCCTCAGATGTTTTCACATCAGTTATATCTGAAGGACTAAAATCAATCTCAGTTGGACCATTTTCGGTGGCACGCGAGCTGCCTCCTGCAGATGGGTGCTCTGGAGATTGCTTGCTAAAGTCGAGGGCTAAAGAGTGATCAGGCGACTCCTGGCCAAACTCTATTGACATGGTGGAGTGTTCCGGGGATTTTGCGTCCTGCATTTGCGCTCCGCTTTTTGTCTTTGGTGAGATGTCTGGGGAGATGGACATGGGTCTGGGGCTGTCTTCCTTGGATGGAGATCCTTCAGCCTCCTGGAAGGTGGTCGGGGTCTGAACCACTGAGACAGACAGAGAGTCATCTACTTCTGTTGAGTGAGGAGAGCCAACCTCAGCATGAAGGGAGGGAGAGTCGGTGGTGGGCTCTGGCAAAGAGCTGGTGGCCAGGGAGGCCGTGGATGCTGAAGCTAAATGTGAAAATGTATCTTCTGCCACCACTTCCTCCAGAGGGGTGCCTGACTTGTCTGATGTAGTTCCCTCTGAAATTGACATTTTACTCTCTTCTTTGAAAGCTGTGAAAGGGTTGGTGTCTGATTCGTGTTTGGTCACTGGTGTTGAGTACAGGAGTGACGGGTTGTTCTCTTCAGGTTTCTTAGGATCCATATCAAAGGAAGACTCTTCATTCTTCGTTGGGGACTCAGGTTCGGTTGGAGGTGGGCTTGTTGTAGGTGACCCAGCCTTGTCTACAGGAGAAGATCTATCTGCTTCTGGCTCATCAGGCTCTGGGGTAACCCTGTTGGAGGTGTCCTCTTTGTCGCTCGAGACCTCCACAATTAATGGCCCCATTTCTTTGTCATCTGACATAGGTGGCATTGCACCAGCTTTCTCATCTACCGGAGACTGATAGTAAGGTGTGTGACCTGAGGACTGGGGGGAGTTCGCTCCCTCTAAGGTCTTGTCATCTGGGCTGATGGACAAGTCAGCAGTTGCTTTGGCACCTCCTGACAGTGTAGTGGACAGTTCTATTGGAGCAGCAAACAACGACGGAGACTCAAACATGTCTTTGCGGTCCACTGAAGGCGAACGTACAACAGGGGACATCATGGAAGTGGAACCAAGCTTAGCTGGGTCGACATCAAACTTTTCAAAGGTTTCTTGAGTTGTGGCTTCAACTTTCCCTTCAGCGTGAAATTCCTTGCTGAATTTATCCTCTTCCAGTGGTGACGGGGGGGATATTGTGCCAGCAGAGTGGTTGTAGTCGTGGCCCTCTGTGGCTTCATCCTGAGAGAGCTTCTCCCTGTCAAACTCCCTAGATGGGGAGTGCCCAAGATCCTCTGAAGGGTATCCAGTCTCATCATCGGCGATTTTGTTCGGAGTCAACATTTCCTGCATTGAAATGGGTACACCTGAGATTTTGATGGTGGTCTGAGTGTCGCTAGAAGAGACGGCAACGTTCTCGTAAGGTTCATCTCTGTTCTCATCATCTGAGGCAGTTGAGCTCTCAAAGCCAACTGGAAACTTTTCATCATGGATGGATGCAGCGGGGGAAACGGGGGAAGACACTTTGGGCGAGGCTGAGACATACAGACTTGGTTTCTCTGTCACACTCTCAACTATGTGCTCACCTTCTACATTTTTATTGGTCACATCATCCTGGTATTCGGCACTGTCTGCTGGAATGACCGCATCTTGCACGTCTTGGGTTTCATCTTCACTGGGGGTTAGCTTATCTTTATCTGATTCCACCCTCTGAGGTTCATATACTTCTTCTGTTTCTCCCTTCTCTTCGTAGTCTCCACCTTCAGACGGTTCCTCCATGACAGTTCCCTCATCCTCAAACTTCTCGCTCACACTGCCATTGAGTTTGCACTTAGGCATGTGTTCTTCTGGTGTCTCGCCATTGTCTCCTTCTGCCTCTGTTGTGGTGATGCCCTCGTCAACGGACTCCAAAGCCTCAGGGGACTCTTTGGTCTGTATCATCTCCTCGTGGTGGATCATCACAGCATCTTCTTCCTTATCTTGTTGCAAGGTTGCATCATCCTCCACAACTTCCTCTGCTCGGAGCTCCTCAAAGTCCTTAGTGAGGTCCTCTGGCGATGACATCAGAGATCTCTCCACCTCTGGATCTTCCACAACAGCAGCAGCGGCAGTGGCTGCGGCGGCAGTGGCTGCAGCGGCAGCAGCGGCGGCAGTGGCGGCGGCGGCAGCGGCAGCGGCAGCAGCAGCAGCTGTGGTGGTTGCACATTTGGTGCTGTCTGTCTTTGTCTCCTTCTTTGTCACCTTTGGTTTGACCTTTAACTTGGATGGAGTTCCTGCATCTTTCTTTGAAGCATCGTCCTTTTTTAGAGGTTTGGGTTTTGGAGCTAGGCCCTTTTCCTCACCCACTGTCTTCTTTATGTCTTTAGACGGTCTTTTAACATCTTTCTTTTGCTCTTTCTTATCTTCCTTTTTCTCTTTCATTGGAGAATCTCTCTTGACATCCCTTTTAAGAACCTTCTTTACTTCCTCTTTCTTAACTTTTTCTTCTTTCTTACTTTCTTGTTTGGGTGTGTCGTCTTTCTTTGCTACATCTTTTTTGACCTCTTTTTTCTTCTCCACAGACACCTTCTTAGTGACCTTCTCTCTGTCCAACTTAGGTTTCATTTCAGACTTCTTTTTTTCTGGAGTTTCATTTTGTGCGGCTGGCTCTGTCTTCACTTTTGGTTCCTTCTCGGCTGCCTTTGCTTTATCTTTTTTCAACGGGGTCTTTTCTTTTTTCTCAGACTTCTGAGTTTTCTCTTGAGATGATTCTGCATCAGCCTTTGCCTTTTCTGGTGCTTCCTCCTTTGACTCCTTCCTGACGTTTCTGATCGGTGAAGGCTTTGGGGTGGATTTTAAGCTTTCTTTGCTGTCTGTTCTGTGTTTCATCTTTGCCTGCTTTAGTGTTGGTGTGGATGGCATGTTAGAGGACATTGCTTTTTGAGTGACAACTGGCTGCTTCAGGAAGTCTAAGTGTTTTAGTTTCTCCAAGCCTTCAAAGATGTGATGTTGCGTGGCATTTCCAGGAAACAGTACACGCACAACCTTGTCTGACGGATTTGCTGGGTGCCACACAATGAGCGAAGAGATAGAGGTCAAGTAAGACACAGGGAATTCAGATTCTTTTCCATTGGGCAGCAGAATAGAAGTTGTGTCTTTTTCACTTCCTGTCCACTGCTTCAGAAAGTGCTGCATCTCCTTGCTGTTCTTTGATGGGTTAAGAACGTACATCTCAAGCTTCCCCACACCCATTTTCTGAAAAAGTATAATAGGTTCTATAGCGTTTCCAACAGGTCTCTGCAGAGTCTCTATTCTCAAATTCAGCTTGGTGAGGAACTGATGTGTGGCTGCTGCCTCGTCAGTATTCTTCCGCACTCTGTAATTTGTTTCAGGATTGTCCAGGCTTTCGGGGAGATTTACAAACACAACACCAATGTCTGGTGAAATCATGTTTTTCACCCAGTCACTGTTCCCCGTCGAACCCTGGGACTGCTCTTCCTCCAGTTCTGCAATCTTCCTTTGCAGCATACTATTGATGCCTGGAAGGTTGTCATCCCCGATGTGTGTGAGCAAAATGGAGTCCACCCGATCCAGGTGCCTGACCAGTTTCCAGAAGCACGACTTCCTGTCTGAGCCGCCATTTATAAGCATGTTGAAGCCATTGACAGCAAAGAGAGCCGAGTCACCGTGTCCACCGGGGAAAATGTAACAACACGGTTTGGACAGTTTGAGGAACCCACCAGAGGTCGGCGGTTCTAGCATGTCAAAGGGTGAGGGGATCTCGACCGATTCAGATAAATACTCTGTGAACTCTGAGAGGCCCTCCATTTCAGGGAGGATGAGAGCAGAGTTCAGCTTCATGTTAATGAAGTCCTGCAGGTTGTGTTTGTCCAAGTTGGAGTTTTTCCAGTCACCTTGCTCTGGGCAGGAGAGCGTAAGGTTGGCTTTGTTTGCTGGGTGAATGGTGCTGAGCAGTTCACCAATCTGGGCATGAGAAAGAACGATTGTTTACAAATATACTATATATAGTAAGTCAGTCGTAAAATAAATAATACATTTTTGTTATTTGATTTGCATACTCTTTCATGATGTGTCTATAGTTTTCTGATGTGAATTGTGTTTGACACTGTTTTACAACAGTTTGACATTAAGATTTACAATAAAATCATTTTCTGTATAAACATGTGGGAGGTTTGGCGTGCTTCAGTTAGACTCACCTCTTGGTCAGTGAATATGTCTATAAATTTGGAGAAAGAGAAAGATCCAGACTGAAGAATGAGTTCCCCAGTGTTTTCAGTGCACTGCCCTGACAGAACCAGGAGCTTGTGCCTGGCTGTGTCTGAGATCATTAAACGAACCTAGAAAGATTAAAGAACACACTATTTCAGAGTACTTCAGAGTAAATGTAGTTCAAAGTACAGAGGACTTGAAAAATAAAGATCAAGTTATTTATGATACTGTTTAGCAAAAGCAATATTGTATAATCATGATTTTACTGGCTAGGAGACAAGGATTGCCAAGCCTTACTGCCGTAGCAATCTGCCTAATGATTACGTGTATTTGACATATTGCTTGTTTCAACACTCTCGAGTCCATTAGCTAATTAGCTGACGTGCCCGATCCACCCGGCGAAGTTTCCTTTTATCCTTCTGTGACATTCTTTCTACCCCTTTCCCTTTTTTCCCTCCTTCAGCAGCATCAGCTGTTCTGGGCGGCTGTCCAGGTCAGGCCTGCTGTGCTGCGAGATATTATTAATGCACAGTTTGACTACAGACGTGGCTGGAGGGAGGACGGCAACGCTCGAGAGGAGCACCGACATTAGAAAAACGCTTGCAGTATCATAGCTCCTGACCATCACATCAACTCTCATAAAAGTGACGCTAAAGCTTTACTGCGTTAATGAAAGGTAAAAAGTGGCATTTGCTATTTTGGCATAAAAGGAGGCCTGAAAGTCCACAGTAGCCCTCAATTCATTTTACAAAGATTAATAATGGGCGAAACATGGACAGTCATGGCTGAATGATAATCGTTCGTAAGTTGTCCATTTGTTTTTAATTGTTTATAATGTAGAATTTGAAATAAAATTTACAGCATTTCATACTGCTTCAAATGAAAAAAAACACACCGGATACTTCATTCTGCTTAATCAAGATTTATACCAACTGTTAATGAGGTTAATTGTCAATGTGAGTCTTTGTCACAGATGTGTAACGATCACTTTACCTCCGTGCTGACTGCATCGTCTGAAGGGTTGATGAGGACCACCGTTTCCAGGACATTACTTTTGTGGTGAAGAATTCTTTGCCCTGAAAAACAAATTAGGATAATGGTTACTAATGAGAAAGAATTCATAGCATAGCAATATCATCATAAACTGGCGGACAAACACCCATTTCCATCTCATTAACTCATCAATTCCCACAATCCACGGCCCATTAATTAAATGTGCATACGGCGACAGAAAATAAGCGAGTGAGCAATTAAAAAAAAAACTGCAAACAAACAAAGAAGCCCGTAAACAGCCGTGTGCATCTAATACATTGTTAGACGTTGTGGCTTTCAAAAACGAAAACACAACAATAGACCAAAAAACCCCTCCCAAAACCAAACAATAGACAGAACAGATTCTCGCTTCTGGACGCAGAAATCAAGGCAGACACTCACACTGGAACAGGATATGATCTCCATCATTAATTTAATCACTTGCACTTTTGTAAAAAGATAAACTACTAATCACAAAGTGATAACGACTCCGAGCCGCAACGGACCCTGTGAGGAGCCGGACTCTGCAGATCCATCATCTAATTCATCACGCACAGACGCTCAGGCATATCCAATATGGCTGTGTAAATGTTACTGGTCCCTGCAGAGGGGAGCCCTTCATCACGGAGATGGATGTGAAGTCTCTGGAGAAGAACAACCTCATCACACTGCAGCTCGCTCCTCCGTCATGAAAAGCTCTTTCAAGATCAAATTCAACCTCCATCATCCCTCCTGATGAGATTTCACAATGACATTAGTCTGCACTTAGAGGCGGCAGCATTAGAGATTTAATTATTCAATTTGTGTTATTATTCATTTTGTGTAAAATCAAAGGCGTTATTCAGAAAGAATGTAGTGAGTCCAAAATATTAGGCATTAAAACCTCAACAACATGTGGATGGAGTTATTATTTTCTAGACAATTCCATCTATTTGGCTGTGACGCAGACCTTGGCCTCTCCGGTTATATGAAGCCCTCGTCCGTGTTTATGCTCCGAGATAAATCAAACAAACTAGATGTCGGCTATCTTTATTAGGTTACTGTGAAACAAAAATGTTGGGCCGAGCGGCTGTGAGATGGTTGCACTCCAGACAAATCAATCGGATTCGCTGAATGGACAGGAGGTCACGGCCGGATCCTAATCAATCATTCTGGTGTTTAGCTGATCGATTATGATAACGAGGCGCGTTTGGGAGCATCTTTGGGTCCGACGTGTTCTCCGCCGTCATTAACGGGCCTCAGCCTCCTGCAGCCGCAGTCCTTATTTCTTTTCAAATGCAAAAATCAATTAACCCCCCACAAGAAAAAACAGACACTTGCTTGTTTCGATCAGTTCCCAACGATGGGAACAAAGGGGATTCCGCCGATGGAATTTTGAGGATGGGGATTTTCTGAGGGGCTTCGAGGGCACAGAGGTTTTGCTTTAAATCCAGAGGCGTCGTATTGAGCAAGGAGAGCTTCTACTCTCTGGAGACGTGAGGCTGCAGCAGCTCTCTGGCTGCCGGCCTGATTCCAGCATACATATTTCATGCAGACCCTCATCACGGGCACATGGACATTAACCCCGCCCCCACCGGGCTGCCGCCTCCACGTGGAAAAAAGTCTTTATCTCCGCGTTGTTAATGGGGAAACGGCTCCCATATAGAGCGAAAAGCGGCTTCTAATATTCTCCGGAGTGCACTGAAGGTAGAAATAATAACTTGCTTTTCGTCTTTTTCATTTGTCACTTGTCAGACCTTCAGCAGTTCCAATATTGCGCCGCATACACAGTTTATTGGCTGGAGGGAAGAACATACCAAATATTTACCAAAAAAACTGTTTTCCTGTAGCTTTGTTGCATATTTATCACCAAAGCAACAATAAAAAAACTACATGCAAACAAAAAACATGGATGTTCCTCTTTTATCAGATTAAGTTCATGTAAAAAAAAAATGACTATACTGTACTATTATTATTGTATTTTTTTTATTGTGTTTTCTTCTTCTCGTCTTTTGTGTTTTGCCAACACAGGCTGTCACATTGAATCCACATCCTTGAAATCATCACATAAAGAAAACTGTGATACTATCTGTAGAGTTCATTTACACCAGAATTTTTTGTGATATCACATCTGAATTGAGAATCGGTTCGATCTCTTGATAAAGTGCGTACATTGAGTTTTGATATCTATCATTTATTCATGTCGTCTCAGCTCTACGTGGACGCCCACACAGGCTCCACTTCTATATTCATGTCAGCGTCATTAAAAATCCCAGCTGCTCTCAGCATCCTTGTCCCGAAGACGTCTCCGCCTCAGACCGGCGACCTCTGAGCACAAGCGAGCGAGGTTCTCCACACTTCAGGAAAAGACCATCTCATCAACCAGGGAGGCTGCTCCTCCCGCTGCAGCGAGCAGCCCTCGGTAATGTCATCGGAGGGCAGCTAATGTTTCTGTCATTGTCTCCCCTCTCGGCTCACCGGCTTCAAAGCGAACCACCAGGCGAGCACCATTAGCACCATCGCCCTGCCAATCTGCGCCGCGCCTAAACCAACTCATCACAAAAAAAGGGGGCATGTGCGCTCAGGCTTGGTCGACCCCGGCAATTACTTTGATCGATATAAAAAACCCCTGCGTCCTAAGCGGCTCCCCCTCTCTGCAGGAAGCCAGGTAATACGACACGCGTCGCCAAGCATTCTCCTTCTGGCTGAATAGAAAGTGCAGGGCTGGTTCCGGCTGCGTGTCGCAGGCCGAGCAGACAGGGGAGCATCGATGTGGATGGCATCGCACCAAAAATAGATCAGTGGAACAACTCCACTCGCCGCCGCCTTCCTTTTGTGTCAAAAAAAAAAAAAGCCTCAAATGTCGGTAATTTTAGCTCCTCAGGTTGATCCCCTGTTGAGTTTGTGTCAGAAATTCTCCTTCCTGTCATTTTGTTCTGCACCGTGGCGGAATAATCGTCCTCTGGGTGATTTTCAGAGGCAAAGATGGGCGGGGCTTTCAATGTCACTCTGTGCAGTGTCCCTGGACTGGGAGTCAAAGGGGAGACAGGAAATGCTCAATGGTGTTACTGGTCGATCTGCTGTGAAGTGCTGTCAGTGGAATAACATTTAACTCCCTTTTATAGCCGATATCTTTGGGAATTAGCCTGTCAAGTGGAATATTTGCCTGTTGCACTTTCCAATTAATGGGTTCTCCCAGTTTGAAGGGTCTTGTGGTTGGACTGATCAATCAATCAGCTGATTCGGAGCTACAGGCCAAAGGTCAGGTCAGGTTTGGGTCAACATAAATGGGCGCCCAGCTCGGATTAGAGCCAAATTGAGATTATCATTAATGAAAGTCAACACAAATCTTATAATTACAATCGATCACGAGCCGCAACATCGTCTTCGCCTGTCTTGCAAGATCCTGAATGGATTTACGGCCGACGGACAGACAGACTTTTAACTCTCTGCAGTGCTGGAAAATCTATCTCCTCAACATATATCCATCAAGCGGTCAGTGGGGGTCTCCCTTTCTGCCCCCCCTTTCCCTTCCCTCTTTACCCATCTTCTCTGAGGGCTCCGGCGTGATGGATGGATCTGCTATCAAGCAGACTTATAATTGGGAGGCTGCTGCTGCTGCGTCCAAACGCCACCTGCTGCTTTGTGTTTTCCTGTAAGCACTCAGCCTAACTCAATCACCCGGCAACTTAACTGGATCAAAACGCAGCAAATAGAGACGTTTCATCGGCGTAACTGATCTGCAAACTGGCTCCGAGTGAAATGAGTTTGTCGCAGCAGCATCAGTGACTCAGCTTACATGGATCTGACATCATCTGAGGCAAACACTTGTTGTGTAGGTATTGAGATGATGAGACTGTGACAAACTAGGATATTGTCCCTTTGGATGTGTTGGAACGAGTGCTTAGACCTCAGAAAATGACTCCGCCTGGTTGATTTAATCTTTAATCTAGAATTACCGGTATTTGTCAAATTATGTTCATTTTGCTTCACACAGCAACAATATTTCCGTTCACATCAGCTCTCTTTATGTCGGATAATTGCCCTCAATTTTCTGGCTACATTGGGGAACAATTAGGTCAGTTTTGATTTTCACAGCTCTGCCATTTTGGTTGCGGTTGTTATATCCATTATTATGTGATAAATACAAGATACTCTCACAGATTCTTGAATGTGGGAAATAAAAAATCTTTTATTGATTTAAGAGACGATTAACTATTAAGGAAACACTGAGGTCTTCCATTGGGTCCCGTTATAAAGCATGAGAAATGCTACATTTTCAAACTGCATTTCAGACAAAATCATCCAGGAATACAAAAACACTTCCAGATAAAATGAATAATAGATTTCAAGCTGCACATCAGTCTTTGTTTGAAAGAACTCGCTCAAACAGAAGCAGTCTCCCAATGCCAAGGACTCGCCACCCATCGCCATGCCGACCCTGAGCTCACTGGCTGGAGAATCCAGCAGATTCTGCTCTCAGAATCCCTCAGAAATCCAAACACAGCTTCCTTATAATAAAAACCTCAGCAGACACACCCGTCTTTGTGGATGCAAAGATATCCAACACCAAAGTGAGGGTGGGATCACATCACTGATATCATGATGCACAACATTAGGGCGGAGACAAAATGGTCCCTAATGTTTTATGTGCAAAGCCGGAGGATTGATGGTGTGACTGTACTGTGTTAATCAAAGTGTGATTCGAGTCTTTGCATGAACTCCAATTACTCTCTGTGTGTTCCGGGAGTTTCAATCTTGTTTGTTTGTGCCTCCAATCTCGTTTTAGGTTTTCTGAATTCAGTTTACACTGATAGTCCATGTTAAGCTCATTGTCATTTTTCCATGGAAGTTAAACTTATTGGAGCGCTTCATGTATGAGAAAACCAGCCTGAAAACCACACACAGTCGGAGGCATAAATGAGAAATTGAGTTAAGTCTTGATTTATTTCTCCTAGCAACAGTACTTTAGTCTTTTTAACCGCTCTCTACGTTTTCTCCTTTTACAAAGGCGTCTTCTTCTCTCCTCCCCCTCCCCTGTGTCTTGTTTGCCCCCCCACACATCCCCCCTTCTCCTCCAACCACACTCCCCCTATCCTCTCCGCTCTTCCCCTCCCTCCTTTATTTTCATGGACAGACACCTTCCATCAGGGACTCTACCGCTGATAATTACTCCCAAATCAACTCTGCATCCACTCCCGGGTTGCAGAGCAACAGCACACGGGTGGAAGACGGAGAGGGGAGATGGGCGGAGGAGAATGGCGACGAGGCTGGATGAAAGAGAGTCGGGACTCGGGGGTCTGCTGCACGCGGACCGCCATGTTCCTCCTACAAAGGTCTTTAAATGACGCCACCTGATTGGCTCCGTGGCAGCAGCAGCAGCAGCAGTTTCCTGCAGCGCTCAACCATTAAATCAAAGTATCAAACCCTGCTGATCAGATCCAACGCGGAGCCGAGCCAGACAGAGGCCCACTGACACACCACATGTCCCCCCAAACTGCGGCCGGGTGGGAGGGGGCCAGGCAGGGAGGGGCCGGGCAGGGAGGGGCCGGGCGCTCCGTCACCTTGCGAGCGACATCGCGGCACCACAACAACAAAGTGCTGAGGCTGCGTGTCGGGTAATAAAACCCCCACGTGCCTTATTAACACCGCAGGGAGGCGCA